>MCJB01013836.1:35667-76778 GCA_002018475.1 Nicotiana obtusifolia | reverse complement strand
ACTTCAGGTTTGCGTATTGTCCTTTGCTTTCGCATAGAGTAAAATACTCCCCTGCCCAGTTCCCCTTTTGCGATCACGGTAGTGGCTTCACGATCACGAAGTACATTACACCATAAACCAGTAGAAGTCCAAAAACTAGATTATTCTAAGTTTAAATCATCCGTAGCCTATCCGAAACTCACCCGAGCCCTCGGGGACCCAAACCAAATACGCACACAAGTCTAAAAATCTTATACGAACTCGTTCATATGATTAAAACACCAATTTAACGCCTAGAACTATGAATTATACACCAAATCAAATGAAATTTTCAATAAAACTTTAAAACTTCTATTTTAACAACCGGACGTCCGAATCACGTCAAACTAACTCTGTGTCTCACCAAATTGGACAGACAAGTCATAAATAGTATGTCACAATTTAACTACATAGAATAAGGGCAAATAATATGGCATGAAAAGAAAACAGGATTTTTAAATATTAAAGGAAAACACAACATAACCAAAAGTAAGTGCAGCCATAGAGAAATATCAACAAGGACACTCTCGAGGTACCGTCTCGTAGTCCCAAGTTAGAAATAAATTCACAATATTTCTTTCTCTTATATCACCGGGGGAGCCTTCACATTTAATTTTTAAAAAATTATTTTTCCCGAAATAGCATCCCGCGTTTTAGCCACCCTTATCACACCGCATGGTTTCTAGTAGTTTCCCTACTAGCCACGCGTATCAAGCCCACCTTATGTTACCGCATGCATTTCAACACCCAGACCTTATAGCACCGCACGCGTATCAATATCATAATTCGCACCTCAAGTGCGAAATTATTTTAACTTTCCAAATAAATCAACAACAATATTATTTTCCACAACAAGGAGCTCACGACTCAATCACAATGTACAAAAAAATCAGAACAAATATTCGGGAGTCAATAACTCAACAAAATAATATTTCACGATTTATCACTTTGCCTCAATACCAAATTTCAATGTCAGATACTTCATATCTTTAATAATTCAATTAAGAAATTCAACTTTCAAATAATGAGCATAGAATAAAGGGACCAAGCTTCAACTAAACAAGTAAGGCAATTAGCAGGAAAAAGGTAAAGCAAACTTAAAATATAAGAGTAGACCAATGATGATGAGTATAACAGGATAAAATAATTTAATTAGTATGTGACAGAGATCTACACAATTTAAAAACATAATCCTCCTCATTTAGCCCATGTACACACTCGTCACCTCGCGTACAAGGCTTTCAACACATCACAATTATCATATCAATACAATTCCTAAGGGGAATTTGCCGCAGACATGATTAGACAAGTCATTTACATCAAATCATGTAATTCTTTACTCTGCTATGCCTTTGCCTCGTGAATTAGCCTCCGAAAGCCTCGTATCTAGTCACAATTAATTCGATTCAGTCAATACAAATTATTTGAATTAATTCCATATGAAAATACTAATTTTCCAACAAAATCCGAAATTCACTCAAAAATTGCCAGCGGGACCCATGTCTCGGAACTCCACAAAGTTACAAAATATGAACGCCTATTCAACCATGAGTCCAGCCATACCAAAATTACTAAATTCCGACATCAACTCGACCTTCAAATCATCAAATTATTATTTTCGAATCCCTAGGCCCAAATCCTCTAATTTCACCTCAAAAACATGTAATCAGTCGTAATACTCAATGTTACTTCAATATTATTGACTAACAATGATCATAAGTGACTTATCTCAAGTTTTGCCGTGAATTCTCTCTGAAAAATCGCCCCAAACTGTGTGTTTGAACTCCAAAATGGAAAAATGTCGGACCCTTCTGTTTTTGTAGCTTGTCCAGTGTTTTTGCTTCTACGGAACATTTAACCGCATCTGTGGTTCCAGGTTTCTAGAAAATCTACCGCTTTTGCGGTTTTCCAAGGCTCCTCTGCCTCCCGCTTATGTGATTAAATGACCTCTTCTACGAACTCGCTTCTGCAAGAAGCAGTCCGCTTCTGCAGTCCCTCATCCGCATCTGCGGTCACACAGATGCAGAACTCTCCTGCGGCCATTGCTCCACTCTCCCTTTTCCACTGTTGTTTTCATGCTCACTTCTGCGAGCCAAATTCCGCATGAGCGATTGCATCAGAAGGCAGAAAGTTTCCAGCTTTGTCCTAAGTCCAAATTTCGATCCGTTAACCATCCGAAACTCACCCGAGGCCCCCAGGACCTCAACCAAGTACACCAACAAGTCCTAAAACATTATACGAACTTAGTCGAAGCCTCAAATCACATCAAACAACACTGAAAACATGAATCATACCCGAATTCAAGCTTAATGAAACTAAGGAATTCTAACTTATACATTCGATGGTGAAACCTATCGAATCAGGTCCCATTGACCTCAAATTTTGCACACAAGTCATAATAGACATAATGGGCCTATTCGAATTTCCATAATGGGATTCTGACCCCGATATCAAAAAGTCAACATCCAGGTCAAACTTCTAAACTTAAATTTCTATTTTAGCCATTTCAAGCCTAATTTAACTACGGACTTCCAAATAATCTTTCCGTACACGCTCATATGTGCAAAGATCACCATACGGAGCTATTGAAATCATCAAAACTGTATTCCGAGGGCGTTTACACATAAGTCAACATTCGGTCAACCATTTCAACTTAAGCTTTTAACCTTGAGACTATGTGTCTCAATTCATTCTGAAATCTCTTCGGACCCGGACCAACTACCCCGGCAAGTCATATGATAGCTATAAAGCACAAAATGAGCAGTAAATGGCGGAATGGGGCTACAACTCTCAAAACGACCGATCGAGTCGTTACATCCTCCCCCTTTTTAAATAAATGTTCATCCTCGAACGAGTATAAAGACATACCTATAGTGGTGAAAAGATGAGGATAACAGCTACCATATCATGCTTGGTCTCCCAAGTCACCTCCTCGACCGGATGACCCCTCCACTGAACTTTTACTAAAACAATGCTCTTCGATCTCAACTTTCTAACCTGTCTGTCCAAAATGGCCACTGGATCTTTAACATATGATAGATCCTTATCCAACATGACTGAGCTGACTAACACATGAGATGGATCGCCGTGATACTTTCGAAGCATGGAAACATGGAACACTGGATGAATTGCAGTGAGATTAGGTGGAAGTACAACTGTAAGCCACCTCTCCAATTCTCTTAAAAATCTCAAAAGGCTCGATATACGTAGGCTCAACTTACCCTTCTTCCTGAATCTCATAACACCCTTCATGGGCGAAACCCGGAGCAAGACCCGCTCACCAACCGAGAATGCAACAGCATGAACCTTCCGATCTGCATAACTCTTCTGTCTAGATTGGGCTGTACGACGTCGATCCTATATCAATTTAACCTTTTCTAAAGCATCCTGAACCAGGTCTGTACCCAATAACCTAGCCTCGCCTGGCTCAAACCAACCCACCGGAGACCGACACCACCTCCCATATAAAAGTGGACTGAGTGCACGGTAACAAATCAATGCCAAAGTCAATATCCCTGTCGGGTGGCATACCTGGAAGATTAACTGGAAATATATATGGATAATCCCTTACTACCGGAACTGACTCCACGATAGGAGTATCAACACTAACATCTCTCATATAGGCCAGATACGCATCATACCCCTTCTCAACCATTCGTTGAGCCTTAAGAAATGAAACAACCCTACTAGGAACATAATCTAAGGTACCTCCCCACTCTAGCCGTGGTTGACCTGGCATAGCCAACATCACCGTCTTGGCGTAACAATCAAGGATAGTGTGATAGGGCGACAACCAGTCGATGCCCAAATTAATATTGAAATCCACCATACCGAGTAATAATAAATCAGCTATGGTCTCAAAACCACTGATAACAATCAAACACGACCGATACACGCGGTCAACAATAATAAAATCACCTACGGGTGTAGATACATAAACTGATGAACTCAAAGAATCACGCGATATGCCCAAATACAGGGCAAAATAAGATGACACATAAGAATAAGTGGAGCATGGATCAAATAAAACTAATGCATCTCTATGATAAATCGAAACAATACCTGTGATAACAAAATCAGATGTAACTACCTCCGTCCTAGCAGGAAGGGCATAATATCTGGCCTGGCCTCCCCCTCTAAGGTGACCTCTACCTTGTCCAACCTCCACCTCTAGCTGGTTGTGTAAGTGGAGTGGCAACTGGTGCAGTAATCATGGCCTAAAAAGCCTGAGGGCCCTGTGGAATAGGTTGGCCTTGAAAAATCTGTAGAGGTGCACCCCTCCTAAATCTGGGGAAATCCCTCACAATATGACGAGTGTCACCACACTCGAAACAAGACCTTGGACGACGTGCCTGCTGGAATTGGCTCGGGCCTGATCAACTGGACTGATCGCTGAAAACACCCCGTGTAGGAGGTACAGTAGACACTGGCGGTGCATAATATGGAACTTGAGGTCTGGGAGTAGTCAAAATACCACTGGAAGCTGGAAATGGTGAATGAATAGGATGACTCACATAGCCTCTAGCATGACGGGCTATAGCTGGGGCACGAGAACTGTTATATGTGCCAATCTCGAGGCCTCTTAGCTTACCTCTCTTCTCGCTCCCTGGGTGGCATACCCTCCAATCTCTTGGCGATTGGCACTACCTGTTGGTATGTGATGTCTATCTACAGCTCTCTGGCCATATTGAATCTGATACTAGGGTGTAGCCCTCAATAAATCGATACGGTGGCACTTCTCAAGAAAACCCTGGGCATCCTATGATGCCAAGACACTGAAGGTAGGAGGGCGGTACTTGTTGTACCTTTCGAGCCTGAGCTACTCCCCCTCAGAAAATGGTGCCCTAACCTCAGGCCGAGCTGTGACAACTGGCTGGACTAGTATAACCTCCGGGGAATGTCGACCTGGACCCGTGGATTTGGGGCACAGTGGCAGGAGTCTGTGATCCTCCCCCGGCCTGAGCTAGAGTGCCAAACATGCTCAAAAACTGCGCAAGAGTCTCCTAAAGTGCAGGGGGAGTAATAGGCATCTCAGGTGCTTGCTCTTCAACTAGAGCTGCTGGTGGCTCCTCAACAGTAGCTCGTGCAGGTGCTCTGGCTGCACCACGTGGTCTTCCTTGGCCTCTACCCCAGCCCCGGCCCCAGCCTCTTACGGCTCCAACAGGTGTCGCACGTGCCTGATCATCAGATCCAGTTGTGCGTGTCCTCACCATCTATGAGAGAATAGAAAGACAAGACAATGGTTTAGAATTTCGGAGTCAAAAATGGGCACGATAAGGAATCAAAGAAGTGAACATATTCCTAACAGTTCCATAGCCTCCCGAAGATAAGTACAGACGTCTCCATACCGATCCACGAAACTCTACTAAACATGCTTGTGACTCATAACACCTACGAACCTAGAGCTCTGATACCAACTTGTCACGATCCCAAATTCCCTCCGTAGGATGTCGTGATGGCACCTAGTCTCTAAGACTAGGTAAGCCTATCTATTATGCGAAATAACAAAATCTAAAACTGAAACTCAAATCTCAACAAATGGAATAAATAAAAACTGCAATTCAAAATAGTTACAACTCCCAAAACCCGGTAGAAATAAGTCACAAGCTTCTAAGAATTTATTCTAAGTGTCTTCATGCATCAAAGTCTAAAGAGAAAGAGGAAAACAACATAATAGGGATAGAGGGGGACTCCAAGGTCTACGGACGCTGGCAGATGTACCTTGAAGTCTCCGCGTATAGACTAGCTCACTGATATCTGGTCTGGTAAGAAATACTTGGATCTACACAAAAAGATGTGCAGAAGCATGGTATGAGTACACCACAGCGGTACTCAGTAAGTGCCAAGCCTATACTCGGTAGAGTAGTGACGAGGGCAAGCCAGGCCTACTAGAAATAATGAAAGACAGGGTGAAAAATTTCAATATAATAATAATAATAATAATGACAATGGGAATGAATTAAGTAAAGAGTATGTCACAATTTAACTACACAAAATACGGGAAAATGATACCTCACGGAAGGAAAACATGAATTTACATATTGTGAGCTACTCTTTACTTAGCCACGCGTATCAAGCCCACCTTATGTCACCGCATGCGTTTCAACACCCAGACCTTATACCACCGCATGCGTATCAGTATCACAATATATCACAATTCGCACCTCAAGTGCACAATTATTTTAACTTGCCAATTAAATCAACAACAACATTATTTTCCACAATAAGGAGCTCACAGCTCAATCACAATGTATATAAAAATCTCAACAAATATTCGGGAGTAAATACAAAAATAATATTTCACAATTTAACACATTACCTCAATACCAAATTTCAATGTCAGATACTTCATATTTTTAATAATTCAATTAATAAATTCAACTTTCAAATAGTGAGCACAAAATAAAAGGAACAAAGCTTCAACTAAACAGGTAAGGCAATTAGCAGGAAAAAGGTAAGGCAAACTTAAAATATAAGAGTAGACCAATGATGATGAGTACATCAGGATAAAACAATTTAATTAATATGTGGTAGAGATCTACACAATTTAAAAACATAATCCTCAACATTTAGCCCGTGTACACACTCGTCACCTCTTGCACACGGTTTTCAACAAATCACAATTATCACGTCAATACTAATACTAAGGGGAATTTTCTCCACACAAGGTTAGACAAGTTACTTACCTCAAATCATGTAATTCTTTACTCTGCTATGCCTTTTCCTCGTGAATTAGCCTCTGAAAGCCTCGTATCTAGTCACAATTAATTCGATTCAGTCAATACAAGTTATTGGATAATTCCATATGAAAATATAATTTTCCAACAAAATCCGAAATTCACTCAAAAACTGCCAGCGGGACCCATGTATTGGAACTCGACAAAAGTTTAAAAAAATGAACGTCTATTCAACATGAGTCCAGCCATACGAAAATTACTAAATTCTGACATCAACTCGACCATCAAATCATCAAATTCTTATTTTCGAATACCTAGGCCCAAATCCTCTAATTTCACCTCAAAACATGTAATCTAGTCGAAATACTCAATGATACTTCAATATTATTGACTAACAATGATAATAAGTGACATACCTCAAGCGATCACGCTCTAACTCTGCTCTAGTCCAGTATCTCCATTACCTGGACCTACACATAAATGTGCAGAAGTGTAGTATGAGTAAACCACAATCGGTACCAAGTAAGTATCAAGACTAACCTCAGTGGAGTATGACGAGGTACAGTCAAGACACTCACTAGTCTAATAACCTGTGCAATATAGCATACAAAATAACAAGAAATAAATAGCAATGATGGCAACAAGAATCAATCAAGGATATAAACAACAAGGCCACAAGAATGCCATACATATTGCTCAAATGAATAATAAACACAGTACAACCAAGTAATCAAGTCCTTCAAATGTAAATCTTTCACCTATAAGTTTTTCAAATAAAATCTTTAGAATGTAATTCGTACAATTAAATATATCCCGAATATACTACCTTCAAATAAATATCTTACGAATATAATTCTTTCAAATAAATACCTTTCAAATATAATTCTTCCAAGTAAATATCTTTTGAATATAATTCTTTCAAGTGAATAAATATAATTCCTTTCAAATAAATATCTTTCGAATATAATACTTTGAATAAAATCTTTCGAATGTAGTTCTTACAAATAAAACCATTCGAATATAATTCCTTCCAATAAATATCTTTCGAATATAATTCTTTCACATGAGTATCTTTCGAATATAATTCCTTTTAAATAAATATTTTTCGAATATAATAACTTTGAATAAAATCTTTCGAATATAATTCTTACAAATAAAATATCTTTTAAATAAAGTTTCTTTCAAGTAAAATCACCGGCTGATACCTCACTTCATAATCCTAAAAATCTCGGTTCTCAGCCCACTTTCACACCTCATGGCACCTCGTGCCCATATTTCTATCACAACTTTACGGGTAATTCACAAGACAGAAGTCATCATAATTTAATGAAATGACTGAGGGGTGAACGATGAGAAATTTAAAGAAAAGTAACATCACAACAAATAGAGGTGAACAACAGGGGCGCTCTCGAGGTATCGCCTCGTAAACCCGAATGTAAATGCTCGACAGGGGGATCTCCCGAGGTACCACCTCATAGTCCCAAAATACATATGCAAGACAGGGGGATATACCGAGGTTCCGCCTCATAGTCCCAAAGTAAATATGCAAGCAGGGGGATCTCCTGAGGTAACGCCTCATAGTCCCAAAGTAAATATAAAAAACAGGGGGATCTCCCGAGGTAACACCTCGTAGTCTCAAATTAAATGTGCGAAACAGGGGGATCTCCTGAGGTAACGCCCTTCGTAGTCCCAAAGTAAATATGCAACAACAAAGACGGAAGAATAGCTCAGCAAGAACAACCTCCTCTTAAACCCAATTTCTGATAAATATGTTAACGTCTCCATTTAAACGTATTAAATTTACTATTTGCAGATGGTAAATCCATAATGTAATTATTTCCAAAAACTATCAACTTAACCAGCACACGAAATCCATATAAAGATCAAAGTAGCAATCACACCAAATTATCATATAAAACAAATTCGACAGAGAAGAAACGAGGCATGACAAATAAGGATTTAAAAAATGCCAACAAATTTCCAATCTAATACTTAAGAATTACTACGACTTTAAACCAATACAATTTTCACATATAGCCCGAGTATGCACTCGTCACCTGGCATACACGGCTTTCACATTACACAAATGGCACATACGACTCAATGCCTAAGGGAAAATTCCCCCACATAAGGTTAGGCAAGATATTTACTTTTTTCAAGTTAGGCCGATATTCCAAAATAGCCTTCTTGCTTGAATGACCTCCGGATAACTCAAATCTATCCAAATTAAATGTATAACTTCATTAAAATTCATCGGAGACAATCCGGATAATATAACATCGACTTAAAATTTCACATTAAAAGTTAACCAAAAGTCAACGCGGGGCCCGCCTCTCAGAACCCGATAGAATTTTCACGAAATTTGAACACCCATTCCGATACGAGTTCAACCATACCAATTTTATCGAATTCCAATAACAAATCATCTTCCAAATCTTGAATTTCTGTTTTTGAAAAGTTTTTACAAAAAAAAAATCTTGATTTCTTCCATTTAAATCCGAAATAAACAATGAATATAACCATTGATTCATGAAATATAACAAATTTCGGGCATAGAACACTTACCCCAGTCGAATTCGTGAAGAACTCCTCCAAAATCGCCCCAAAATCGAGCTCCAAAAATCCAATCGAAAATGAAGGAATGACTGATTTTCGAACCCTTATGTTTCTATCCAGTTCCACTTCTATAGATAAATTAGCGCTTTTGTGAAGCCTCTTTTGCAAGACCCATCTCGCTTCTACGATGTCCACTATCTAGCTGAAACCTCATATATGCGGAAGCATTTTCGCTTTTGCGAAATCGCTTCTGCGATGCCAAATGCGCATCTACGATGCCATTCCGCTTCTACACCTTCTATGCCCACTTCTGCCATCACGCAGGTGCAGGACATTCATTGCACTTGCGACCACTGCCTAGACCTGTCCATTTCGCTTCTGCAACTGCGCATCTGCGATAAATTTCATCGCAGATGTGATGACACCAGTGTCTGCCCAAAAACATCTTTTACAACAATTTCCAAACAATTCGTTATCCTTTCGAAATATACTCGAGGCCCTCGAGACCTTAACCAAATATACCAACACATCCCAAAATATAATACAAACTTATTCGGGGCTTCAAACAACGTCGAAATCACGAATCGCGCCTTGAATCAAATTATGAGTTTTCAAATCTTCCAACTTCTATATCTTGCGTCGAAACGTATCAAATAAATCTAGAATGGCTCCAAATTTTGCACACAAATCATAAATGACATAATGGACCTGTTCCAATTTTCAAAGTCAAATTTCGACTCCGACATCGATAAAGTCAACTCCTGGTCAAACTTTCTAAAAATCTTCCATTTTCCAACTTTCGCCAAAATACGTCAAATTGTCCTACGGACTTCTAAATCTAAATCCGAACATACGCCTTAGTCTGAAATCACCATACGAAGCTATTGACATCATTAAAATCCCATTTTGGAGTCATCTGCTCAAAAGTCAGACTCCGGTCAGACTCTTTTCATTTAAGCTTCAAAAATGAGAATTGCTCTTTCACTTTATTTTCGGACCTTCTGAAAACCAAACACGATCACACACGCAAGTCATAATGCACATTACAAAGCTGCTCAGGACCTTGAGTCGCTGAACAGGTCGTTAATTTAAAATGACAAGTCGGGTCGTTACAATATCATAGAAGCATTTGAGTTGAAAATCGATGAGTTCATAGAGAAGTATGAAAGGGATGTAGAAGAAATCAACAACAAGCTGGATAGGCTCGAGGTGATAGCCGGAGATGGCTCCTATGGTGGTTTTGGAGATGCAGCCGCTCGTTTGCCTGACAATGACGATGTAGATGATTAGCTTTTTTTATGTATTTTTATTTTCTATAAATTTACTTAGTGGAATACAATATGTTTTTGTTTAAATCTTTGCGTATTTTTTGATAATAAAACCTCTTCAAATTCAAAAAATAGCAGAAGGAAAACATAATTGAAGAAAACAATAAAAAACTTAATAATAATATATTAATGCATAAAATAAACAAATGTATATTCGTATGAAATTTAAAATAAATATAAAAACATTAAACGTTATATAATTTTTGTCCTAAAAGAGTTAATTAGTTATGGATGATTTAATTTTAATATGTAAAACTTTGAAACTTGTAGCATATTATACTGGAAGTATCTGTGATTCAAACCAGAAGAACACATCTAAGTTTTTAAGGTTCCCCTAATGTCTGAATAAAATGCTGGACTTTTGTGATTAGATATGTGAAAACTAAAAAATATCCATCATATAGTACTAGAGGTATTGCAACGACCCGACCTGTCGTTTTGCTTTCTAGATTCATGTACCCCTAAATAAGACTCCCCATATGTGCTTTTACTATTTTAAGACTTGCGGGGATAGTTAGTTCGGGATTTGGAAAGGTTCGGGTTGAAACTGGAACACTTGGTTCTCTGGTTTGGCCTTAAAAGGCTAAGTTTGACTTTGGTTAACATTTTTAGTAAACGGCCTGGGAATCAGGATTTGACGGTTCCAATAGGTTCCTATGATGATTTTGGACTTGGGTGTATGTTCGGAGTTTTGGATGACCCGGGAGCGTTTCAGCGCTTCATATTGGAAGTTGGAACATCGAAGGTTTTAAAGTTCTTTAATTTTGATTTGGAGTAGGATTTTGGGTTATCGAAGTCCATTTGGAATTTCGAGATCCGGATAGTTCCGTATGGTGATTTAAGACTTGCACGCAAAATTTGGTGTCATTCCGAGTAGTGTAGGTATGTTTCGGCGCGCTCAGAGCAAGTTGGAAGAACTTAAAGTTCATAAGTTGATTCAATTTGTTTTGGGGTGTGATTTTTTAGTTTTGATGTTGTTTTATGAGTTCCTAGGGAGCGAGCGAGTCTGTTTTATGATTTAAAACTTGTTGGTATGTTCAGACGGGACCTCAGGGACCCCGGATACCATTCGGACGATGCGCGGAAGCCTTTTTGGCCTTGGCTAATCAGCTGAAGCTCTCAGCTTCTGGTGCAATTGCACTGCGGAGGGCTAGCCGTAGGTGCAAGCTCGCAAAAGCAAGCCAAGGACCACAGAAGCGGCGCAATGTGGGCTGCCCGGTGACTGCAAAAGTGGGGCAGGTACCGCACCTACGTAGGCGCATATGCGAATAAAGCCATCGCAGAAGCAGGACGGGGATGCACGTTCGGCGCACTCACCGCAAAAGCGGTCTCGCAGAAGCGGGAGGGGGAGGGGGGCAGCTGAGGGGAAGGCCACATTTGCGAGTCCCTTTCCGCAGATGCAGCTATGGAGCCACAGAAGCCAGATCACTGAAGGTAGTGAGGTCGTTTAAAGACGGACTTAGGCCATGTTTTGTTCATTTATTTCACTTCCTGGGGTGATGTTGGACCTTCTTGAGAGGGGCATTCACCTAGCAACCTGAAGGTAAATAATTTATACCTAATGTAAGTTAAATACATAGATTATGGGCAGATTTTAACATACAAATTTGTGAAAATTATGGGTTTAGATAAAAAAGCCTAGGTTTTGATAAAAATGAGATTTAACCACGAAAATAGTTATGGAATCGAGTGAAAATTATATATTTGAGTTTGTGAGGGGTAACATTTATCTTCAAAAATTTTTAGAATCCGGGCACGTGTGCCGTGAATTTTAGGAATCCTTTAATTGGGGTTGGATAATCACTCTAATAGTTAATTTTTGAACTTTTGGACATGTATTGATTAATTTATATAACACTTGACTAGTTTCGGGTCGTTTGGCAATGAGTTGAGGATTTAAAGCATATTTGTGGATCAGGAGTGAGCTTGAGAACGAGGATAGTCTCCTGTCTAAACTTGTAAGAGGGAACTCATCCCCTTAGGCGTATTTTGTTTTTGAATTTTATATGTGGGAAGCTACGTAATGATTAAAAATCAACTATTTAAAAATGTTAAAAGAATAGATACACGGTTAGTTCACTGTTGGCTTGTTTAGCGGCGACGTTCGGCGCCATCACGGCCTATAGGAAATCGGGTCGTGACAACATGCTATCAGAGCACTAGGTTTACGTAGGTCTCATAAGTTATGAGCAGGCCTAATAGAGACTTGAGGATCGGTGTAGAGACGTCCGTACTTATCTTCGAGAGGCTATAGGGTGTTAGGAAACTACTCTTTCTTCATCTCCTGTCGTGCAGTTAATGTTGTACTAAATATCTCTCTCCTATTCTCTCACAGATGGTGAGAACGCACGCATCAGATGTACCCGATCATGGAGGAGCTGCTCTCCCTGTCGCTAAAAGTTGAGGCAGAGGTCGAGGGAGAGCTCCAGCTCGTGGTAGAGGACGAGGACGTCCCAGATTTACTCCAGTTATGCCACCAACAAATCCACTAGAGGACCATATTATTGAGGAGAAGGGCGAGGTGCCTGCAGCAGTGCCAGCCCCGATGGATTTCATGTCCACACCGGGATTCCAGGAGGTCATGGGCCGTATGCTACTGTTCATGGATTCCATGACTCAGGCTAGTTTATTTCTAGCGGACCAAGCCACATCTCAAGCGAGAGCGGGAGCACAGACCCCTACCGCTCAGGATCCAGCACATGCACCTGTCGTATATCAGACCCCGAGCGCACTACTCGTAGGCGGAATTCAGCCAGGTGCAGCAGCTATACCTGAGCCTATACCAGCTGCGATCGGCAATCCGCATAGGCTATTGGACATGAGGACCCCCAGGATTTTATTGACCGGTGCAGGGACAGAGGGTTTTACTACTTTCTAGCTAGAGGGCAGGGCCCGTAGGTGGTGGCAGTTATATCTTCTCGACAAACCAGCAGTTCTCCTCCCATGACTTGGGACTAGTTCACGCGCCTCTTCTTGGACATATATATTCCACCCTCTCAGAGGGAAGAGTTGCGATTTCATTTCGAGCAACTCCAGCAGGGCTAGATGTCAGTGACCGACTATGAGGTGAGATTCTCTGAGTTGTCTCGCCATGCACTTATGATACTTCCGACTGATGCAGAGAGAGTGCGAAGGTTTGTTACAGGGTTGCACTCTGCTAGCAGGCCACTATGGCCCGAGAGGTTGAGATGGGGACTTCTTATGAGCTAGTTGTAGAGATAGCTCGGAGGATCAAGGGTGCACGTCAGCGTGGTCGGGAGCAGGCTACGAGGGGTAAGCGGTTTCGGTATTCTAGAGAGTTTAGTGGTGCCCCGGTTGGGGGCAGGGGTCAGTTCGTGAGAAGTCAGTCTACATATCCAGCATCGCCGCCTCCTCGGAGTGCTCCAGCGCGACCTTATTTCAGTGACATACTAGAGACTTCCTATCGCCAACCAGCTATTCAAGGTTCCTCCAGTGGGTACTCAGGCCATTGGGGCCAGACTTCTGTTCAACAGTCCGCTGTTCCAAGAGGTTGTTATGAGTGTGGGGTTCCTGGCTACATGAAGAGGTTTTGTCCCAGGCTTTGGAGCAAGGCAGTACAGCAGGGTCACCAGCCCATGATTATAGTACTAGCTGCCCCACCAGCCGTCCGGCCGCCTAGAGGCAAGGGGCAGGTGGGTAGGGGTCGTCCTAGAGGTGGAGGTCAGACATGTGGAAGCCAGTCAGGTGGTGCTCTAGCTAGATTCTATGATTTTTCGGCCAGACCAGATGTAGTAGCCTCAGATGTCGTGATCATAGGTATTATTTTTGTCTGCCATAGGGATGCTTCAGTATTATTTGATCCAGCGTATACATATTCATATGTCTCATCTCTGTTTGCTCATTTCTTGGGTGTTTCCCATGAATCCCTGGGTGCTCCTGTTTATGTGTCCACGCTTGTAGGCAATTCTGTTGTTGTGGATCAGATCTATCGGTCCTGTGTTATTACATTCTGCGGCTATGAGACTAGAGCAGATCTTCTGTTGCTCGATATGACCAACTTTGAGGTCATCCTGCGCATGGATTGGATATCTCCATATCATGCCATCCTTGATTCCCATGCCAAGACTGTTGCCTTAGCAATGCCAGAGTTGCATAGGCTGGAGTGGAAGGGTTCGTCTTTCAGTACACCTAGTGGGGTTATTTCTTTTCTGAAGGCCCGACACATGGTCGAGAAGGGTTACTTGGCTTATCTAGCATATGTTCGGGATACTACCACAGAGACTCCGGCGATTAATTTAGTGCCTGTGGTCCAAGAGTTTTTCGATGTGTTTCCTTCCGACCTTCCAGGCATGCCACCAGATCGTGATATCGATTTCTGTATTGATTTGGCTCTAGGTACCCAGCCTATATCTATTCCGCCGTACCTCATGGCTCCGAAAGAGTTGAAGAAGTTGAAGGAGCAGCTTGAAGAGTTGCTAGCAAAAGGGTTCGTCAGACCGAGTGTATCGCCTTGGAGCGCACCGGTGTTATTTGTGAAGATAAAAGATGGGACTATGCGGGTGTGCATTAATTACCGCCAGTTGAACAAAGTTACCATTAAGAACAAGTACCCATTGTTGCGTATTGATGATTTATTTGACCAGTTGCAGGGTGCTAGGATGTTCTCTATGATCGACTTGAGATCGAGATACCATCAGCTGAAGATTCGAAATTCCGATGTCCCCAAGATGGCTTTCCGGACTAGATATGGCCATTATGATTTCTAGTGATATTCTTTGGCTTGACTAACGCCCCGGCGGCGTTTATGGATTTGATGAATCGGATGTTCAGGACTTATATTGATTTGTTTGTCATTGTCTTCATTCGGGATTTTTTGATCTACTCGCACAGCATGGAGGAGCACGAGCAGCATTTGAGAGTGGTACTTAAAAACTTCTGGAAAATAAGCTATATGCTAAGTTCTCCAAGTGTAATTTGTGGCTATATTTTGTGGCATTCTTGGGACATGTTGTATCAGGCAAGGGTATTAAGGTGGATCCCAAGAAGATCGAGGCAGTTCAGAGTTGGCCTCGTCCTACAATGGCGTCTCAGATCAGGATCTTCCTAGGGTTAGCAGGTTATTATCATTGGTTTGTGGAGGTCTTCTCATCTATTGCAGCACCTTTGACTAGATTGAACCAGAAGGGAGCTCCGTTTCGATGGTCTGATGATTGTGAGATGAGCTTTCAAAAGCTCAAGACTGCATTGACTTCAGCACGGATGTTAGTGTTGCCTTCCAGTTCGGGGATGTATACTGTGTATTGCGATGCTTCACGCGTTGGTTTGGGATGCGTATTGATACAGGAGGGGCGAGTTATTGCGTATGCTTCACGTCAGCTGAAGCCCCATGAGAAGAATTACTCTGTACACGATTTGGAGTTGGCCGCGATTGTTCATGCTCTTAAGATCTGGAGGCATTATCTTTATGGGGTGTCCTGTGAGGTTTACACCGGACATCACAGCCTGCAGCATTTGTTCAAGCAGAGGGACCTCAATTTGAGGCAGCACAGGTGGCTTGAGTTACTGAAGGTTAATGATATTACCATCCTTTATCATCCGGGCAAGGCAAATGTAGTTGCAGATACCTTGTGCAGAAAGGCGGAGAGTATGTGTAGTTTAGCATTCATTTTAGCGGAGGAGAGGCCACTAGCTTTGGACATTCAGTCCTTAGCTAAAAGACTTGTGAGGTTGGATATTTCAGAGCCCAGCCGAGTTCTTGCATGCGTCGTCACTCAGTCTTCACTATTCGAGCAGATCAAGGCTCGCCAGTTTAATGACCCACACTTGTTGGTTCTTAGAGACACGGTACTACAGGGTGGTGCCAAGGAGGTTACTCTCGATGCGGATGGTGTTCTGCGACTCTAGGGTCGCCTATGTGTTCCTAATGTTTTTGGCTTGAGGGAGAAGATCCTAGATAAGGCAGCATTAGTTGCGAGGTGTCTAAATTGCCAGCAGGCCAAGTATGAGCATTAGAGGTCGGGTGGCCTACTTAAGCAGATGACTATACCTGAGTGGAAATGGGAGCGCATTATTATGGACTTCGAGTTAGGTTTCAGCGGACCTTGCGGAAGTTTGATACGATTTGGTTCATTGTCGACAGGTTGACCAAGTCGGCTCACTTCATTCCGGTTGTGACCACATACTCTTCAGAGAGGTTGACCCATAATTATATTCAGGAGATTGTTCGATTGCACTGTGTTCTTGTCTCCATTATATCAGATAGAGGCCCACAGTTTACTTCGCATTTCTAGAGAGCAGTACAGGGTGAGTTGGGGACCCGTGTAGAGCTCAGCACAGCCTTTCATCTGTAGACCGAGGGGCAATCAGAGCGGACAGTTCAGATCTTGGAGGATATGCTCAGAGCATGTGTGATTGACTTCATATGGCAGTGGGATCGATTCTTTCCTTTGGCCGACTTTGCTTACAACAAAAGTTATCAGTCCAGCATCGAGATGGCTCTATTTGAGGCTTTATATGGTCGACGATGTCGTTCACCCATCAGATGGTTTGAGCCCAGCGAAGCTAAATTATATGGTGCTGATTTGGTGAAGGACACCTTGGAAAAGGAAAAGTTGATTCTGGAATGACTTTGCACAGTACAGTCTAGACAGAAGAGTTACGCGGATTAGAAGGCGCGTGACTTATCGTTTAGGGTGGGCAAGAAGGTTCTCTTGAAAGTCTCGCCGATGAAGGGAATCATGAGGTTCAGGAAGAAGGGCAAGTTGAGCCTAAGGTTTATAGGCCCATTGGAGGTGTTGAGACGGGTTGGGGAGGTTGCTTATGAGCTTGCTTTGCCTCCCAGTCTATCGGTAGTTCATTCGATTTTCCACGTGTCTATGCTTCGGAGGTATCATGCCGATAGGTCGCACGTGTTAGACTTCAGCATGATTTAGTTAGATGAGAGCTTGGGTTATGAGGAGGAGCCAGTTTCCATTATTGACAGGCAGGTTCGCTAGTTGAGGTGCAAGAAGATTTATGCGGTAATAGTTCAATGGAGGGGCTGACCAGTTGAGGAGGCGACTTGGGAGGCCGAGGAGGACATACGGAGCAGATATCCACACTTATTCAACACTCAGGGTATGATTCTAGACCAGTTCGAGGATGAATGTTTGTTTGATAGGTGGAGAATGTAATAATCCGACTGGTCGTTTTGCTTTCTAGATCTTCGTTCCCGTAAATAAGACTTCCCATATGTGCTTTTACTGTTCTATGACTTGCGGGGATGGTTAGTTCGAGATTTGGAAAGGTTTGGGTTGATGGAACACTTGGTTCCTTGGTTTGGCCTTAAAAGGCAAAGTTTGACTTTGGTATTTTTAGTAAACGACCTCGGAATCGAGATTTGACAGTTCCAATATTTTCGTATGATGATCTTGGACATGGGCGTATGTTCGGATCGGGCTTTTGATGACCCGGGAGCCTTTCGGCACTTCATATTGGAAGTCGGCACATCGAAGGTTTTAAAGTTCTTTAAATTTGGTTTGGAGTAATGTTTTGGGTTATCGAGGTCCATTTAGGATTCCGAGATCGGGAATAGTTTCGTATGGTGAGTTAAGATTTGCACGCAAAATTTGCTGTCATTCCGAGTAGAGTAGGTATGTTTCGGCGCGCTCGGAGCAAGTTGGAAGAACATGAAGGTCATAAGTTGATTCAATTTGGTTTCGGGGTGTGATTCTTCGTTTTGATGTTTTTTAAACATTCCGAGGGTGCGAGCGTGTCTGTTTTATGGTTTCGAACTTGTTGGTATATTCAGACGGGGCCACGTGGGCCCCGAATACCATTCGGACGATGCACGGAAGCATTTTTGGCGTTGGCTAATCAGCTGAAGCTCTCAGCTTCTGGTGTAATTGCACCTACAGAGGGCTAGCTGCAGGTGCGAGCTCGCAAAAGCGAGCCAAGGACCGCAGAAGCGGTCCAATGTGGGCTGCCCAGTGACCATAGAAGCGGGGCAGGTACCGCACCTACGGAGGCGCAGATACGAAGAAAGCCATCGCAGAAGTGGGATAGGGACGCAGGTGCGGCGCACTCACCGCAGAAGCGGTCTCGCAGAAGCGAGCCGCTGGTCACAGAAGTCGGGGGGCAGCTGAGGGGAAGGTCGCATCTGCAAGCCCCTTTTCGCAGATGCGGAGCCGTAAATGCGGCTATGGAGCCGCAGAAGCGAGATCACTGAAAGCAGTGAGGTCGTTTAAAGACAGACTTAGGCCATGTTTTGTTCATTTATTTCACTTCTTGGGGAAATTTTGGAGCTTCTTGAGAGGGAATTCACCTAGTAACCTTAAGGTAAATAATTTATACCTAATGTAAGTTAAATGCATAGATTATGGGTAGATTTTAACATGCAAATTTGTGAAAATTATGGGTTTATATGAAAAAGAAAACCTAGGTTTTGATAAAAATGGGATTTAACCATGAAAATGGTTATGGAATTGAGTGAAAATTATATATTTGAGTTTGTGAGGTTATGGGTAACATTTATCTTCAAAAGTTTTTAGAATCCGGGAACGTGGGCCCGTGAATTTAGGAATCCTTTAATTGGGGTTGGGTAATCACTCTAATAGTTAAATTATGAACTTTTGAACATGTATTGATTAATTTATATAACATTTGACTAGTTTCGGGTCGTTTGGCAACGAGTTGAGGATTTAAAGAATATTTGTGGATCGGGAATGAGCTTGAGAACGAGGGAAGTCTCTTGTCTAACCTTATAAGAGGGAACTAATCCCTTAGGCGTATTTTGGTTGTGAATTGTATGTGTGGGGAGCTACGTACGCACTAGGTGACGAGAGTCAGTGTGTAGCTATATTCTATGTGATGTCCGGGTAGTCTTAGGCTTACACTATGCTTTGTTTTCTCTATTATGTTAGTCATGCATATTAATTGTCTTAATTAGAGCTGTGAAGGATTTTAAGATTTAAAGTCTCCCGTTTAAATTTCTTATGTTAGGGAAGAATGGAAGAATTTTATAATAACTTGGAGAATGTATGTTCACTCGCGTTGCAAGTATTTTCGCGAGCGAGGTAAATTTCCACTACTCTCATGGGAGCGGGTCGTTCGCCTCGGCAGGTTAATAGATGCATCTATGGTTCGTGTCGTTCGACACTCGACAGTGCACAATATATTTCTGGATTGGGCCGTAGGACATTGGCATAAATCGTGCGTGATAATACTCGGAGCTTAATTTTACTTGATATTAATTTAAGGCTTGAGCAGTTATAATTATTTAAATGATAGGAATTGACTCGGAGTTTGTTGATAGTGAAAGAACTATTATTCTATGCTTGTTATTGAGTTGTATTAATTGGTTTACATAATCCATGTTTATTTATAATTCTTGCATTCTATTATTAGCCCATAGTAAGTGTCGAAGTCGACCTCTCGTCACAGCTTTTTTGAGGTTAGACTTGATACTTACTGGGTACATGTTGTAAAAGTACTCACGATACACTTCTGTACTAACCGTGAGGGTCTGAGGCAGGTGCATCTAGACATCATCCCGGCGCACACTCCTGATGCATCGAGACTTAGCGGTGAGCTGCCTTTCGAGTCGTTCTGCAACACCCCAGTCTTCCTTTTGTATTTTACTTTCTGTCTACTCTATTTCAGACAGTAGTTTAGTATTTTGTGTATTCTACTAGTAGCTCATACACTTGTGGCACCAGGTCAGGGAAAAATTTTGCTAGTAGACACTTGATGATTTTTGAACATTTATTTCACTACGCTTGATTTTTTACAATTTGCTACGTTTTACCTTATTAAATTTTCTCATTTATTACTTATGTAATGATTAAAAATCAACTATTGCAAAATGTTAAAAGAATAGATACACAGTTAGTTCACTATTGGCTTGCCTAGCAGCGACGTTAGGCGCCATCACGACCTATAGGAAATCGGGTCATGACAGGTATCTCTTATTTAAAATGAGAAAAAATGTCGTATAAAATGGTGCAGAACAAAACATTTCTGCACCATTTCTGAATTGATATGTAAATTTCACAAACTTCCAGGATTTTATATTGGAAATATTTGTGATTCAAGCCAGAAGAACACATATAAGTTTTTAAGGTTCTCCTAATGTTCTGAATAAAATGTTGGACTTTTGTGATTAGATATGTGAAAACAATAAACTCTCCAGCATATAGTACTGGAGGTATTTTTGATTCAAACAAGCAAAAATGATGCATAAAATTGTGTAAAAAAAATACCAGTATAATATGCTAGAGCTTTCTTAATTGATCTGTAAAACTCACAAACTTCCAGCATATTATACAAGAAAAATCTGTGATTTTATACGTATAATACATTTTATAACATGGCTAGTGTTGCTTTCATTGTAGAATACCATACAACCTGAGTATACTGTGGGTACAGGTTAAATAATATTCTTTGTATACCACTCTTATTATACACTTTGTATAACATTCTTATTGTTAAACCTGGAGAAATTCAAAAATAGCCAGATTACAAGTGGTAACTGAAAAATAGCCACAATTTCAAAAATAATTGAAATTTAGCCACTTTTCATGTAAAGATAGATCTGAACGAAAATACTGTTCAAAATTCAAAAAATATTCCAGCATAATATACTGGAACTTCAGTATAGTTGCTATAATTTAAAGTAAGCACTGGATAATGGTATACTATATGTGATGAGTTCCAGTATAATAAACTTAGTATTGGACAAAAAATATCAGTAGTCCCAGTATAATGCTCAGGGTATACCTTTAAGCTTTTTATAGGTATACTATAGAGTGTACCTATTATAGTTGGTATAATTTAAAGAAACTTGTGCATACTGCTATACTATATGTGATGAGTTCCAATATAATTAACTGAGTATTGGATAGAAAATTTCATCAGTTCTAGTATAATGTTCAAGGTATACCTTTAAGCTTTTTATATAAGTATGATATAGATTGTACACTCTTACTTTTGATAGATATATGGATTTCGAAAAAAAAATTATAGATAACTACAGCAAAGTATTTTGTAATAGAAGAAACAAAGATTACAATCAGTTTGACTTCAAATCAAGAAACAGTAAAAAAAAAAAGACAGTAATAATATTTTGAGAAACAAGAATCCCGAGCAAATTATTCTGGATTACGGTCACTTTTTTGAATGACCGCATGCAACCTTATTGTATATAATCAATCATTCTTTTTCATGTATTTTATTGAATAAGGATGAACTACTACTGAATATGTGCAATTTGTTCTGTTATGCCCATATCTTTTGCAACGACTACATCATGATTCCTTCTTGAATTCTGTACAGGAGACATGTCGATTCTTCTGTCTTCTTCCTAGCATAACTTTTGCATTCGGAGGCTTAGTGATTTCTGATTTAACAGTATCTAATATAACCCATATAGTTGAATCACCTACAGAATTTACTTTCCCTTCATATGTTTTCAACCAAAAGTCCCTTGTATAAAAGGCGGAGCAGAAAGCCGATTTCTTTTGATATGTGGTGTCAATTGTAGCAATTGCATGTTCACCGGGTATCTCATCTAACTGAAATTCAGAACACTCACATGTTCTCTTGTCTAGATCAACAATAAATTCCATACCCCCTTCTTTGACTTTGAATTTGAGTCGATCAATGGGCAATACTCTAAATATAAAAGTTGGTTTAATTTTGTCATTCAATGTTTCTTCTGCCCAGTTTGATATTTCACGGAAAATTATTTCTGCTGCTGCCCTTCTTTCATAGAACCAGATTTGCAATTTTTCTTGTATGAAATCCATCATTGTTAAAAGTGACAATTCTCTTTCACGTCTCAAAACATTATTCATGGACTCAACAATAATTGTTGTTAGCATATCATATCATCGTCTTGGACAACGTGAATGAGCCCATCTTCCTGGTGGTTCCTCCATTAAGTAGTCGAATGTTTTTTTTATCAACAGTAGCTATTTGAGACATAAAGTCATCAAATTCTGATTGACTGTATACTCTTGCAGCACTTTGAAATAAGTTTATTACAGTGTTTCTATTACGACCCGAACGGTCATTTTGAGAGTAGTAGCCCCGAACCCCTATTTATTGCTCCCTTTACTACATTATTTTGGTTATGCAACTTGCCGAGAGGATTTTTTTTGGCTTCGGAGTGAAATGGGACACATAGTCCTTGAAATGGAAGTTTAAGTCGTAGGAATCGACCGTAGTTCAAACTGTGTGAAGACGACTTCAGAATGAAGATTTGATGGTTCCAATAGCTCCGAAGGGTGATTTTGGTCTTAGGATCATGTTCGGATGTTGAATTGGAGGTCCGTAGGTCATTTTAGCGTCAATTGGCGAAACTTGAAAAATGAGATGATTTTTGAAAAGTTTAACCGGGAGTGGACTTTTTGATATCGGGGTCAGATTTTGATTTCGGAAGTTGGAGTCGATCCGTAATGTCAATTATGACTTGTGTGCAAAAATTTGAGGTCAATCAGACTTGATTTGGTAGGTTTCGACGTCGGATGTAGGAGTTTGAAGTTTTAATGTTCATTAGGCTTGAATCGATGTGTAATTCATGTTTTTAGCGTTTTTTGATGTGATATAAAGGCTCGACTAAGTTCGTATAATGTTTTAGGGTTGGTTGGTATATTTGGTTGAGGTCCCGTGAGCCTCGGGTGAGTTTTGGATGGTTAACGGATCATTTTTCGACTAAGAAGATTTCTAGTGCTGCACTAGTTCTGGTGTCAACGCACCTACGATGGGTTTGGCCATAGGTGCGATTTCGCATAAGTGAGTTAGGCACAGATGCGGAGGCGAGGAGGATGGCCAGTGGTCGCAGGTGCGGTGTGAAGGCCACAAAAGCAGAGCCGCTTTTGCGGAAGATTGATCGCATGAGCGGATGAGTGTGGGGAGGCCTATCCGCAGAAGTGGACGTGTTTGCGCAATGCGCACCCATAAAAGCGGGATTGGGACCGCAGAAGCAAAATTTGTGCCAGGAGCGATTTTCGCATAAACGAATCACGGGCTGTAAAAGCGCACTCGCAGTTGCGAAACCTGGAGCGTAGGAGCGGGCCTTTAGGGACTGAAGTGATTTCTACAGAAGCGGAGGAATTTACCGCAAAAGCGGTTTTGCAGGTGCGGTGGAATTGGCTGCAGGTGCGAAAAGCCTGGGCAGTACTTAAAACTGAAAGGTTTCGTGATTTCTCTCATTTTGAACTGTGCAACCTCAGTCAAGGGCGATTTTTGAGAGCATTTTCGAGTGACTTCTTGAGGTAAGTCCCTTGTGTTTATTTTTATCAATAATCTTGTTTCCCCATTGATTTTCCCACCTAGTTAGTGCATGTGAATTTGGGAGTTTGAGGCAAGGGATTTGGAGAGCCAAATTTGGGGATTTGAGTGGAGACTTTGTGTCGGAACTTTGTAATTTTGGTATGGGTGAACTCGATATCGAATGTTGTTCATATTTTGTGACTCTTACCCGATTCCTAAACGTGGGCCCAGGTCGACTTTTTGAGGCAATTTTTCGATTCTTTGCTAATCTCATAGATTTATGATTTAAATTAGTTTTTTGTAGTTGTATTCATGATATGTAATTTCTTTTGGCTAGATTTGGGCCAGTCAGAGTCGGAAAATCGAGGGAAAGGCATCCTTATCGATTGATTGAGCGAGATTTGAGGTAAGTGACTTGTCTAACTTTGTGTGGGGGAAATCCCCTTAGGATTTGGTACTGTTGTAACAATATGTGATACGTGAACGCCGTGTACGCGTGACGAGTGCATACACGGGCTAATTGTGGAAATTTTTGTTCTTGCTGAGTTGTCTTCTTTCAAATTCTTTAACTGAGTTGCCTTAGCATATGTAGTGATCATGTTTAGCCTAGTATCATATGTGTACGTGCCTTAGCTCTTACTTGCAATTTGTGCAGCATGCTTAGTTAAATTTCCCGCTTCCCTTGATTTGAATTAAATCTTTAACTGTAAGATTGTTGCTGTAAATTCTTTGTTTCATCGGTTAACTACTGCATATATACTTTGGGACTACAAGGTGATTCCTCGGGAGATTCTCCCTGTACTGCATATTTTATTTGGGACTACGAGGTGGTTCCTCGGGAGATCCCCTTGTCTTGCATGTTTACTTTGGGACTACGAGGCGTTTACTCGGGAGATTCCTCATGTCTTGTATATTTACATTTGAGACTACAAAGCGGTACCTCGGAAGTGCCCCTGCTGTTTACCTCCATTTGTTGAGCTGTTATTTTTTGAAGTTTCTCGTTGTTTAAATTTTCAGTCATTTCAAGCATTATTATGTCTTTTGCCTTACTTTTCTTTTAAACCAGTAGGGCCCTGACCTGACATCGTCACTACTCTACCGAGTTTAGGCTTGGCACTTATTGGGTACCGTTCTGATGTACTCATACTACACTTCTGTTCATCTTTTTGTGCAAATCCAGGTTCTTCGCATCAGACCAGATACCAGTGAGTTGGACCGTACATGGAGAATTCAAGGTATATCTGCCAGCTTCCGCTGACCTCTGAGTCCCCCTCTATCCTTACTATCTTGTTTTCCTTATTCTCTTTAGACTCTGATGTGTAGAGACACTTAGTATTTGCTCTTAAAAGCTTGTGACTTATTTCCACTGGGTTTTGGGAGTTGTAATTATTGAATTGCAGTTGTATATTTATTTCATGTGTTGAGAATTGGGCTTCATTTCAATGTTATGTTATTCCACAAATTTGTTAGGCTTACCTAGTATTAGAGACTACGTGCCATCACGACATCGTACGGAGAGTGAATTGGGGTCGTGAAAAGTTAGTATCAAAGCTCTAAGTTCATAGGTGTTATGAGTCACAAGCGGGATTAGTAGAGTCTAACGGATCGGTATGGAGACATCTGTACTTATCTTCGGGAGGCTATGGAACTGTTAGGAAAAGCTTCACTTCTTTGATTCCTTATCGTGCGAGATTTTGGTTTCGGATTCTATATTTCTGTCTTTCTATTTTCTCACAGATGGTGAGGACATATACAGCTAGATCAGATGGCCAGACACCCGCGTCCCCTACTAGAGCTGTGAGTGGCCGAGGCTGGGGTAGAGGCCGAGGACGTCCACGTGGTGCAGCCAGAGAACCCGCACGAGCTGATACAAAGGAGCCACCAATAGCTCCAGTTGGAGGGCAGGCACCTGAGATGCCTGTTACTACACCAGCCCTCCAGGAGACTCTACCCTAGCTTTGGGCATGTTCAGCACCTTGGCTCAATCAAGATTGATACCACTTGCTCTTTCCACATCTCAGGTCGGGGGAGGAGCACATACTACCGTTGTTGGTACCCCAGAGCAGCAGATTCAGGTCGACCAGATTCCAGAGATCATACTGATGCAATCGGTAGCTCCAGTTCAGCTCAAGGTTAGGGCGGCAGCTTCTGAGGCGGAGCAGCTCAGGCTCGAGAGGTACAAGAAGTGCCACCCTCCTACTTTCAGCGGCTTGACGTCAGAGGATGCCTAGGGTTTTCTTGAGGAGTTCCACCGTATCCTTCGTACTCAAGTGTTGCGAAGACTAGTGGGGTTTCTTTCACTGTGTTCCAGCTTAGAGGAGAGGCCTATCAGTGATGGCGCGGATACAAGTTGGATAGTCCGGCTGAGGCAGCTTTTCTCACTTGGACTCAGTTCTCAGATATGGTCTTGAGGGAGTATGTCCCCCAGAGTATCAGAGATGCTTGGCGCGTAGAGTTTGAGCAGTTGCGCCAGGGTGCTATGAAAATGTCAGAGTATGTTGTCAGATCCAGCGATTTGGCTAGCCATGCACCGGCCTTGGTTGCTACTGTTCGAGAGCGGGTTTGCCGGTTTATGAAAGGGCTCAACCCCAGAATCAGATTGAGCATGGCTCGAGAGTTGGATATGGATATTGCATATCAGCAGGTAGTGGGGATTGCTAGGAGGTTAAAAGGCATGCTGACTCGGGAAAGAGAGGAGAGAGAGGCCAAAAGGTCTCGAGAGTCTAGCACTTGTTGTGGCACGAGGGTTATACGGATCGCCCTGTTCATTCAGCACTTCCAGCCGCCAGCAGTGCTCCGGCCACTACTAGGCCCTAGGATCTTTATCACCGCTAGTGTCTAGTGTGCCTCCTGTATGGGGTGCTTCCAGTGGTCAGTCCAATCGATCAGGCCCCAGCCAGTCGCAGCAGCAACGTCCTCCGAGAGCTTGTTTTGAGTGTGGTGACACTCGTCATTTGCTGAAGGATTGCCCCAGATTCAGGAGGGGTGCACCTCCATAGATTTCTCAAGCACCGCATGCTCCACTGGGTCCTCAGGCTATGGTTACAGCACCAGTTACCACCCTACCTGCATAGCCAGCTAGAGATAGAGGTCGGACAGGTAGAGATCGCCCTAGAGGGGGAGGCCAGGCCAAATATTATGCCCTTCTTGCTAGGGTAGAGGCAGTTGCATGAGATTCTGTTATCATAGGTATTGTTCCGGTCTATCATAGAGATGCATCAGTCTTATTTGATCCAGGCTCCACTTATTCCTATGTGTCATCTTATTTTGCCCCGTATTTGGGTGTATCCTGTAATTCTCTGAGTTCACTGTTTATGTATCTACACCCGTAGGTGATTTTATTGTTGTTGACCGTGTGTATCGGTCGTGTTTGATTGTTCTTAGTGGTTTTGAGACCAGAGCCAATTTATTACTGCTCAGTATAGTGAATTTGATATTATTCTGGGCATGGACTAGTTGTCGCCCTATCATGCTATCCTTGATTGCCATTCCAAGATGGTGACGTTGGCTATGCCAGGTCTACTGCGGCTAGAGTGGAGAGGTACCTTAGATTGTGATCCTAGCAGGGTTATCTCATTTCTTAAAGCTCAGTGAATGGTTGAGAAGGGGTGTGATGCGTATCTGGCCTATGTGAGAGATGTTAGAGTTGATACTCTTACCGTCGAGTCAGTTTTGGTAATGAAGGATTTTGCAGATGTATTTCCGACAGATCTTCTAGGTATGCTGCCCGACAGAGATATTGACTTTGGCATTGATTTGTTACCGGGCACTCGGCCCATTTCTATTCCATCTTATCGTATGGCCAGAGTTGAAAGAATTAAAAGAATAGTTGCAAGAGTTGCTAGATAAGGGCTTCATTCGGCCCAATGTGTTGCCTTGGGGTGCTCATGTCTTGTTTGTAAAGAAAAAGGATGATTCCATGCAAATGTGCATTGACTATCGCCAGTTGAACAAGGTTATAGTGAAGAACAGGTATCCATTGCCACGTATTGATGACCTATTTGATCAGCTTCAAGGTGCCAGAGTATTCTCTAAGATCGACTTGCGTTCAGGCTATCATCAGTTGAAGATCCAGGAGCTAGATATCCCGAAGACTGGTTTCAGGACTCAGTATGGTCATTACAAGTTCCTTGTTATGTATTTTGCGCTGACCAACGCCCCAGCAACATTCATGCACCTGATGAATAATGTATTTTAGCACTTGAGGACTGTGCTCCGAACCTTGAGGGAAAAGAAGTTGTATGCAAAATTTTCTAAGTGTGAATTCTGGCTACATTTGATGGCATTTTTAGGTCATGTGGTATCGAATGAAGGGATAAAGGTAGACATGAAGAAGATTGAAGCAGTGCAGAGTTGGCCCAGACCATCCTCAGCTACGGAGATCTGGAATTTTCTTGGCTTGGCGGGGTATTACTATCAATTTGTAGAGGTTTTCTCGTCTATTGCAGCACATATGACCAGATTGACCCAGAAGGGTGCTCCGTTTTAGATGGACCGAGGATTGTGAGGAAAGCTTTAAAAAGCTCAAGACTTCTTTGACTACAGCCCCAGTGTTAGTGTTGCCTACTGGATCTGGGTCCTATACGGTGTACTATGATGTGTCGCGAATTTGTCTCGATGCGGTGTTGATGCAAGACGGTAGGGTGATTGCTACGTGTCTAGATAGTTGAAGGTGCATGAGAAGAATTATCTTGTCCACGACCTTGAGTTAGCAGCTATTGTTCATGCCTTGAAGATCTGGCGGCACTACTTGTATGGTGTTCCTTGTGAGGTTTTCACCGACCACCGGAGTCTATAGCATCTGTTTAAATAGAAGGATCTTAACTTGCGGCAGTGGAGATGGTTGGAGTTGCTTAAGAATCATGACATCACCATTCTCTATCATCTCGGGAAGGCCAATGTGGTGGCCGATGCCTTGAGTCGCAAGGCGGAGAGTTTGGGCAGTTTGGCACACCTACTAGTAGCAGAGAGGCCTTTAGCTTGGATGTTCAGTCCTTGGCCAACCAATTTGTCAGATTGGCTGTTTTCGAGCCGAGCAGAGTTTTGGCTTGTGTGGTTTCTTAGTCTTCTCTTTATGATCGTAACAGAGAGCGTCAATTTGATGACCCCCATCTGCTTGTCCTTAAGGACACGGTTCAGCACGGTGATGCCAAGGAAGTCACTATTGGAGATGACGGTGTATTACGGATGCAGGGCAGGCTATGTGTGCTTAATATAGATAGTTTGCGTAAGTTGATTCCCCAGGAGGCTCACAGTTCAAGGTACTCTATTCATCCAGGTGCAGCGAAGAAGTATCAGGATTTGAGGCGACACAATCGGTGGAGGCGGAAGAAGGACATAGTGGAATATGTAGCTCATTGCCTAAATTGTCAGCAGGTGAAATATGAGCAACAGCGACCAGGTGGATTGCTTCAAAAGTTAGAGATTCTGAAGTGGAAATGGGAGTGGATCACTACGGATTTCGTTGTTGGGCTCCCACGGACTCAAAGGAAGTTCAATGTAGTTTGGGTGATTGTGGATAGACTAACCAAGTCAGCTCATTTCATTCTTGTAGTTACTACTTATTCTTCAGAGCAGCTAGCTCAGGTTTACATCCGGGAGATTTTCAGGCTTCATGGCATACCGATATCCATCATCTCTGACCGTGGTACGTAGTTTACATCACGGTTCTGGAGAGTCGTAAAACATGATTTGGGTACTCGTGTGGAGATGAGAACAGCATTTCACCCCGCACTATTTAGATATTGGAAGATATGCTTCGAGCGTGTGTGATTGATTTTGGGGGAGCTTGGGATCAGTTCTTGCCACTTGCGGAGTTTGCCTACAACAACAGTTATTACGCGACCATTCAGATGGCCCCGTATGAGGCTTTGTATGGTAGACGATGCCGGTCCCCAGTGGGTTGGTTCGAGCTGGGTGAGGCTAGGCTATTGGGTATAGACTTGGTTCAGGATGCTCTATAAAAGGTTAAATTAATTTACGATCAACTTCGTACAGCCCAATCTAGACAGAAGAGTTATGCGGATCGGATTTGTGATGCTGCATTCATGGTTGGGGAGCGGGTCTTGCTCTGGGTTTCGCCCAAAAAGGGTGTTCTGACCGTGGTATGTAGTTTGAACTGTGTAAGGATGACTCCGGAATGGAGTTTTGACGTTTCCAATAGCTTTGTAGGGTGATTTTGGTCATAGGAGCGTGTTCGGATGTTGAATTGGAGGTTGGTAGGTCATTTTAGCGTCAGTAGGCGAAAGTTGGAAAATGGGATATTTTTGGAAAGTTTGACCGGGAGTGGACTTTTTGATATCGGGGTCGGATTTCGATTCCGTAAGTGGAAGTCGGTCCGTAATGTCAATTTTGACTTGTGTGCAAAATTTGAGGTCAATCGGACTTGATTTGATAGGTTTCGACGTCGGATGTAGGAGTTTGAAGTATTAAAGTTCATTAGGCTTGAATCGATGTGCAATTCGTGTTTTACCATTATTTGATGTGATCTAAGGGCTCGACTAAGTTCGTATGATATTTTAGGACCGGTTGTATATTTGGTTGAGGTCCCGGGGGCCTCGGTTGAGTTTCAGATTGTTAATGGATCATTTTTGGACTTAGAAGATTTCTGGTGCTGCGCTGGTCCTAGTGTCATCGCACCTGCTGTGGGTTTGGCCGCATGTACGGTCTCGCATAAGCGAGTTGGGAGTCGCAGATGCGGAGGCGAGGAGGATGGCCAGTAGTCGCAGGTGCGGTGTGAAGGCCGCAGAAGGGGAGTCGTTTCTGCGAAAGATTGATCGCAGGAGAGGACGAGTGTGGGGAGGCCTGTTGGCAGAAGCGGATGTGTTTGCGCAGATGCACACCCGTAGAAGCGGGATTGGGACCGCAGAAGCGGAATCTGTGCCAGGAGCTGCTTTCGTATAAGCGGATCACGGGCCATAGAAGCGCATCCCCAGGTGCGGAACCTGGAGCGTAGGTGCGGTCCTTGAGAGACTTAAGTGATTTCTGCAGAAGCTGAGGAATTTACCGCAAAAGGCGCACGCAGGTGCGAAAAGCCTAGGCAGTGCTTAAAACTGAAGGATTCCGTGATTCCTCTCATTTTAGACTATGCAACCTCGGTCTAGGGCTATTTTTGAGAGCATTTTAGAGTGATTTCTTGATGTAATTCCCTTGTGTTTATTTTTGATCAATAATCCTCTTTCCCCATTGATTTTCCCACCTAATTAGTGTGTATTTAAGGTGGAATTTGGGAGTTTGAGGCTAGGGATTTGGAGAGCCAAATTTGGGGATTTAAGTGGCAACTTGGTGTTGGATTTTGGTAATTTTGGTATGGATGAACTTGATATCGAATGAGCGTTCGTGTTTTGTGACTTTTACCCGATTCCGAAACGTGGGCCCCGGTCGACTTTTTGGGACGATTTTTCGATTCTTTGCTAATGTCGTAGATTTATGATTTAAATTAGTTTCTTGCAGTTATATTCATGATATGTAATTGCTTTTGGCTAGATTTGGGTCATTCGGAGTTGGAAAATCGAGGGAAAGGCATCCTTGTCAATTGATTGAGCGAGATTTGAGGTAAGTGACTTGTCTAACTTTGTGTGGGAGAAATCCCCTTAGAATTTGGTATTGTTGTAACAATATGTGATATGTGACCGTCGTGTACGCGAGGTGACGAATGCATACACGGGATAATTGTGGAAATTTCGGTTCTTGCTGAGTTGTCTTCTTTCAAATTCCTTCACTGAGTTGCCTTAGCATATGTTGTGATCATGTTTAGCCTAGTATCGCATGTCTACGTACCTTAACTCTTACTTGCAATTTATGCAGCAATCTTAGTTGAATTTGTTGTTTTCCTTTATTTGAATTAAATCTTTAACTGTAAGATTGTTGTTGTAAATTCGTTGTTCCTTCGGTTAACTGCTACATATTTACTTTGGGACTACCAGGCAGTTCCTATAGGGAGATCCCCCCTTGTACTGCATATTTACTTTGGGACTACGAGGCAATTTCTCCGGAAATCCCCCTGTACTACATATTTACTTGGGGACTACGAGGTGGTTCCTCGGGAGATCCCCATATACTACATATTTACTTTGGGACTACGAGGAGGTTCCTCGGGAGATCCCTTGTCTTGCATGTTTACTTTGGGACTACGAGCCGTTTACTTGGGAGATTCCCCCTTTCTTGCATATTTATATTTGGTACTACGAGGCGATACCTCGAAAGCGCCCCTGTTCTTTATCTCTATTTATTGAGCTGTTATTTTCTGAAGTTTCTCCTTGCTTAAAGTTTCAATCCTTTCAAACATTATTATATCTTCTGCCTTGCTTTTCTTTTAAACAAGTAGGGCCCTGACCTAACCTCGTGACTACCTTATCGAGGTTAGGCTTGGCACTTACTTGGTACTGATGTAATGTACTCATACTACACTTCTGCACGTCTTTTTGTGAAGATCCAGATTCTTCCCACCATACGAGATACTAGTGAGTTGGACTGCACATGGAGGCTTCAAGGTATATCTGCCAGCGTCCGCAGACCTCGGAGCCCTCCTCTATCCTTACTATGTTCTTTTCCTTATTCTCTTTAGACTCTGATGTATAGAGACACTTAGTATTTTCTCTAAGAAGCTTGTGACTTATTTCCATCGGGTTTTGGGAGTTGTAATTATTTAATTGCAGTTGTATATTTATTTCATGTGTTGAGAATTAGGCTTCAGTTCTATATTATGTTATTTCACAAATTTGTTAGGCTTATAGTCTTAGAGACTAGGTACCATCACGACATCATACGGAGGGTGAATAGTGAATTGGGAGCAGAGGTGCACTAATAGGAGCTGATGGTGCACTATAGGCTAGCTGATCGGAATGAGAGGGTCGCGACCACCTAAAGCACCATGGGATGCCTGGAGTGCTGAATGAAAAGGTCTGAGAGGATGGCCTCTACCAAAAGTACCCTGCCTCCAGACGAGGCGCCACTGAACCCACCAGAATGACGAGGCCTCTTATCAGACCCCTGCACTCTCTACTGTGCAAGGCCACCTTGATCCGCCTGGCGACATTGGCAGCTGCCTGAAAAGATATCTCTCCCCTAGTCTCCTTGATCATCTGAAGCCTGATAGGGTGAGCGAGTCCATCAATAAACCTCCTCACCCTTTCTCTCTCTCTCTCTCAGTAGGAAGCAAAAGAAGTGCATGACGGGCTAGATCCACAAAACGGGTCTCGTACTGAGTAACAGTCATACTGCCCTGTTGGAGACGCTCGAACTACCGGTGGTAAATCCTCTCTCAATGTGATAGGGAGGAACTTCTCTAAGAAGAGCTGAGAGAATTGGTCCTAAGTAAGAGCGGGCGACCCAGTTGGTCTGGTCAACATGAAATCCCTCCACCTCCTCGTGGAGGAATTTGCCATCTGAAATACAGCAAAATCGACCCCATTGGTCTCAACTATCCCCATGTTCTGCAGTACCTCATGGCAGTGGTCAAGATAATCCTGTGGGTCCTTAGAAGGTGCACAACTGAAGTGAAATGGGAAGAGCTTGGTGAACTTGTCCAATCTCAATAAGCCCTTAAAAGACATGGCGGGCCTATCACCGGCCTGTGCCGCAACAACGGGCTAAACTACCCCAGCTAGCGAGGCTGCTGATGCTCCTCAGCCTCCATAAGGACCACCAAACAGACAAGAGCGTCATGCAGTACTGGGGTGGCGATAAACCCCTCTAGGACCTGAGCTGGTTCAACAGGTATCGTCTAAGCTAGAACCTCCTCATCAAAATCCACCTGAGGCTCCACTGCCGGTGCTTCTGCTTGAGTTCTAGGTTGAGCTATGCTTCTGCCTCGGCCACTGGTGCGACCTCGGCCTCGGCCTCGGCCTCTGCCCCTCATAGGAGCTTCCACTAGGTGCTCCGGCTACTGTCCAGCTGAAGAAGTAGCACGTGTTCTTTCCATCTGCGGGAGGACAAGAATAGAAGAGTTCAATCAGCAATGATAGAATAAAATCGCTCGATAGAGGAAAATAGAAGTGAAATTTGTTCTTAAACTTCATCGCCTCTAGAAGATAAGTACAGACGTCTCCGTACCAATCCTCCAGACTCTACTAAGCCTGCTCGTGACTTGTGAGACCTAGGCAACCTAGTGCTCTGATACCAACTTGTCACGACTCAGAATTCCCACCTTCGGGACCGTGATGGCGCCTAACATTTCACTGGCTAGGCAAGCCAACATTAGAGAATCTTTAAACCAATTTTATTCAAGTCAAATAAGTAAAACCAATTAAAGCAAAATGAAACTAAAACAGGATACGAAATGACATAAAACCAATAATATCTAAGTATAACTCGGATCTGGAGTCACAAGTTCACGAGCTTCTAGAGTCTCTACAGGGTTTGAAATAAATACAACTATCTTAAATGAAAAGAACAGTAAATAGGGGAAATGGAAGGGGACTTCAAGGTCTGCGAACGCCAGCAAATCTACCTCGAGTCTCCGAATGCCAATCCGAGCTGATATGCTTCACGGACAGCTGGGACCAGTACCAAAATCTACACAAGAGTTTAGAGTGTAGTATGAATACAACCGACCCAATGTACTCCGTAATTATCGAGCCTAACCTCGATAAGGTAGTGACGAGGCTATGACAAAATACCCACGTAAATAAACCTGTACAGACGAAAATATATGAACAACATAACAACAAATAAAGAATTAACAAGTTTTATTTGGAGGGGACATGCGAAAGGGGTACAAGATACGGTAACTACAACAGGGAATAATAATAAGAATAGTCAATAAACCTTCAACCAACAAAATGAACAAACAAAATGAATAAAACTGCACGGCACCACCCTTCGTTCTTTTACTCTCAGCCGCACCATGAAAAAGTAATAATGGAACGGTATCACCCTTCGTGCTTTTACTCTCAATCTCACCATAAAATGATAAATACGGCACGGCATAACCCTTCGTGCTTTTACTCTCAATTTCATCATTAAACAATAGATACGGCACGGTATCACCCTTCGTGTATTAACTCTCAAATATGGCACGGCATCACTATTCGTGCATTAACACTCAAATAGGGCACGGCATCACCCTTCGTGCATTAACACTCTCCCTTACCATGTATCAATGCACATATAACAACAGGGAGATAGAATAAGCAAGATCAAGTATTATGCAATAATGGTTCCACTATACCAATCTCTACTTCAGAAACAATGCTCAATTATCACAGATAGCCCATAAGTGCGGGAAGAACAATCAATTTTGGTAATTAACTAGTCTAAGCATGAATATCATGATCAAATAAAGAAATAAATTACAAGGAACAAGTCCCATTCGTATGCTTTAACCCAACAACAACGCTTAAGTACTCGTCACCTTACATATACGTTGTACCCCAACATTTGAACAAGTAGCACATAACAAACAAGTCCTAATCCCTCAAGTCAAGGTTAAACACGACTCTTACATCGCTTTAAAGATCAACTCAAAGCTCAACCACGGCTTTGCCATTCAATCAAGCCTCTGAACCGACCAAATCTTGCAAATTTTAAACCAAACGATTCAATATAAGCCTTAGCAATAACCCACGAATGAAAAGGTTCAATTTAGGTCATTATTGAAAAAGTCAACAAAAGTCAACTCCTAGGACCGTTTAGTCCAGACCTGAAATTCAGACCAAAACCGATTACTCATTCACCCTCGAGCCCGGTTATATATTTTGTTTTGAAATCCGACCTCAATTTGAGGTCTAAATTCTAATTTTACAAAATTCCCTAATTCTTCCCAAACCCCCAATTTCCACTATGAAAATCCTAGATTTTAGGTTGGGGGTTTTCCCTCGAGGGACCCCCAGCCATGCCTAGACTCGCAAATGCGATGATTTCTTCGCAAATGCAAGCCTGATCTCGCAATTGCGAGATCTGCAGCAGACACAAGAAACAGCTATGAATTCTAAGTCCAATCCACTCCGTAGCCTATCCGAAACTCACCCGAGCCCTAGGGGCTCCTAACCAAATATGCACACAAGTCCAAAAATATCATACAAAGTTGCTCGCGCGATCAAATCGCCAAAATAACACCTAGAACTATGAATCAAACACCAAATCAAATGAAGTTTTCAAGAAAACTTATGAACTTCCATTTTAACAACCGGACATCTGAATCATGTCAAACCAACTCCGTTTCTCACCAAATTTAGCAGACAAGTCATAAATACAGTAATGGACCTATATCGAGTTTCGAAACCAAAATACGGACCCGGCATCAACAAAGTCAAACATTGGTCAAACCTTTAGATTCATTAAGCCTTTAAACTTCAAAATTTCGACAAAAAGTGATTACTCGAGTTAGGGACCTCCGAATTCGATTCCGGACATACGGCCACATGCCAAATCACGATAGGAACCCATCGGGACCGTCAAAATACGGATTCAGATCCATTTGCTCAAAATATTGACCGAAGTCAACTTAAATGGATTGTTAAGGCAAAATTTCATATTTTATTAATTTTTAACATAAAAGCCTTCTGGAAAAACACACGGACTGCGAACGTAAATCGAGAAAGGTTAAAATGAGATATTTGAGGTTTCAAAACACAGAATTAAGGTTTAAAACTCTAGATGACCTATCGGGCCATCACAAGGAAGCAAGTTATTCATCTTTTGTTACATGTATTCCCTTGTCGGTACCTAGGTTGATATTAAGCCATATTGTTGCTTCAAACTCGTTCCTGTCGAACTCTATAACTTCAAAAATCTTATTAATGAATTCGTCAAAAGAAGTCCCATCATTTACAAAGTAGAAACTTTGTTTTATGATCTAATACTTGTAATCTGGTGTCTATTTTCAACCGAAAGCAATAATCAAGAAACTTGTATGCATCCTGCATTTAATGTAAACAAATAATTTGATATTAATATCCTGCATTTTATTCAGGAAACAGGGGAAAGATTAGCCATTCACTTTTTTGTTTCTTGTATGATGAATCAGAGCAATTTACAGTATTATATGCTGGAGAATTTGTTACTTTTCAAATTTCAAATCACAAGAGTCCAACATTTCAAATTTCAGAGGAACAGTAGACATTTAGATGTTTTCTTCTGGTTTGAATCAGAGATATCTCCAGTATAAAATGCTGGATGTTTGTGAAATTTACATATCAATTCAAAAAGGTTCAGCATATTATGCTGGTGTTTTGTTTTGCATTTTTTTATGGTTTTGAATCAAAGATACCTCCAGTACTATATGCTCAAGAGTTTGCAGTTTTGACATTTCTAATCACAAAAGTCCACCACTTTCTTCAGGGCATTAAAAACTTAGATGTGTTCTTCTGCTTTAAATGACAGATAGTTCCAGTATAATATATTGGAATTTTTTGAGTTTTACATATCAATTCAGAAAGGTCCAACATATTATACTAGTGTTTTTTTCTGCACCATTTTATGTAGTATTTTTTCTAGTTTTAAATCAAAGATACCTCCAGTACTATATGCTGCATAGTTTGTAGTTTTAACATATGTAATCATCAAAGTTTAGCATTTTATTCAGGACATTAGGTGAACCTTAAAAACTTAGATGTGTTCTTCTGGTTTGAATCAAAGATACTTCCAGTATAATCTGCTGGAAATTTTTGAGTTTTACATATTAATTCAGAAAGTTCCAGCATATTATACTGGTGTTTTGTTCCATACCATTTTATGCAGTATTTTTTCTAGTTTGAATCAAAGATACCTCCAATACTATATGCTGGAATCTGTAGTTTTGACATAACTAACGACAAAATTCTAGCTTTTTATTCAGGATAGTAGGTGAATCTTAAACATTTAGATATATTCTTGGTGTTTGAATCATGATACTCTCCATATAATATTCTGAAAGTCTGTAAGCTTTATATATCAATTTAGAAAGGTCCAGCATATTATACTGGATATTTTATTCTGTAATTAATTCATCTGCCATCACTTTAACTGTGCGTTTTTTAATGAACTAGACATTTTTGGTGCTTAGTGACAGCATAAAGTACTGGAAATTAAATTACATTTATATATTATACAATCAAGCACAGAATAAACGTTTTACATATAAAATTTATAATAATATATAACAATGCAGATATTATTATTTACGATCTAAATTACAAACGAGAAGAATCGTAGATTAACGCATTGAGAAGAATAAGAAGATTAAACCAGAAAAATTGAAGAATCAAAAGAATAATCGTGAAAGCTTACTTCAATCTGTAGATTGACGCTGCGAGATTCTGCTGAAACAGAGTATGAGATCATGTCACGTAAATTTTATAAATGGAGTAGGGGTATTTTTGTCAACAAATTATTTCCGTACTAATTTACTGGCTAAATATAATTGACTTTTGATTATGTGGCTAAATTTGATTGACCAGCGCAAAAATAACTAGTTATAAAGTTTAGGCTCTAAAAAAGATGAGAAAAAACCAGCCCAACCCATTTAACCACTAAAACCAATTCTGACTCTTTATTGCTTAAGACCAAAAACAAAAGCCCAACCCTCCAAGTGACCTTTTTCAGTAAAAATTGCATGGGTCATCCTATTTGGTCGTCCTTTTTCAACTTATACCTATTTTATTTTTTCGTTTGTATCCGTACTCATTTTTTTATTTAAAATATTTTAAAAAGACGATTTTACCCTTCTTTAATAAAAGACTATTGACAAAACTGTAGACTGCAGGACAAAACTTCAATATGTTTTGGTATGAAGTTTTAGCAAATGAACTAAATAACTTCAGCATGCATTAGAAAAAACTCATTAGAAAATTACATACTGCAAGATAAAAACTTAAGCATGTTTAGTCTGAAGTTTTAGCAAATGAACTAAATAACTTCAGCATGTTTAGATTGAAGTTTCGGATAAAACCCATGACAAAACTATAGACTGCAGGATATATAACTTCAGCATGCATTAGCATGAAATTTAACTTCAATTGGAAACAACTTCATGCTATATTAGCATGAAGTTTTAGCTTCAAGGTGAAACAACTTCATGCAAGTGTGATTCTGAAGATGAATTCGGACAAATTTTTGGTTTTTTGATAAAGCTGCTTAGAGGAGAGGAGGAGATCTTTTTTCACGAATGACATTGCAGATCACGCAATTAATGCATGATGCATGTTTTATATCTTTTGTCAAGGGTGTAATTGTCATATTATTACAAATTTTTTGCTAGCTGACTACCAAATCAATAATTTTTAAAAATAAAATATAAAGTATGACTGCAAATACCCTTTTCCACTTTCACCAGAACATATTTCCGTCATCACGAGCCTTATCCCCATTCACGAGTTCATGTTACCTAGGAGTCTTAGGTGGTTTGTTTATAGATTGGACACAGTCCTTTCCAAAGTTTGTTGTGATATACAGCAATGCAAGAAGACAAACTTAGAAGAAAACAAGAGACGAATTACCAAATAATAAGTAATGACAAAATAATTCATATTCGGACAAGTTATTGAACATCGACCACACATAAGAAGAAGAAAAAAACGGAATAAATGAGTTACATGTGATTATCATAGCTTACGCGGCACAGCCTGATATATTAATGATATCTTAATTACTTGTACTGATTATTGAATTAAACCTCTGCCATAAGAAAATATGTTATTTCACCTCATTTTTCCAGGAAAGTAACGAGACTAAATATTAGATCATACCAACTAGCGGGATGAGAAATTTAAGTCAAATTATTATAAAAACAAGCTATCAAGTAAATTCGGATAATTACAAAGTAACAAATAATAACAGGCTAACTAAACACAAATTATTTATATTTGGAGAAATAAATAATAATACCACTAAATCATCCACTTTCACAAGGAATAATATTACTTTCTTTGTTTCAATTTAGATGACATATTTTGCTTATTGAAACGGAAGAAATAACATGTTATAATATCCATGACATTCTTGTGGCTGAAATTGATCATTTACACACTTCTATAAATCCAAACCCTCATGTGTACTATGGATTAATGCAAACCTCAATTCAGAAGCAAAACTATGTCAAGTTCAAGACCATTAGTGATATCAGTGACGCTGCAAAAGCCAGAATTAGTAATTCCGGCAACAACAACACCTCGTGAGAGAAAATATCTTTCTGATATTGATGATCAAGGGAGTCTTCGTTTCCAAGTTCCCATATTAATGTTTTACAAATATAATCCTTCAATGAAAGGCAAAGATCCTGTAAATCTTATCAAAGAAGGATTGTCAAAGACACTAGTGTTTTACTATCCATTAGCTGGTAGGATCATTGAATTAATGCCTGATAGGAAGCTTGTTGTGGATTGCAATGGTGAAGGAATCTTGTTTGTAGAAGCTGATGCCCAAGTGGAGCTTGACAAATTAGGAGACTCCATTAAACCACCATGTCCATACTTGGATCAACTGCTGTATAATGTGCCTGGTTCTGCTGGTATCATTGGCTGCCCTCTTTTATTAGTTCAGGTAAACAATCTCCTTTATGTTTGGGTTTGATGGAACGATTTAAGTTATATATACGCTGATAATGTGAATGTTTTTTAACTTGTGATAGCAGCAGCAGCAGGTTACTTGATTTATCTCTAGTTATTTAATAATTGATATGATTGTGTAGATATTTTTCATTAGAATTTAAATTTAGATGAAAAGAGCCAACCATGGCATGGCATTCGATGCATTAACAATTTCACTGCCTTCCTCTAGAGCATCGGATTCAATGGTAAGGGTTATTCAAATAAGACCGAATTTTGTAGCAGAGGAGAGCAGGAAAGAGACAACAGCGATTATTCTAATTGAATGTCAACCTGCATATTCTGATTCACTTTACCCAATAAAGGGATTTTTTATTTCTTGAACAGCAAAAACACCCGTACATGCATTTATTCCCTGCGCTCTAATTTCAATGTCATATTTTTCTTTATTTAACTAATATATTGATGAGATCAGATGGATAAAGTACTCTGTTTTCAGAAAAACAAAATTATGTTTAAAAATATAGTATTTACATAAGTTGCTAAATTTTAGAATTAAATGTCGTATATATAAAAGAACTTTTTGCAAAATCTTAATGACATTAATGTTAGAAGACGTCGTTACTATTGATATTGTTAATAAACAAAATAACATGAATCAATCGATATATATCCCTTAGAAAAACGAAAAAACGATAATACAATGAAAATAAAATGAGAATTGGAAATAGAAAGAGTGATGACGGGTATGTTATTTTCTTCTTTTCCTAATTAGCGTGATGTGTGCCAAGAGTTTTTTTGTTCATGATTTAATTTCCCATAGTAATTGAGCTAACATATGATTACCCCCCCCCCCC
>MCJB01013836.1:0-35647 GCA_002018475.1 Nicotiana obtusifolia | reverse complement strand
CCCCTCTCTCTCTCTCTCTCTCTCTCTCTCTCTATATATATATATATATATATATATATTTTCATAGGTGACCCGTTTTAGCTGTGGGGGATTTGCTGTTGGATTCAGATTTAATCACACTATGACAGATGCATATGGCATAAAATTGTTTCTAAATGCATTAACTGAATTGATCCAAGGAGCTTCAACACCTACGATATTACCCGTATGGCAAAGGCATCTCTTAAGTGCTAGATCATCCCCATGCATTACATGTACGCACCATGAGTTTGATGATCACATAAGCAATAATATTGATGTATGGGATCAAGACAATACTAACTTGGTACAACACTCATTCTTCTTCGGTAAAAAAGAGATGCAAGCAATTCAAGATCAAGTTTCTCCAAACCAACGTGCATTTTATACAAAATTTGAGCTATTAGTCGCGTCTTTATGGAAGTGGCGTACGATTGCTCTTGGTCTACATCCCGAAGAGATTGTCCATTTGACTTACCTTGTTAATGCACGTGGAAAATCACTAAAATTTGAACTTCCGTTAGGATATTATGGGAATGCATGGGTTTCTCCAGCAGCAGTATCAAAAGCAGGATTGCTATGTTCAAGTCCTTTAACGTATGCAGTTGATTTGGTTAAGAAAGTTAAAGATCAAATGAATGAAGAATACGTCAGATCGGTGGCGGATTTAATGGTTATTAAAGGGAGACCGGAGTTGACAAAATCTTGGAATTTTATTATCTCAGATAATAGATCTGCTGGATTTGATGAAGTAGATTTTGGAATGGGAGTGGCCATTTTTGGAGGGGTTCCAAAAGCTATATCTGTGATAAGCTTTTGTGTTCCTTTTAAAAATAACATGGGAGAAAAAGGTATCTTGATAGCTATAAGTTTGCCTCCACGGGTCATGAAAAAATTTCAAGAGATTGTACAAGATACTTGTGACGACTCAAAATCTCAGCTCGTCATGATAGAGCCTAACATACCGGCTAGGAGAGCCAAAATATAACAATAGAGAACTAGAACAACATATAGCAGCCTTGTTCAGCTGTTAACTCTGCAACTGTTTTCTTAGGCTACTTGTACTCCATCTTCAATAGCAATTAGAGTTCAATATCAAGAATAATTTTTCAAGCTTTATCCCTAGCACTTGTCAAGTACTACAAAAGAAATCTTGAAGACAAGTTAACTAAACAAAAAAAAAAGCAAAAAAAAAAAAAAAAAAAAAAATTAGGTCCCGAAATAGTACATAAAAAATTATTTTGAACACTATTGATTGTCAATCCCGGCAACGTACGCCAAAATTTGACGAGCACAAAAAATAACACGAAATTGATGCTCGCTAGCCAGAAATAGTATAGTTAAATTATCGTCTCCACAGAGATTGAATTTAAACAATGTTCGAGTAATTTTTGGCTTATTTGCTATTCAGGATGATCAACACTTGATTTCGAGTGATTACTACTACAATTAACTACTAAATTAAGATTACCAATAATTAGACCTGATCACAGAGAAAGGAGAGTTAAACTAACAGGTTGTAAACAATGCGAGAAATAAGGGTCGTGACAGGATAGGTGCAAGATGGCTATTTGGGATCTAACTCTATTTGAGTTCACTAATGTTCTAATGATTCTCACGAATTCACTCGATGATTAGCTTAAACGTAAGGTTAAGATTTCTCTCTCGATTAAATCTGAACTCTACAGAATAAACTAATATGAAGCACTGTGAAGATATGCAAGAATATATTAATGGACTAGTCTTTAGGTAAACGTCTCTCAAATATTCACCTAACTTGGTTTAATCAATAATTCAAAAAGCTCTCTCAATTACTTAGAAGAATCACTAAATTAAACCAAACCAAATAATGCAAAGATAATCACCAAAATATTGCTCTTCCGATTAAATAAACCTGTGAATAAAGTTGCAAACAATTCAAAGCTTCATAAACGTAATCACACAATTAAACTAGAGTTAAATCCACAAATATCAATCAACATACCATATCCGTCAACACTCTAGGGAAAAACTACTCTATAGGTATAGAGTAAGTTATTACAAATACCTTTAAGACATAGAAAACATCAAAAACAACTTTAAAGTGCTAACTCTCGTTTTTGCAACGATTGTTGGCAAGAAAATTGATAAGATCTTGTATCTTTAAAAAGTGGTACCGCTTTCAAAACTCTTATAGGTCGAATCCCTTTAAAAATTGTAATTAAAGCCGAACTGAAATAACTCACAAAATATTGCACTAGCACGTAGCCCAGCGCGATGCACGGGACGCCGCATTAGTGGCACTTTTCAGAAAAATGCACAATTGTGCCTAACAATTAAATAGGCAGCAACTTGGTGTACACAAAGCCCAACATCACGTGTAAGTGGACAAATTTAGAAGACTGCCCCTTTTCCTTCCTCTGATGCAATTTGCCAAAGTCACTGAAATACCACACATCCTTGAACACGGTCGTGTTAGTGCAAATCTTGGCTTTGAACATTATTTCTCACTTTTTCATATATATACTCGATCTTTGACCCCGAATTCAATCCCGACTTAACTATCAAACTTCAAAGTTTTATTTATCTAATTAAGCTCCAAGAATGTATTTTAGCTTTGGATTTTCAATCTACATAACAGAAAACACGTAATTTATTGGATATTTTAGCTCAAACACAGTTAAAGTATAGCAAATAATAGATGCAAAGTAGCCAAAAACTCGTATTTCTAGCCTGTAATCACGTACTAAATCACTTATCAGTTTTCCTCAATAACCGCATGTATACCATCAAGAGAGAAACATGAGAGGGCGACCCTAGGGAGATGGATCCATATTTAAACGCAAGCACCAATTCAACGTGCTACCAGCCCATCGTGGTCACAGGCTCAATATCATAAACCGGTGTGATCACAGGCATAGCAGTACAACCTAGGTTAAAAGATGCTTCTAGTGCTCCTTCTGTTGCTTCTGGTAACTGAACTGTATCTAAATGTTACAACGTTATGTTCCCTCTGCAACTATTCTATTTTTCATGATTCATGCATATGATATTAGTCCGTGTACAGACTATGTTTCTTACAGCAAAATAGTGAAGGTTGTTGTGTCGGACCTAACACTATCGTTCTACTTCTCAGGCACAGCTGCTTTGAATTAACTTAGGAAGAATTTAACTTCTATGTACTGATAATATAAAAAATATTTATCCAATCAGATCATTTGTTAGGTAATATAGGTAAATTTCTCTACAAATATTAATTGATAACCTCTAAAAAAGGATGAGGAAAAACAAGCCCAGCCCATTTAACCACTAAAACCAATTCTCTATTGGCCCTTTTCTGCTTGAGACCAAAAACAAAAGCCCAACCCTCCAAGCGTCCTTTTCCAGTTTCACCAGAAACATCCATATTTCCGTCATCACGAGCCTTATTGGTGATCCCCATTCACGAGTTCATGTTACCTAGGAGTCTTAGGTGGTTTGTTTATAGATTGGACAGAGTCTTTTCCAAAGTTTGTTCTGATATACAGCAATGCAAGAAGACAAACTTAGAAGAAAACAAGAGACGAATTACCAAATAATAAGTAATGACAAAATAATTCATATTCGGACAAGTTATTGAACATCGACCACACATAAGAAGAAGAAAAAAACGGAATAAATGAGTTACATGCGATTATCATAGCTGACGCGGCACAGCCTGATATATTAATGATATCTTAATTACTTGTACTGATTATTGAATTAAACCTCTGCCATAAGAAAATATGTTATTTCACCTCATTTTTCAGGAAAGTAACGAGACTAAATATTAGATCATACCAACTAGCGGGATCAGAAATTTAAGTCAAATTATCATAAAAACAAGCTATCAAGTAAATTCACATAAATACAAAGTAACAAATAATAACAGGCTAACTAAACACAAATTGCTTATATTTGGAGAAACAAATAATAGTACCACTAAATTATCCACTTTCACAAGGAATAATACTATTCCATCTGTTTCAATTTAGATGACGCTGATTGAAACGGAAGAAATAAATCCAAACCCAAATGTGGCTGATATTGATCATTTACACACTTCTATAAATCCAAACCCAAATGCGTACTATGAATTAATGCAAACCTCAATTCAGAAGCAAAACTATGTCAAGTTCAAGATCATTAGTGATATCAATGACGCTACAAAAGCCAGAATTAGTAATTCCGGCAACAACAACACCTCGTGAGAGAAAACTTCTTTCTGATATGGATGATCAAGGGAGTCATCGTTTCCAGATTCCCATATTAATGTGTTACAAATATAATCATTCAATGGAAGGCAAAGATCATGTAAATCTCATCAAAGAAGGATTGTCAACGACACTTGTAATGATTTGGCCGGTCGTTTTAAGAGTATTAGCCCTGATCCCCTATTTAGTGTTTCCTCTATTTCATTTTATGCTTATGTGACTTGCCAGGAGGATTTGTTTTGGTTTTGGAGTGAAATGGGACACTTAGTCCCTAAGATGGAAGCTTAAGTTCTAGGAATTTGACCGTAGTTGGAATTGTGTGAAGACGACTCCAAAATGGAGTTTCGTCGATTCCGTTAGCTCAGTTGGATGATTTTGGACTTATGAGCGTGTCCGGATTGTGATTTGGAGGTCCGTAGTTGAATTAGGCTTGAAATGGCAAAAGTTGGATTTTTGGAAAAATTTGATCGGGAGTGGACTTTTTGAGATTAGGGTTGGATTCCGATTCCGGAAGTTGGAGTAGGTCCGTAATGTCAAATGTGACTTGTGTGGAAAATTTGAGGTCAATCTGACGTGTTTTGATAGGTTTCGGCATCGTATGTAGAAGTTTGAAGTTCTAAAGTTCATTAAGCTTGAATTGGGGTGCGATTCGTATTTTTTGCGTTGTTTGATGTGATTTGAAGGCTTGACTAAGTCCTTATGATGTTTTAGGACTTGTTGGTATGTTTCGTTGAAGTCCTGAGGGCCTCGGGTTGATTTCGAGTGCCTAACGGATCAAAATTGGAGTTGTGTTAGATTGCTGAAACTTGGCAGTGTCTGGTGCAATCGCACCTGAGCACCTTGGGCCGCACGTGTGGTGCCGCAGAAGTGGCCCTTGAACCGCAGAAGCGTGAGTGAGCCAGGCCAGCTGGGATCGCAGGTGCGAAGGAAGAGCCGCATCTGCGCGTCAGCAGATGCGGGGTTGTGACTGCAGAAACGGAAAGGGGCCCGCCTGGGGCAGGGTCGCAGAAGCGGAAGGTCCTCCGCAGAAGCGGGCCTGCAGGTACGAGCCCTGGTCTATAGAAGTGGAATTTCACGCTGGAAGATATACCTTGAAGTCTCCGTAGCAGTAGCATGACTCTCTACTAATAGCAGGGCTGGTATGAGGTAACTGGGTCTGCACACAAAATATGTGCAGAAGAGTAGCATGAGTACACCATAATGGTACCCAATAAGTGCCAACCCTAACCTTGGCAGCGTAGTGACGAGGTCAGATCATGGCCCTACTGTAATATAATAATAATTAAGGCAGAAGATATAGTAATATAATAAAAGACTGAGAATTTAACAACGAGAAATACGGAAGAGGAAACTACACATCAAATAAGGATCAACAACAGAGGCGCTTCTGAGGTACCGCCTCATAGTCCCAAAAGTAAATACTCAACAGGGGATCTCCGGAGGTACCGCCTCGTAGTCCCAAAAGTAAATATGCAATGGGGATCTCCCGACGTACAGCCTCATAGTTCGAAAAGTAAATATGCAACGGGGATCTCCCGAGGTATCGCCTCGTAGTCCCAAAAGTAAATATGGAAAAGGGGACCTCCCGAGGTACCACCTCGTAGTCTAAAAAGTAAATATGCAATAGGGGCATCTCCCGAGGTACCGCCTCGTAGTCCCAAAGGTAAACACACAGTTCAAAACCGATGGAAACAACAATTAACAGCAACAAATCTTACAGCTAACGATAAATACAAATCAAGGAAGAACAGGAATTCAACTAAGCATGTTGCACAGATTTCAAATAAGCATTTAAGACACATAGACATATGATATTAGGCTAAACAAGATATCTACACATGCTGGGATAACTCATTTAAGATATAACAGGTTGTTGTTCAGTAAAAATTGGACTTTCAACAATTAGCGCGTGTATGAACTCGTCACCTCGCGTACACGACACTCACATATCACAAAAATTTCACAATAGTACCAAATCCTAAGGGGATTTCCCCCACACAAGGTTAGGCAAGTCACTTACCTCAAGCCAAGCTCACTCAGTCAATAAGAATGCCTTTTCCTCGACCTTCCGACTCCGAATGGCCGAAATCTAGCCAAAAGCAATTACATACCATAAATATAGCTATACAAAACTAGTCTAATTAATAAAATCAAGACTTTAGGAAGAAATTGAAAATTCGCCCCAAAAGTTCGGCCCAAGTCCACGTCTCGAAAATAGGTAAAAGTCACATAATATGAACATACATTCAACCACGAGTTCACCCATATCAAAATCACTCAAATCCAATACCAAAATCTCAATCAAAACCCCTAATTTCGATTTAAAAATCTTCCAACTTTTCTCCAAATTTCTCAAACCCAAAACCTTAATTAAATGATGAATTTAACGATGGATTAGTGGATATTAATCAAAAACAAGAGTAGAATCCTTACCCAAATGTTTCCTATGAGAAACCCTCAAAATTTTGCCTCAATCTGAGCTCTCTAGTCCAACAATGGATAATGAAATCAAACCCTCAAACTTAGCCTTTTCTGCCTAGCGATTTTGCTTCTGCAGCTTTCCAGTGGCACCTGCGATGCCGCATCTGCGACATCGCACCTGCGGAAATTCCATCGCAAGTGCGGATTCCACCTCGGAGTCACCCTCTATCCTTTTATGTTGTTCTTGTTTATTTTTCCTAGATATTGATGTATAGAGACAATTAGAAAAAATTCTTAGAGCTTGTGACTTGTGACTACCGAGTCTTCGGGAGATGTTATACTCAGAGTTGTTTGTTTTACTTGTATATGCCGAGCTGTAGTTTTCCAATTTTATCTATATATATATATATATACTAATGTTGTTAAGGTTTAGCCGTTATTTCTGTTATAATTTTAGTTATTCCTCAACTGTTAGGCTTACCTAGTCTTAGAGACTAGGTGCCATCACGACATCTTATGGAGGGAGATTTGGGTCGTGACAAGTTAGTATTAAAGCTCTAGGTTCATAGGTGTTATTAGTCATAAGCAGGTTTTGTACAGTCTTGCGGATCGGTACGGATACGTATGTACTTATCTTCGGGAGGCTATGGAACTGTTAGGAAAATTTCACTTCTTTGATTCCATGTCGTGCGAAATTATTGACTTTGGAATTCTAATCTTCTGTCTTCTGTTCTCTCACAGATGGCGAGGACACGTACAGTCGAATTAGATGACCAGGCACCCCCGCCCCCTGCTAGAGCCGCGAGAGGCCGAGGCCGAGATAGAGGCCGAGGACGTCCATGTGATGTAGCCAGAGCACCCGCACGAGATGCATGTTACTGTACCAACTCTTTAGGAGACCCTTGCACAGTTTCTGAGCATGTTCGGTACTTTAGCTTAGGCAGGATTGATCCCACTTGCTCCTGCCACATCTCAGGCCGGGCGAGGAGCACAGACTCCCGCCGCCCGCACCCCAGAGCAGCAGGTTCAGGTCGACCATGTTCCAGAGGTCATACCAGTGCAGCTAGTAGCCCCAGTTCAGCCCGAGGGTAGGGCAACAGTTTCCGAGGAGGAGCAGCTCAGGCTTGAGAGGTACAAGAAATACCGCCCTCCTACTTTCAGTGGCTTGGTGTCAGAGGATGCTCAGGGTTTTCTTGAGGAGTGTCGCCGTATCTTCCGTACTATGGGTGTGGTGGAGTCGATCAGGGTTTCTTTCACTAAGTTCCAGCTTAGAGGAGCGGCCTATTAGTGGTGGCGTGCTTATGAGTTGGGTAGTCTGGCCGAGGTAGCTTTGCTCTCTTGGACTTAGTTCTCGGATATGTTCTTGAGGGAGTATGTCCCCTAGAGTCTTAGAGATGCATGGCGCACAGAGTTTGAGCAGTTGCATTAGGGTTCTATGATTGTGTCAGAGTATGCGGTTCGATCCAGTGATTTGGCTAGGCATGCACCAGCCTTGGTTGCTACAGTTCGTGAGAGGGTCTGTCGATTTATCGAGTGGCTCAACCCCATTATCAGACTTAGCATGGCCCGAGAGTTGGAGATGTATATTGCATATCGCAGGTTGTGGGGATTGCTAGGAGATTGGAGGGTATGCTGACTCGGGAAAGAGAGGAGAGGGAGGCCAAGAGGTCTCGAGAGTCTAGAACTTATAGTGGTACTCGTGCCCCAGCGGCAGCTCGTCGTGGTAAGGGCTATGTGAGTCGCCCTGTTCATTCTGCACTTCCAGCCGCCAGCGGTATTCCGGCCCCTCCTAGGCCCCAGGATCCTTATTTTTCACCGCCATTGTCTAGTGTACCTCCTGCACGAGGTACTTTTAGTGGTCAGTCCACCCGAGTTGGCCCGAGCCAGCCATAGCAGCCACGCCCTCCGAGATCTTGTTTTGAGTGTGGCGACACTCGCCATATGGTGAGGCAATGCCCCAGACATAGGAGGGGTACACCTCCAAAGACTACTCAGGCACCGCGTGCTCCACCGGGTCCTCAGGCTATGATTACAACACCAGCTACCACTCCACCTGCTCAGCCAGCTCGAGGTGGAGGTCGAGCAGGTAGAGGTTACCCTAGAGGGGGAGGCCAGGCCATGTATTATGCTCTTCCTGCTCGTACGGAGGCAGTTGCATCCGACTCTGTCATTATAGGTATTGTTCCGGTCTGTCATAGAGATGCGTCAGTCTTATTTGATCCAGGCTCCACTTATTTCTATGTGTCATCTTATTTCGCTCCATATTTAGGCGTATCCCATGATTCTTTGAGTTCCCCTGTTTATGTTTCTACACTTGTGGGAGATTTCTATTGTCGTTAACCATGTATATCGGTCGTGTTTGGTTATTCTTAGTAGTTTTGAGACCAGAGTCGATTTATTATTGCTCAGTATGGTAGATTTTGATATTATTTCGGGAATGGATTGGTTGTCGCCCCATTATGCTATTCTCGATTGTCACGCCAAGACCCTAACGCTGGCCATGCTAGGGTTACCATGGTTAGATTTGAGAGGTACCTTAGATTACACTCCCAGCAGAGTTATTTCATTCCTTAAGGCTCAACGAATAGTTGAGAAGGGGTGTGACGCGTATCTAGCTTATGTGAGAGATGTCAGTCTTGATACTCCTACCATTGAGTCAGTTCCGGTAGTGAGGGATTATCCAAATGTATTTCCAACAAATATTTCGGGCATGCCGCCCGACAAGGATATCGACTTCGGCATTGATTTGCTGTCATACACTCAGCCCATATCTATTCCTCCATATCGTAGGGCTCCGCTTGAGTTGTAGGAGTTGAAGGAGTAGTTACAGGAGTTGCTTGATAAGGCCTTCATTCGGCCCAGTGTGTCACCTTAGGGTGCTTCGGTCTTGTTTGGGAAAAAGAAGGATGGTTCTATGCGTATGTGCATTGATTATCGCCAGTTGAAGAAAGATACAGTGAAGAACAAGTATCCGTTGTCTTTATTGATGACCTATTTGATCAGTTACAGGGTGCTAGAGTATTTTCCAAGATTGACTTACGTTCAGGCTATCATCAGTTGAAGATTCGGGAGCCAAATATCCCGAAGACTGCTTTCAGGACTCGGTATGGTCACTACGAGTTCCTTGTGATGTCATTTGGGCTTACCAACGCCCAGCAGCATTCATGCATTTGATGCACAGTGTGTTCCGGCCCTATCTTGACTCATTCGTCATCGTGTTTATTGACAACATTCTGGTGTACTCTCGGAGTCGGGAGGATCATGAGCAGTACCTGAGGACCGTGCTCTAGACCTTGAGAGAAAAGAAGTTATATGCAAATTTCTCAAAATGTGAGTTTTGGCTAGACTTAGTGGCATTTTTAGGTCATGTAGTGTCAAGTGATGGGATCAAGCTGGACCAGAAGAAGGTTGAGGTAGTGCAGAGTTGGCCCAGACCATCCTCAGCTACGAAGATCCGGAGTTTTCTTTGGTTGGCGGGGTACTACCGTCGATTTGTTGAGGGTTTCTCATCTATTGCAGCACCTATGACCAGGCTGACCCAGAAGGGTGCTCCGTTCAGGTGGACAGAGGAGTGTGAGGAGAGCTTTCAAAAGCTTAAGACATCTTTGACTACAGCCGCAGTGTTGGTATTGCCTATAGGTTCGGGGTCTTATACTGTATATTATGATGCGTCGCGGATTGGTCTCGGTGCGGTATTGATGCAGGATGGTAGGGTGATTGCCTACGCGTCTAGACAGCTGAAGGTGCATGAAAAGAACTATCATGTCCACGACCTTGAGTGAGCAGCTACTGTTCATGCCTTGAAGATTTGGCGGCACTATTGGTACAGTGTCCCTTGTGGGATCTACACTGATCACCGGAGTTTGCAGCATCTATTCAAAAATAAGGATCTTAACTTGCATCAACGGAGGTTGTTGGAGCTGCTTAAGGATTATGATATCACTAATCTATACCATCCCGGGAAGGCCAATGTGGTGGCCGATGCCTTGAGTCGCTGGGCGGAGAGTTTGGGCAGCTTAGCATATCTGCCAGCAACAGAGAGGCCATTGGCGTTGGATGTTCAGGCTTTGGCCAACCAGTTTGTTTGATTGGATATTTTTGAGCCGAGTCGAGTTTTGGCTTGTGTGGTCTCTAAGTCTTCTCTTTATGATCATATCAAGGAGCGTCAGTATGATGACCCCATCTGCTTGTCCTTAAGGACACAGTTCAGCACGGTGTGCCAAGGAGGTCACTATTGGAGATGATGGTGCATTGAGGATTTAAGGCAGGCTATGTGTGCCCAATGTAGATGGTTTGCGTGAGTTGATTCTCCAGGAGGCTGATAGTTCGCAGTACTACATTCATCCAGGTGCCGCGAAGATGTATCAGGACTGAGACAACATTGTTGGTGGAGGAGAATGAAGAAGTACATAGTAGAGTATGTAGCTCGGTGCCTAAATTGTTGGCAAGTGAAGTATGAGCATCGGCGGCCAGGTGGATTGCTTCAAAAGCTAGAAATTCCGGAGTGGAAATAGGAGTGGATCACTATGGATTTTGTTGTTGGGCTCCCACAGACTCAGAGGAAGTTCGAAGCAGTTTGGGTGATTATAGATAGGTTGATTAAGTAGGCTTATTTCATTCCAGCGATGACTACTTATTCTTTCGAGCAGCTGGCTCGAGTTTATATCCGCGAGATTGTCAAGCTTCATGACGTGTCGGTATCTATCATCTCTGATTGAGGTACGGAGTTTACATTGTGGTTCTGGCGGGCCGTACAGCATGAGTTGGGTACTCGAGTTGAGTTAAGCACAATATTTCACCCTTAGACGGACAAACAGTCCGAGCGCACTATTTAGATACTGGAGGATATGCTCCGTGCATGTGTGATGGAGTTTGGAGGTTCTTGGGATCAGTTCTTGCCACTTGTGGAGTTTGCCTACAACAATAGTTATCAGCCGAGCATTCAAATAGCACCATATGACGCTCTGTATGGTAGGCGGTGTTGGTCTCCAGTGGGTTGGTTCGAGCCGGGTGAGGCTAGGCTATTGGGTATAAACTTGGTTCAGGATGCTTTTGAGAAGGTTAAGGTGATTCATGATCGACTTCGTACAGCCCAGTCCAGACAGAAGAGTTATGCGAATCGGAGGATTCGCGATGTTGCATTTATTGTTGGGGAGGGGGTCTTGCTCTGGATTTCGCCCATGAAGAGTGTTATGAGGTTCGGAAAGAAGGGCAAGTTGAACCCTAGGTATATCTGGCCTTTAAAGATTCTTGAGAGGGTTGGAGAGGTGTCTTACAGACTTGCATTACCACCTAGTCTCTCTATATTTCATCCAGTGTTCCATGTTTTCATGCTCCGAAAGTATCACGACAATCCATCTTATGTGTTAGCCTTCAGCTTAGTCCAGTTGGACAAGAATCTATCTTATGTTGAGGAGCCGGTAGCCATTTTGGACAGGCAGGTTCGGAAGTTGAGGTGAAAGAACATCGCTTCAGTGAAGCTTCAGTAGAGGGGTCATCCGGTCGAGGAGGCGACTCGGGTGACCGAGTATGATATGCGCAGCTGCTATCCTCATCTGTTCACCACTTCAGGTATGTCTCTATACTTGTTCGAGGACGAACGATTGTTTTAAGAGGGGGAGGATATAACGATCCGACCGGTCGTTTGAGAGTATTAGCCCTGATCCCCTATTTACTGTTTCCTCTTTTTCGTTTTATGCTTATGTGACTTACGGGGAGGATTTTTTTTGGTTTTGGAGTGAAATGGGACACTTAGTCTCTAAGATGGAAGCTTAAGTTCTAGGAACTTGACCATAGTTGGAATTGTGTGAAGATGACTCCGGAATGGAGTTTCGTCAGTTCCATTAGCTCTGTGGGATGATTTAGGAATTAGGAGTGTGTCCAGATTGTGATTTGGAGGTCCATAGTTGAATTATGCTTGAAATGGCGAAAGTTGGATTTTTGGAAAAATTTGACCAGGAGTGGACTTTTTGATATTAGGGTTAGATTCCGATTCCGGAAGTTGGAGTAGGTCCGTAATGTCAAATGTGACTTGTGTGGAAAATTTGAGGTCAATCTGACGTGTTTTGATAGGTTTCGGCATCATATGTAGAAGTTTTGAGTTCTAAAGTTCATTAAGCTTGAATTGGGGTGCGATTCGTATTTTTTGCGTTGTTTGATGTGATTTGAAGGCTCGACTAAGTTCTTATGAATTTTTAGGACTTGTTGGTATGTTTGGTTGAGGTCCCGGGGGCCTCGGATTGATTTCAGGTGGTTAACAGATCAAATTGGAGTTGTGTTAGATTGGTGAAGTTTGCAGTGTGTGGTGCAATTGCACCTACGCACCTTGCGCCATAGGTGCGATACCGCAGAAGCGGCCCTTGAACTGCAGAAGCGTGAGTGTGCCAGTCCATCAGAAGCGGAAAGGGGCCGGCCTGGGGCAGGGTCACAGAAACGAAAGGTCCTCCGCAGAAGCGGGCCTGCAAGTGCGAGCCCTGGTCTGTAGAAGCGGAATTCTGACTTTAAGTGGAATCCGCACCTGCGATGGAATTTCCGCAAGTGCGGCACTTGTTTCTCAGAGGACCTCAGAGGAAACATTTGGGTAAGGATTCTATACTTGTTTTTGATTAATATCCACTAATCCATCGTTAATTTCATCATTTAATTAAGGTTTTAGGTTGAGAAATTTGGGAAAAAAGTTGGAAGGTTCTTAAACCGAATTTTGGGGGTTTTATTGAGATTTGGTATCGGATTTGAGTGAGTTTGGTATGGGTGAACTCGTGGTAGAATAGGTGTTTATTAAATTTTTTTACTTTTACCCGATTTCGAGGCGTGGACCCGGGTCGACTTTTTGGGGCGAATTTATAATTTCTTGCTAAAGTCTTGATTTCATTAATTAGATTAGTTTCTTATAGCTATATTATGGTATGTAATTGCGTTTGGCTAGATTTGGGTCATTCGGAGTCGGAAAGTCGAGGAAAAGGCATTCTTATTAACTGAGTAAGCTTGGCTTGAGGTAAGTGGCTTGCCTAACCTTGTGTGAGGGAAATTCCCTTAGGATTTGGTACTATTGTAAAAATTCTGTGATATGTGAGTGTCATGTACGCGAGGTGACGAGGGCGTACTCAGGCTAATTGTTGAAAGTCCAGTTTTTCCTGAACAAAAACCTGTTATATCCTAAATGAGTCATCCCAGCATGTGCAGATATCCTGTTTAGCCTAATATCGTATATCTACGTGTCTTAAATACTTATTTGAAATCTGTGCAGCATACTTAGTTGAATTCCTGTTTTTTCTTGATTTGTATTTAGCTTTAACTGTTGGAGTTTTTGCTATTAATTGTTGTTTCCATCGGTTCGAACAGTGTGTTTACTTTTGGGACTACGAGCCGGTACCTCGGGAGATGCCCCTATTGCATATTTACTTTTAGGACTACGAGGGGGTACCTTGGGAGATCCCCTGTTGCATATTTACTTTTGGGACTACGAGGCGGTACTTCGGGAGATCCCCATTGCATATTTACTTTTGGCACTACGAGGCGGTACCTCGGGATATCCCCATTGCATATTTACTTTTAGGACTACGAGGGGGTACCTCTGGAGATCCCCTGTTGAGTATTTACTTTTGGGACTACGAGGCGGTACTTCGAAAGTGCTCCTGTTGTTTACCCCTATTTGCTGTGTAGTTTCCTCTTCCGTATTTCTCGTTGTTAAATTCTCAGTCTTTCATTATATTACTATGTCTTCTGCCTTAATTATTATTATATTCCAGTAGGGCCTTGATCTGACCTCGCCACTACCCTACCGAGATTAGGCTTGGCACTTATTGGGTACCGTTGTGGTGTACTCATGCTACTCTTCTGCACATGTTTCATGTGCAGACCCAGGTACCTCCTACTAGTCCCGCTATTGGTAGAGAGTGGTGCCAGCGTGCGCAGACCTCGGAGTCCCCCTATATCCTTTTATGTTGTTATTCTTTATTTTTCCTAGATACTGATGTATAGAGACAATTTGAAAAATTCCTTAGAGCTTGTGACTTGTGACTATCGGGTCTTTGGGAGATGTTATACTCAGAGTTGTTGGTTTTACTTGTATATGTGGTGCAGTTTTCCAGTTTTACATATATATATATATATATATATATATATATTTCAGTTATTATTACGGAGAGAGATTTAGGTCGTGACAACACTAGTGTTTTACTATCCATTAGCTGGTAGGATCATTGAATTAATGCCTGATAGGAAGCTTGTTGTGGATTGCAATGGTGAAGGAATCTTGTTTGTAGAAGCTGATGCCCAAGTGGAGCTTGACAAATTAGGAGACTCCATTAAACCACCATGTCCACACTTGGATCAACTGCTATATAATGTGCCTCGTTCTGCCGGTATCATTGGCTTCCCTCTTTTGTCGGTTCGGGTAAACAATCTCCTTTATGTTTAGTTTAGATGAAACGATTGAAGTTATATATACGCTGATAATGTGAAGTTTTTTAACTTGTGATAGCAGCAGCAGGTTACTTGAATTTTTATGAAATTGTCAATTAAGAGATTTATCTCTAGTTATTTAATAAATAACATGATTGTATAGATATTTTTCACCTTAGAATTTAAATTTTAGAAGAAATTTCTTCTTTTAGATTTCTTGAACATCAAAACGCCCTTACATGCATTTATTCCCTGCGCTATAATTTTAATGTCACATTTTGCTTGATTTAACAAACATATTGATGAAACCAGATGGATAAAGTACTCTCTTTTCAGAAAAACATAATTATGTTTAAAAATTTAGTATTTAAATAAGTTGCTAAATTTTAGAATTAAATGTCGCATCTATAAAAGAGCATTTTGCAAAATCTTAATGACATTAATGTTAGACGTCGTTACTATTGATATTGTTAATAGACAAAACATGAATTAATTGATATATATCACTTAGAAAAAAGAAAAAACGATAATATAATAAAAATAAAATGAGAATCGGAAATAGAAAAACTGATGATGGGCATATTATTTTCTTCTTTTCCTAATTAGCATGATGTGTGCCAAGAGTTTTTTGTTCATGATTTAATTTCCCATAGTAATTGAGCTAACATATGATTACCCCTATATACATACATATACATATATATGTGTGTGTATATTTATATGTGTGTGTGATTTTGTGTGTGTGTGTATATATATATATATATATATATATATATATATATAGGTAGCTTGTTTACCTGTGGGGAATTTGCTGGTGGATTCAGATTTAATCACACTATGACGGATGCCTATGGTGTGAAATTGTTTCTAAATGCCTTAACTGAATTGATCCAAGAAGTTTCAACGCCTACTATATTACCCGTATGGCAAAGGCATCTCTTAAGTGCTAGATCATCCCCATGCATAACATGTATACACCATGATTTTGATGATCACATAATTCAATAATATTAATGCATGGGATCAAGACAGTACTAAGTTGATACAACACTCATTCTACGATGGAAGTGTCGTACGATTGCTCTTGGTCTACGTCCCGAAGAGATTGCTCATTTGACTTACCTTGTTAATGTACGTGGAAAATCACTAAAATTCGAATTCCTGTTAGGATATTATGGGAATGCATGGGTTTCTCCAATAGCACTATCAAAAGCAGAATTGCTATGTTCAAGTCCTTTAATGTATGTAATTGATTTGGTTAAGAAAGTTAAAGATCAAATTAACGAAGAATACACCAGATCAGTGGCGGATTTAGTGTTGATCAAAGCGAGACCGAAATTGATAAAATCTTAGAATTTTATTATCTTAGATAATAGGTCTGCTGGATTTGATGAAGTATATTTTGGATAGGGAATGCTCATTTTTGGAGGGGTTCCAAAAGCTATATATGTGATCAGCTTTTCTCTTTCTCTTGAAAATAACATGGGAGAAAAAATTTCAAGAGATTGTACAAGATACTTGTCACGACCCAAAATCCCAGCCAGTCATGAGAGCGTCTAACATATCGGCTAGGAGAGCCAAAATATAACAATAGAGAACTAGAACAACATATAGCAGCCTTGTTATAATGTTCAGCTGTTAACTCTGCAACTGTTTTCTTAGGCTGTTTGTACTTCATCTTTAACAGCAATTAGAGTTCAATATCAAGAATAATTTTTCAAGCTTTATCCCTAGCACTTGTCAGGTACTACAAAAGAAATCTTGAAGACAAGTTAACTAAAAAAAAAAAATTAAGTCCCGAATTAGTACAAAAAATTATTTTGAACACTATTGATTATCAATCCCGACAACGTACACCAAAATTTGACGAGCACAAAACACAACGCGAAATTGATGTTCGCTAGTCAAAGATATTATAGTTAAATTATCGTCTCCACAGAGATTGAATTTAAACAATGTTCAAGTAATTTCTGGCTTATTTGCTATTCAGGATGGTCAACACTTGATTTCGAGTGATTACTACTATAATTAACTACTAAATTAAGATTCCCAATAATTAGACCTGATTATAGAGAAGGAGAGTTGAACTAACATGTTGTAAACAATAGGAGAAATAAGGCTCGTGACAGGATAGGTGCAAGATGGCTATTTGGGATCTAATTCTGTTTAAATTCACTCTAATGTTCTAATAATTCTCACGAATTCACTCGATGATTAGCTTAAACTTAAGGTTAAGATTCCTCTCTCGATTAAATCTGGACTCTGCAAAATAAACTAATATAAAGCACTGTGAAGATATGCTGGAATATGTTAATGGACTAGTCTTTAGGAAAACGTCTCTCAAATATTTACCTGACTTGGTTAAATCAAAAAGTCAAAAAGCTCTCTCGATTACTTAGAAGAATCACTAAATTAAACCAAACCAAATAATGCAAAGATAATCACCAAAATATTTCTCTTCCGATTAAATAAACCTGTGAATAAAGTTGCAAACAATTCAAAGCTCCATAAACGTAATCACACAATTAAACTAGAGTTAAATTCACACACAGCAATCAAAATATCATATCCGTCAAAACCCTATGGAAAAACTACTCCATAGATATAGAGTAAATTATCACTACTACATTTAAGACCACAGAAAACATCAAAGACAATTTTACAAAACTAACTCTTATTTTTACATCGATTGTTGGCAAGAGAATTGACCTGGACCGAAATACTCTCAGAGCCGAACTAGAATAACTCGCAAAATATTGCACTAGTACGTCGCCCAGCGCGACGCACGGGACGCCGCATTATTGGCACTTTTCAGAGAAGTGCACAATTGTGCCTAACAATTAAATAGGCAGCAACCTTGGTGTACACAAAGTCCAACATCACGTGTAAGTGGACAAATTTAGAAGACTGCCCCCCTTTTCCTTCCTGATGCAATTTGCCAATCACTGAAATAGCACACACCCTTGAATCCGGTCGTGTTAGTGCAAATCTTTGGCTTTGAACATCGTTTCTCACTTTTTCATATATATATATATATATATAATCGATCTTCGACCCCCGAATTCAATTTCGACTTCACTATCAAACTTCAAAGTTTTATTTATCTAATTAAGCTCCAAAAATGCATTTTAGCTTGGATTCTCAATCTACACTATAGAAAACACGTAATGAGTATAAATTATCAATATTTTAGCTCAAACACAGTTAAAGTGTAGTAAATAATAGGTGCAAAGAGCCAAAAACTCGTATTTCTAGCCTCTCATTACGTACTAAATCACTGATCAATTTTCCTCAATAACCGCGTGTATACCATCAAGAGAGAAACATGAGAGGACGACCCTAAGGAAATGGATCCATATCTACACGCAAGCACGGTCAATTCAACGTGCTACAAGCCCGTCGTAATCACAAGCTCAATATCATAAACCGGTGTGATCACAGGCATAGAAGTACAACCCAGGTTAAAAGATGCTTCTACTGCTCCTCCTGTTGCTTCCGGTAACTGAATTGTGTCTAAATGTTACAAAGTTATGTTCCCTTTGCAACTATTCTATTTGTCATGATTCATGCAAATGATATTTGTCCTTGTACAAACTATATTTCTAATAGTGAAGGTTGTTGTGTCGGACCTAACACTACCGTTCTACGTCTTAGGCACAGCTGCTTTGAATTAACTTAGGAAGAGTTTAATTTTTATGTACTGATAATATAAAAAATATTTATTCAATCAGGTCATTTGTTAGATAATATAGGTATATTTCTCTATAAATATTAATTGAGTCACGATCCAAAACTAGCCTGTCGTGATGGCACGAAACGTAGTACTAGGCAAGTCGACTTTTCGAAAATATTCCCAATATTATTAACAAAAAATAAATTAAAGCAGTTTTTAATAATAATAGTTCTCATAAACGGGATAGAAAACTCAAAACATAACGCGGAAACTCCCAACATCGAGGTGCCACAGAGTACATGAGCATCTAAATATCACAAGTCTGGGAAAATACTGTCTATCATAATCCGAAACTAAGTACAATAGGTGGAAGGATAGGGAAGGAGAAACAAGGTCTGCGAAAACGCCGAGCAGCTACCTCGAAATCTCCAGCGGGTCAACTGCGCAATGAATCAACACCCGTCGTGTCCGGAAACACCTGGATCTGCACACGAAGTGCAGGGTGTAGCGTGAGTACAACCAACTCAGTAAGTAACTAGACTAAACAAAGAATTGAAAGTAGTGACGAGCTTTACAATTATAGTTCAAATTCAGCAGTTTCAACATAGGAAAGTAGGCATGCTTTCAAGTTCGATAAATTAGGTCAAACAGTTACTTCATGACAAGTTTAAGTGCAACAGAGTATAATATCTTTCAGAAATTTCAAGACAGTGATACATGGCAGCTAAGTGCAACAATAATAAAATCAAATGCATCCTCTTAGGGCCACATTCACTCAGCCCTCCCATTCACTCAGAACTCGGCACTCGGCACTCGGCACTCGGCACTCGCACTCAGTAGGCACCTGCGCTCAATGGGGGTGTGTACAGACTCCGGAGAGGCTCCTTCAGCCCAAGCGCTATAATCCGCACGGACGACTCACGTGCTTCACGGACAACTCACGTGCTATAGCATAATATCTAGATCCGCACGGACAAGTCACGTGCTACAATATAATTTCTGGATCTGCACAGACAACTCACGTGTTGCACGGACAACTCACGTCCTAAAGTATCGATATCTAACAATCAGGCCTTGGGCCTCACTCAATCATCAATCTCTCTAGTCTTTGGGGCTCTTAGTAATCATGAAAATCAGACCAAACAAAAATGATATAATGTATCAATAAGGAACAATAGAGCTGAGATATGATATGCAAGAAAAATTGAGACTAAGTACAACACAGCAATTTAGCAGAAAGATTAACATGTACACGACCTCTGAGGGTCCCTTCAGTACCAGCACATGGTCTAAGCATGATTTCTAACAAGATTCTTAGCTCAATTTTTATATCATATGAAGAATTTACGAATATCAACAGATTAGTCATCTAAGTTCCAGGAATGGACCAAGTCCCAATTCCTACGGTGCACGCCCACACGCCCACACGCCCGTCACCTACCATGTGCGTCACCTCAAAACCAATCACATGACACATAATCCGGGGATTCATACCCTCAGAACCAAATTTAGAACTGTTACTTACCTCAATCCGAGCAAATCTCTACTCCAACACACCCTTGCCTCGCGAAACGGCCTCTGAATGCCTCAAATCTAGCCATAAACAATTCGATATAATCAATATGGGCTAAAAGAATCAACCCCATAGGAAAACCCTAAGCTATTAAGCAAAAGTCAAAAATTGACTCAAAAGCTGGCCCCAGGGCCCACGTCTCGAAATTAGATAAAAGTCACAAAATCCGAAAGCTCATTCAACCATGAGTCCAACCATACCAAATTTATCAATATCCGACACCAAATCGTCACCCAAACCCCAAAATCAAACTCTCTAAATCCCCAGCCTCAACCCCCAATTTACACCTTAAATACACACCAACTAGGTGAAAACATCAATTGGAAAACAAAATTATTGATAAAAAATGAGCACAAGGGACTTACCTCAAGAATCCCCTCGAAATTCCTCTCAAAAATCGCCAAACCCGAGCTCAAAATGTTAAATGAAGTCAAAATCGCGAACCCTTGAATTTATATGTTCTGCCCAGTCCTTCCGCTTCCGCGGCCACTTACCCGCTTCTGCGCTTTCGAAGGAGCAACCCTTCATCCGCTTCTACAGCTTCCTCCACACCAGGGCCAATCTTCCGCTTCTGCGAATTCGCTTCTGCGACCACCAATGCCGCTTCGTCGGACCCAACTCCTAGCCTCTTTTTCCTCTTCTGCGCCCCTTCACTACATTTGCGACCACGCAGGTGCGAAAAATCCTTCGCACCTGCGACCACCTGGTCACATACTTCCAAATGTCGCACTTGCGCAAGCCAGCGCACCTGCGAGCTCGTACCTGCAATCAAAGCTCCGCAGGTGCGATTACACAAGCAGAGGTCCAACTTCAGCAATCACTCAACTTTAATTTTCGATCCGTTAACCATCCGGAATCAAACCGAGGCCCCCGGGACCTCAACCAAACATAACAACAAGTCCTAATACCTCATACGAACTTCTTCGATCCCTCCAATCACATCAAACTACTTCAAAAACACGAATCGCACTCCAATTCAAGCCTATTGAAACTAAAGAAATTCAACTTTAACAAATGACGCTGAAACCAACTAAATCACATCCGATTGACCCCAAATTTTTCACACAAGTCGCATTTGATACTACGGACTACTCTAACTTCTGGAATCGGAATCCAACCTCGATATCAAAAAGTCCATTCGCGGTAAAATAGTCCAAAATTCCAACTTTCGCCATTTCAAGCCTAGTTCCAATATGGACCTCCAAATCACAATTCGGACACGCTCCTAAGTCCAAAATCACCCAAAGGAGATAACAGAACCATCAAAACTCCATTATGGAGTCGTTTACTCAAAGATCAACATCCGGTCACCATTTCAACTTAAGCTTTCAACCTTGAGACTAAGTGTCTCATTTCATTCTGAAATCACTCCGAACTCGAACCGACTAACTCGGCAAGTCACATAACATCTATAAAGTATAAAATGAGTAGTAAATGGGGGAACAGGGCTACAACTCTCAAAAGGACCGGTCGGATCGTTACATCCTCCCCCTCGTAAACAAACGTTCTTCCTCGAACGAGTCTAGAAACGTAATTAGAGTCTCAAATAGGTGTGAATATCTGCTTCGCATCTCCCGCTCGGTCTCCCAAGTAGCTTCCTCAACTGGCTGACCTCTCCACTGCACCTTCACTGAAGCTATGTCCTTTGACCTCAACTTTCGAACTTGTCGATCCAGAATAACGACTGGCTCTACATCATAAGTCAAATCACTATCCAACTGAACTGTGCTGAAATCCAAAACATGAGATGGATCGCCGGCGTACTTCCGCAGCATAGAAACATGAAATACTGGATGCACACTCGACAAACTAGGTGGCAAGGCAAGCTTGTAATCCACCACTCCAATCCTCTGAAGTACCTCAAACGGCCCAATATACCGAGGGCTCAACTTGCCCTTCTTTCCGAACCTCATCACACCCTTCATGGGCGAAAACTTGAGCAGTACCTTCTCCCCAACCATATAAACAACATCACGGACCTTCCTATTGACATAACTCTTCTGTCTAGACTGCGCCATACGAAGCCGCTCCTGAATCAATTTCACCTTGTCCAAAGCATCCTGAACTAGGTTAGTACCCAATAGCCTAGCCTCACCCGGCTCAAACCAACCCACCGGAGATCTACACCATCTCCCATATAAAGCCTCATATGGAGCCATTTGAATGCTCGACTGGTAGATGTTGTTGTAGGCAAACTCCACGAGTGGAAGAAACTGATCCCAAAAACCCCCAAAATCGGTGACACAAGCGCGTAGCATGTCCTCCCATATCTGAATAGTGCACGCGGACTGTCCGTCCCTCTGAGGGTGAAATGTAGTGCTCAACTCAACTTGGGTACCCAACTCTCGCTGCACGGCTTTCCAAAACTGCGATGTAAACTGTGTGCCCCAATCTCAAATGATGGACCCCGGCACGCCGTGGAGGTGGGCAATCTCTCGGATGTATGTCTCAGCCAATCGCTCTGAAGAATAAGTTCCAACTGGAATGAAGTGCGCGGACTTGGTCAGCCGATCCACAATCACCCAAATAGTGTCAAACTTCCTCGAAGTCCGTGGGAGCCCAACTACAAAATCCATGGTGATCTGCTCCATTTTCACTCTGGAATCTCTAACCTCTGAAGCAATCCGCCCGGTCTCTGGTGCTCATACTTTACTTGTTGACAGTTGAGGCACCAAGCTACAAACTTCACTATATCCTTCTTCATTCTCCTCTAGCAATAATGCTTCCTCAAGTCCTGATACATTTTAGCAGCACCCGGACGAATGGAATACTGCGAACTGTGGGCCTCCTCAAGAATCAACTCACGTAGCCCATCCACATTAGGCACACAAATCCAACCCTACATCCTCAATACCCCATTATCTCCAATAGTAACATCTCTGGCATCACTGTGCTAAACTACGTCCTTACGGACAAGCAAATGGTGATCATCATACTAGCGCTCTCTGATGCGCTCATATAAGGAAGACCGAGATACTACACAAGCTAGAACCCAGCTGGGCTCCAAAACATCCAATCTCACGAGCTGGTTGGACAAGTCCTGAACATCAAGTGCAAGAGGTCTCTCACCAACAGGAATGAAAGCAAGGCTACCCATACTCACGCCTTTCTACTCAAGGCATCAGCCACCACATTGGCCTTCCCGAGATGATATAGAATAGTGATATCATAGTCCTTTAGCAGCTCCAACCATCTCTGCTGCCTCAAATTTAGATCCTTCTGTTTGAAGAATGCTGGAGACTCTGATGATCTGTAAACACCTCACAAGACACACCGTAGAGATAATTCCTCCAAATCTTCAATGCATAAACAATGGCAGCTAACTCCAAATCATGGACAGGGTAGTTCTTCTCATGAGGCTTCAACTAACGCGAAGCATAAGCAATCACTCTACCCTCATGCATCAAGACACACCCAATACCAATCCGAGAGGCATCACAATACACTGTATAAGAACCATAAGCTGAAGGTAGAACTAGAACTAGAGCTGTGGTTAAGGCAATCTTGAGCTTCTGAAAGCTCTCCTCACACTCATCCGATAACCTAAAAATAGCATCCTTTTAAGTCAATTTGGTCAAAGGTGATGCAATAGACAAGAAACCTTCCACGAAGCGACGATAATAATCAGCCAAGCCGAGAAAAATCCGAATCTCCATAGCTGAGGACGGTCGGGGCCAACTCTGAACCGCCTCTATCTTCTTCGGATCCACCTGAATCCCCTCAGTGGACACCACATGCCCCAAGAACGCCACTAAACTAAGACAAAACTCACATTTGGAGAACTTATCACAAATCTTCTTCTCCCTCAATCGCTGCAACACAATCCTCAAAGGCTAGGCATGCTCCTCCTGGCTACGAGTGTACACCAGGATATCATCAATGAACACTATGACAAATGAGTTGAGATAAGGCTGAAATACACTATTCATCAGATGCATGAACACTGATGAGGAGTTGATCAGCCCAAAAAACATCCCAAGGAACTCATAATGACCATAACGGGTCCTGAATGCTGTCTTTAGAATATCTGAGTCCGAATCTTCAACTGGTGATACCCAGACCTCAAATCAATCTTGGAGAACAGCCTCGCTCCTTGAAGTTGGTCAAATAGATCATCAATGCGTGGCCATGGATACTTGTTCTTGATTATAACTTTGTTCAACTGCCTGTAATCAATGCAAATCCATATGGTACCATCTTTCTTCTTCACAAACAGAACCAGTGCATCCCAAGACGACACACTAGACCTAATAAACCCCTTATCAAGAAGTTCCTGAAGCTGCTCCTTCAATTCCTTCAACTCAGCTGGTGCCATACGATATGGTAGAATAGAAATGGGCTGAATGCTCGGCACTAGGTCAATACCATAGTCAATATCCCTGTCGGGCGTCATGCCCGGCAGGGCTGCAGGAAACACATCCGAAAAATCTCGCACCACCGGAACAGAATCAATAGTAGGGGTATCAGCATCAACATCCGTCACAAAGGCCAAATAAGATAAACAACCCTTCTCAACCATCCGCTTGGCCTTCAAATATGAAATCACTCTGTTGGGAACATAGTCTAGAGAACCTCTCCACTCAATCCTTGGCAACCTTGGCACCGCCAATATCATGGTCTTAGTGTGACAATCCAGAATAGCATGACATGGAGATAGCCAATCCATTACCCAAGATCACTTCACAGTCTACCGTACTAAGCAATAAAAGATTGACTCTAGTCTCAAATCCCCCAATAGTCATTCGGTCCACAACAATGATATCGCCTACTGGCATAGATACACGAACAGATGAAACTAAGGACTCACGGGACATATCAAGATATTGAGAAAACTACAATGATACATATGAATAAGTGAAACCAGGGTCAAATAATACAAAGGCATCCCTATGGCATACTGAGACAATACCTGTGATCACAGCATCAGAAGAAACAATATCTGGTCTGGCGGGAATGGCACAGAATCGGGCTTGGCCTCCACCTGATCGACCTCCCTCTCTTGGGCGACCCCTAGCTGACTGAGCCCCACCTCGAGCTGGCTGAGTGGGTGGTGTAATTGCTGGTGCTGGTGCCATCGGTCGAGAACTCTGCTGTGGAGCTCCGCTCAACAACCTAGAGCAATCTCTCTTGATATGACCAAAGTCCCGCACTCGAAACAGCCACTCCTCTGATGGAATTACTTCTCCTAATAACCCGAGGAACTACCTGTAGAAACCTGAGCGAACGAGGCATGGTGAGAACTCTATGCTGGTAGTGCACTGAATGAAGATTGGCCTAAGCGAGCACTGTAAGAACGGTAGCTAGCTGATGTGCCACGATGAGCTGGACAAGCCGTCTGAGCCGACCTATTAGGACGACCCCTACTATGGTAGGACTACTCCCTAGAAGGTACACCGCCGAAACCACCTGAACCTCGTGGCATCTTGACCTCCCTCTCACCATGCTCCTGGCTGCAAACCATCTCTATCTATTGAGCAATGTCAACTACGTCATAAAAAATAGCACCAGACATCCTCTGCCTAGTCATAAGAAATCGTAGCTGATATGTGAGGCCATCAATGAACCTCCTAATCCTCTCCCTATCTGTGGCAACCAACCAAACTGCGTGACAAGCCAACTCAGAAAACCTCATCTCATACTGCATCATAGACATGCCCTCCTGATGCAACTGCTCAAACTCTCTGCGCAACTCCTCCCTGTGAGACTAGGGCATGAACTTCTCCAAGAAGAGAACGGAGAACTACTGCCATGAAAGTGCTGCACCGACCGACTTGCACATAAGCCTCCCACCATCTAAAGGCAGCCCAACTGAACTGAAAAGTAGTGAACGAGACCCCACTGATCTCAAGAATACCGGCCTTGTGAAGCATCCACTGGCACTTATCCAAGAAACCCTGGGCATCCTCTAACTCAGCACCGCTAAATGATGGAGGCTGAAGCCTCCCAAAATCTCTCAAGTCTCCTCATCATCAGCCATAACAGGGACCACCGGGGCCTGAGCAGCTGCAATCGGCTGGGCAAGTAGTACCCCCGGTTTCTGAAGTCCCTGCATCACCTGCTCTAGACTACGAGCAGTGGAGGTATGAATACCTCTCCTAACCTGAGAAGTGGCTGGTGCAGCCTGAGCCAAAACTACTTGAGCAAGGCCAGTGCAAACCGTCAATATCTAGGTCAAAGCCTCCTGAAGGCCTGGAATCAAAATGGGCACAGTTGGTGCCTGAGCTGGCCCCACTGGCTCAACCGCAACTGGAACCTACTCTTGAGCAGGAGCAACTGGTGGATCTGCAGGTGCTACTCTAGCTGCTGTACGAGCTGCACCTCTGCCCCTACTGCGCCCCCTAGCGCGACCTCGGCCTCTCGTGGCCCTAGTTGGTGGTACTGGTGGCTGTCCATCCTGCCCGGTAGCACGTGCCTCACCATATGTGAGAGAATAGAACAACAGAAGTTTGGTGATCGGAATCAAAAAATCCGCACAAAAAGAATACAAGAATGTGAAGTTTCCTAAGGGCTCGACAACCTCTCGAAAATAAGTACAGACGTTTCTATACCAATCTGTAAGACTCTACTAAACCTGCTCATGACTCGTGAGACCTATGTAACCTAAGCTCTGATACTAACTTGTCACGACCCAAAACTAGCCTGTCTTCATGGCGCCTAACGTGGCATTAGGCAAACCAACTTTTTGAAAATATTCCCAATACTATTAATAGAAAATGAATTAAAGCAGTTTTTAATAATAATAGTTCTCATAAACGGGATAGAACACCCAAAACATAACGCGGAAACTCCCAACATCGGGTGTCACAGAGTACATGAGCATCTAAATATCACAATTCTGGGAAGATATTGTCTATCATAATCCGAAACTAAATGCAATAAGTGGAAAGATAGGGAAGGAGAAAGAAGGTTTGCGAACCCGATAAGCTACCTCGAAATCTCCAGTGGGTCAACTGCCCAGTGAATCAACACCTACCATGTCCGGAAACACCTGCATCCGCAAACCAAGTGTAGGGTGTAGCGTGAGTTCCACCAACTCAATAAGTAACAAGACTAAATAAAGAACTGAAAGTAGTGACGAGCATTACAATTATAGTTCAAATTCTGTAATTTAACATAGGGAAGTAGCAATGCTTTCATGTTCGATAAATTAGGTCAAATAGTTACTTCATGACAAGTTTAAGTGCAACAGAGTAATATCTTTCAGAAGTTTCAAGACAATGATACATGGCAGCTAAGTGCAACAATAATGAAATCAAATGCATCCTCTCAGGGCCACAGTCACTCAGCACTCCCATCCACTCGGCACTCGGCACTCGGCACTCGCACCTCGCACTTAGTAGGCACCTGCACTCACTGGGGGTGTGTACAGACTCCGGAGGGGCTCCTTCAGCCCAAGCTCTATAATCTACACGGACAACTCACGTGCTGCATGGACAACTCACGTGCTATGGTATAATATCTGGATTCACACGAACAACTCACGTAATGTACGGACAACTCACGTGCTATAGTATATTGTTTGGATCCGCACGGACAACTCACGTGCTGCACGGATAACTAACGTGCTAAAGTATCGATATCTCACAATCAGGCCCTAGGCCTCACTCAGTCATCAGTCTCTCCAATTTAGCAGATAGATTAACATGTACACAACCTCTTAGGGTCCCTTCAGTACCAACACATGGCCTAAGCATGATTTCTAACAAGATTTGCAGCTCAATTTCTATATCATACGAAGAATTTACGGATATCAACATATTGGTCATCTATACAGCTCCATTGAATGGACCAATTCCCAATTCTTACGGTGCAAGCCCACATGCCCGTCACCTAGCATGTGCGTCACCTCAAAACCAATCACATGACACATAATTCGGGGTTTCATACCCTCAAAACAAAATTTAGAACTGTTCCCACCTTAGTCCAAGCAAATCTCTACTCTAACACACTCTTGCCTCACGAAACGGCCTCTGATTGCCTCTAATCTATCCATAAACAATTCGATTATCAATACGGGCTAAAAGACTCAACCCCATAAGAAAATTCTAAGTAAAAGTCAAAAATCGACTCAAAAGCCGGCCCCCGGGCCCACGTCTCGAAATTTGATAAAAGTCACATAACGCGAAAACCCATTCAACCACGAGTCCAACCATACCAAATTTATCAATATCCAACACCAAATCGTCACCCAAACCCTCAAATCAAACTCTCCAAATCCCTAGCCTCAACCTCCAATTTACATTGTAAATACACACCAACTAGGTGGGAAAATCAATGCGAAAACAAGATTATTGATCAAAAACGAGCACAAGGGACTTACCTCAAGTATCCCCTTGAAAATCCGCTCCAAAATCGCCAAACCCGAGCTCAAAATGTTAAAATGAAGCCAAAATCGCGAACCCTTCAATTTATATGTTCTGCCCAGTCGTTCCGCTTCTGCGACCACTTACCCGCTTCTACGCTTTTGCAGTAGCGACCCTTTGCCCGCTTCTGCGTTTCCCTCCACACCTGTGGCCCAATCTTCTGCTTATGAGAGCATCAATGCCGCTTCTGCGGACTAGCTCCCGACCTCTTTTTTCCTTCTGCTCTCCTTCACCACATCTGCGGCCACACAGGTGATCCTTCGCACCTGAGACCACCTGCTCACATCTTTCTAAACGTCGCACCTGCACAAGCCAGTCCGCCCCTGCGAGCTCGCACCTGAGATCAAAGCTCTGTAGGTGCGGTTACACCAGCAGAGGTCCAGCTTCAGCAATCACCCAACTTCAATTTTTGATCCGTTAACCATTCTGAATCAACCGTAGGTCCCCGGGGACCTCAACCAAACATACCAACAAGTCCTAAAACCTCATACGAACCTAGTCGAGCCCTCCAATCACATAAAACAAGTTCAAAAACATGAATCGCTCCCCAATTCAAGCCTATTGAAACTAAGGAAATTCAACTTCTACAAACGACGCCGAAACCTATCAAATCACGTTTGATTGACCCCAAATTTTGCACACAAGTCGCATTTGATGTTACAGACCTACTCCAACTTCCGGAATCAGAATCCGACCCCGATATCAAAAATTCCACTCCCGATCAAACATTCCAAAAATCCAAAATTCTCCATTTCAAGCCTAATTCCACTATGGACCTCCAAATCACAATCCGGACACGCTCCTAAGTCCAAAATCACCAAACCGAGCTAGCAGAACCATCAAAACTCCATTCCGGAGTCGTTTACTCAAAGATTAACATCCGATCAACTATTTCAACTTAAGCTTTTAACCTTGAGACTAAGTGTCTCATTTCATTCTGAAATCACTCCGAACCCGAACCGACTACCCCGGCAAGCTACATAATAGCTATAAAGTACAAAATGAGCAGTAAATGGGAAACAAGGCTACAACTCTCAAAACAATCGGCCGGGTCATTACATAATATGATTAAGATGGGTAAAATCATATAGGTTGAAATTCACAGTAACTTTAGAAAGAACAGCCTTGACTAGCTCCCCGCCTCTTGACATAGTCCGAGGAACTGAACTGTTTTCCACAACCCCAAAACACTAATCATCTCTTTCTAAGGTCAACCTCTAAAAAGGAGGAGGAAAAACCAGCCCAGCCCATTTAACCACTAAAACCAATTCTCCATAGGCCCTTTTCTACTTGAGACCAAAAACAAAAGCCCAACCGTCCAGGTGTCATTTTCACTTTCACCGGAACATCCATATGTCACGAATCAAAATTCAACTAGTCGTGATGGAACCTAACCTAACCCACTAGGTAAGCCAAATAGCAATAATCCGATTCAAAAGAGATTTAACTGAGAAAATAAATGATGAAATAACTGAACTTTTATACAAAATCCCAAAGACTAGTAGTACAAATCATGAGCTTCTAAGATTTAGAGTTCACAAATTTGGTGTGAAATAAATTCATCATCTATTTGAAATAGACATGAATAGATTAATAATTCTAAAGCTACCAAGAACGAGAGGCAGCTATGACCAAAACGCAGGCATGTCTCCAATGTCAGCCCCTACCATACACAATAACATCAGCATCCAAAATTTGCACGCAAGGTGCAGAAGTGTAGTATGAGTACAACCGACCCCATGTACTCAATAAGTAACAAACATAACCTTATGTTGAAAGCAGTGACGAGCTTGGACAATTGTTAGAGTCCAGCACCAATAGCCAACAACAACTTATAACAGCATAATAAAAATAGTACAAGAAGTAACTCAAGGATATGATGCTCAGGTCATCCACAATTATGGAAAAATAGGCATGCTTTTCATGTATAACAGTAAACCCAAATCTTTCACCGAAATCACCAAAATATGAGTATATCGGAAAACTGTGATTTTTTCCAAAGACTTTCAACAACAGGTAAAATATTTAAATCTCAGATAGCATGAGGTAAGTACTTCTCTATGCCTACATGTAAATGTGCATGTGAAGCCATAAATGTCACAATACCGTGTAGCATGAGGAAATGCATCTTTATGCCTGTATGTCAAATATACTTGTCAATGCAATGCATCACAGTGATGAACTCATGTACTCACACTCTCCGAGTACTCAATATCACTGTTTCACACTTTCACTCATCACGCTTAATCACTCAGCACACTCAGCCTCTCAGCACTGTACGGTACCTACTGCGGCGTGCAGCTCGATCCACATATAGCCATAAGGCCTGCGGTGTGCAGCCCGATCCACATATAGCCATAAGGTCTGTTTCGGCGTGCAACCCGATCCACATATAGCCATAAGGCCTGCTGCGACGTGCAACCCGATCCACATATAGCCATAAGGTCTGTTGCGACCTGCAACTTGATCCACATGTAGCCATAAGGTCTGTTGCGGCGTGAAATTCGATCCACATATCTCACTCATAACACGACTCTCGGGTCCCAACTCAGTTATCAATCTCTCTAGTCTCTCGGGCTCACAAATCTCATGTCAATCAACCCAAACAATAATAACATGTTGTGATAACAAATAATAATAGAGACTGAGATATAATATCCAAATGAATGACTATGACTGAGTATGTAACTACAATTTAAGCAAATAACTCAACAGCAGATATGACCTCAGTGGGTCCCAACAGAATAAGCATATAGCCTAAACATGGTTTCTAACATGGATCACATCTCAATTACTCTAGCACGTAGGAGTTTCATGGATAAACACAAGCTTAGACAATTGCACAGTATCACAGAATCATTCGTGTCATAATTCACACGGCGCACTCCCACACGCCCGTCACCTAGCATGTGCGTCACCTAAACATCAAACACATAACACATATATTCAGGGATTCATACCCTCAGCACCAAGTTTAGAAGTGTTACTTACCTCGAACAAGCCGAATCCAATACCGAGCAAGCCAAATGATAATCCAAAAATGTCATCCTGCGCGTACCGATCTCTGAACGGCTCAAAACTAGCCAAAAGCAACTTCAGAACATCAAATAATGCCAAAGGAACTAAACCCGATCGATAAAGGTCGAATTTTTAATCAAAAGCCCAAAGTCAACAAAAAATTCAAACCCAGGTTTGCACCTCAGAACCTGACAAAATTCATAAAATATGACAACTCATTCAATTACGAGTCTAACCATACTAGTTTCACTCAAATCCGACTCCGAATCGATGCTCAAAACTCGAAAATTCACTTTATAAAATCTTAGAGTAAAACCCCCAATTTTCTCTTTGAAATCATCAACCAAATGCCAAAAATATAATAATTCATGAAATATAATCAAAACTGAGTAGAGAACACTTACCCCAATTCATATGGTGAAAATATCTTCAAAAGTCGTGTCAATCCGAGCTCCACAGCTCCAAATATGCAAAAATGACCCTAAACCCTCCGAAATAGAGTACTTTATATTCATTGGGTGAATTAATGAATCGCGATCGCGGAAACACCAACGCGATTGCGAAGATGAAAAATGCACTACCCCAAAATTACTCTATCCAATCGCAGCAATAGCCCCACGAACGCGATGAGGAAACCAGCCTCCTGTCCAGCTCAGCCCATAACACTACGCGAACGCGTGGAAGTAGATGCGAACGCGATGAAGACCAGCCCCATCCCTACATGAACGCTTTCATCCTCACGCGAACGCGAAGAGCAAGTTCACAGCAGAGTAAAACACCTTTCGCAGTCGCTGCTAGACCTTCGCGATTGCGAAGAACACCATAAGCAACAGGTAACAGTAGAAAACCAGCAATGCAAAACCATTTAAAATAATCCGAACTACGTCCGAAACTCACCCGAGCCCCCTCGAGACCGCGTCCTGATATACCAGCAAGTCCCATAACATCATACAAACTTACTCAAGGCCTCAAATCAGGCATAACAATATCAAAACGATGAATCGCACCTCAAATCGTACTTAATGAACTTTTGAACTTTCAACTTCCAAAACTCGTGCCGAACCATATCAAATCAACCTGGAACGAACTCAAATTTTGCACACAAGTCCCAAATGACTTAACAAAGCTATTCCCATTCCCAGAACCATAATTTGAATCTGATATCATCAAAGTCAACTCTCGGTCAAACATATGAACATTCCAAACCTTCAAATTTCCATATTTCGTTAAGTAGAGCCGAAACCTTCTAGAAATATTCAAATGCAAATTCGGGCATACGCTCGAATCAAAAATCACCATCCGAACCTAACGAAACCATCGAAACTCTGATCCGAGGTCAGATAAACAAAAGTCAAACTTGATGAACTCTTCCAACTTAAAGCTTCAAACATGATATTCATTCTTCCAAATCACTTCCGAATCACTTGAAAACCAAACCGACGATTCACACTAGTCGTATTACATCATACGAAACTACTTATGACTTCAAATATCTGAAAGGAACGCAAATACTCAAAACGACCGGTAGGATCGTTACACCATATTTCCGTCATCACTAGCCTTATTGGTGATCCTCATTCTTGAGTTCATGCTGCGTAGGAGTCTTAGGTGGTTTGTTTATAGATTGGACACAATCCTTTGCAGAGTTTGTTGTGCTATACAGCAAAGCAAGAAGACAAACTTAGAAGAAAACAAGACCTATTACCAAATCAGAACAAGTAATGACAAAATAATTCATATTCGGACAAGTTATTGAACATCGACTATACATAAGAAGAAAAAAATGGAATAAATGAATTACATGCGATTATCATAGCTGACGCGATACAGGCTGACATATTAATGGTATCTTATTTACTTGTACTGATTATTGAATGAAACCTCTGTCATAAGAAAATGTGTTATTTCACCTCCTTTTTCAGGAAAGTAACGAAAGTATATATAAGATCATACCGACTAGCAGGATGAGAAATTTTAGTCAAATTATTACAAAAATAAGGTATCAAATAAATTGGGATAATTGTAAAGTAATGAATAATAACAGGCTAACCAAATACAAATTACCTATATTTGGAGAAACATATAATAATATCACTAAATTATCCACTTTAACAAGGAATAATACTACTTCATCTGTTTCAATTTAGATGACATATTTTTTTTATTGAAAGTCAATTTGACTAAATTGTGAAGCTAAATTAGATTAGTTCAACTCGATATTTTAAAATAAAAATTTTGTTATTCAAGAACTATACGGAAAATACTATAAGTTGTAAATTTTTTTATGTCAATATGATAAAAAAATTATATTTTAAGATGTTGGTCAAACTTCATATAATTTGACTTTCAATAAGTGAAATATATCATCTAAATTGAAATGTTTACACTTCTATAAATCCAACCCCAAATGTTTACACTTCTATAAATCCAACCCCAAATGTTTACTATGAATTAATGCAAACTTCAATTCTACCGGTAAAGGTCCCAATTATTGCCGCTAAAAGTCTGATCTTTTTGCGGCATTTGTTTACCGGCAATAATAATGGCCAATAAAACTACCCCTAAATTAGCCTTTTAATGGTTTTGGTAGCAATTGTTATGGCTAATATCATTTATTGCCGGGAAAAAAAAGAACCTTCTAGCGGCCATTTTCCTTACCCTTCTTATTGCCGATAAAACTATCCACAAATTGGTAAATGGTAATACCGAGAAACATTATGCCTATATGTCATTAAAATGATTCCAACATCATTCTTTGGCAGTGATAACAATATTCTCACATAAATAATTAACATTAAAATGGCCTAAAATTCATTCTATAAAGCACAATATGTATCATTAATAGTGTCAACAACATAAAAGAAAAATATACATCATTTGAATCCAATATCAATCACTACTAAAAATCAGGTAAAAAGCGACCGGAAAAAGCGACCAAAGTTGGTCCCCATATGCCCAATAGCGACCAAAAAGCGACCAAAATGGTCTGGTCACCATTTAGTTGGTCCCTCTTCAATAGCGACCAATCTTGGTCGCCATCTAGCGACCAAAGTTGGTCGCCAATTTCAAAATACAGAAAATTAAAATCTGCTCAATTGCGACCAAAGTTGGTCGCCCATTTGGTATTGTAAATTTTCTGTATTTCTAAAATAGCGACCAAAGTTGGTCGCCATTTGAGAAATACAGAAAATTTAAAATACCAAAGTGGCGACCAACTATGGTCGCTTATTCAGTATTTTTAAATTTCTGTATTTTCAAAATAGCGACCAACTTTGGTCGCTATTTGAGAAATACATAAAATTAAAAATACTTAATAAGCGACCAAAGTTGGTCGCTTTTGCAGATTTTAATTTATTTTTTATTGAAAATGGCGACCAACTTTGGTCGCTATTTGCAGAATCAGTTTTTTTTTTAAGCAAAATAGCGACCAACTGGCGACCAACTTTGGTCGCTATTTGCAGAATCAGTTTTTTTTTAAGCAAAATAGCGACCAACTGGCGACCAAAGTTGGTCGCTTTTGTTGGTATATTTTTTCAAGAAACTGGCTGTTTTGCCAGCCACACCCCCTGTCAGTTTTACCAAATTCCTAAAATATGCATTGAAACCATTATAACAACAACAACAACAACAAGAACTACTACATCAAACAACAACGATACTAACAACTACAATAAACAACACATTAAACAACAATATTAAACAACAATAAGGTTTAAAGTTCAAATGAACTTATGCATTATATAAGTTGTTATTACAATTCAAGGTCAACTCATATCTACATCATCATCGCCATCGCCGGATGAATTGCCATCATCAGACTGACCATCCGGCGATGGTTCCCGTGATCGGGGAATAGGAAAAGCGCCAGAAGCCAAGAGAGATTTGATCTGCTCTTGTAGAGCAGCAAACTGTTTATCTCTAAGTTTATCTTTCTTCTTCTCTCTTGCTTCTCTCTCCTTCTCTCTTT
>MCJB01013825.1:202353-246347 GCA_002018475.1 Nicotiana obtusifolia | reverse complement strand
CCCCCAGGTTTAAGGCGTGAGAAAGTGGTATCGGAGCAGGTTGTGTCCTAGGAAGCCTACAAAGCTGTGCCTAGTAGAGTCTCACTTATCTGTGTGCTGCGCGCCACAGTTATACTTTAGATGCTATAGGGCAGTCAGGAAACGTTACCCTTCTTTTGGTCCTGCGTGACTATTGTTTAAACTTAGCCAAATTGTGGCCTTTTTGTTAGTTGTTTGTTTCCTAATTGATTTAGGACAAGGCTCATTCTATATTAGCCTAAAGACTTCATTATTTTAGTACCTAACTTTGATATTCAATACAAAAATCGGTAGCAACTTTGCTCCAAACTCGTGTGCTTTGAACTTGTCTAATTTTTGGTGTGATTCCAAATTGAACTCGTTTCTTTGTTTGATCGAACAGTTTGCAAGACCATCGTTGTCTTGAGGGTTGTTCGTATGGTATAGGTACTCCGTGACTTCATCAAGAAGGTAAGTAGACTAGTTCCTACTTGTTGTCTTGATAGTTCATTGAGCGTCTTTCTTCTATCCTTTTATCTTGTTTTTCGTGTTTAATATTGCATGAGCTGATATCAGAGCAGCTTTTATTTATATTGCATTAGTTAGTATCAGAGCCTGGAAAGGGTTTGTTCTGACAATCCCAATCCTGTTCTTCGTACCTTAGTCTAGGTTCTTTCTTTAATTTCGTTTTTGATAAAATAAAATTAAAAAACGTGACAAAAAAGAAAAAGAAGAGAAAAATTGGGAATTGTTGTTGATTGAAGTTGCTAAGACATCTAGGATTGAAATCTTGAAGATTTGATTGTTAAAATCCGTTCTTGAAACCAATCTTGAAGTTCTTGATCGTTTAAACACCGTTCTTGAAACCCTAGTTGAAATCTTGAAGCTAGAACACATTTAATCTTGAAAATCTTGAAGTTCTTGGATGCCAAGTTGTTTTTATTGAAAGTAGCCCACGTGAATCTTAGGAATCTTAAAGTTCTTGAAAATAAGATTATTGTCTTGAAGCAATTTGCATTGTTTTTGAAAGGGTTCTTAAATAATCAACCATTCGTAACAAGTTTTCCTTGAATTCTTGAAGTTCTTGAACATTAATTTGTTGTTCTTAGAAGTAGTCACGTGAAACTCAAAAATTTTGAAGTTCTTGGAGTTAAAGTTGTAATTCTTGAAGAGTTTTGCGTTGTTCTTGAAGAGGGTCTTGAATCCTCAATCGTTCTTAACGAGTCTGCCTCGAATTCTTGAAGTTATTGAACATTAATTTGATAGTTCTTGGGGAAGTCTTGAACGTGAGAGAGAGAAATAAAATAGGGCCAAATTTGGGAGGAGAAGGAGGAGGAATGGGAAACCCTTATTCTAGTCCAAGGAGGAGACAACTCCCAATCCAAAAGGGAGAAGTTTCAAGGAGTTGAAATTCTATTTGGACGAGGAGGGGAGGGGTGAATTTGGGTTGGAAAAGGAGAACGAGGGGGGAGGGCCGAAAATCCTAAGAGCTAAGGAGAGAGGATTAGTCTTCTCCAAACTAAAGTGGGAAAGCTTCAAAAAATTTCTTCCCTTTACTATTTCGAAATTCCTTCTTGAATTACATTAATTCTAATTAGTAATTCTTAGGTAATTTCCTACTTACATATTTACTAATCTTTGAGCTTGTAGGACCTAGGGCTAAAACTCAGAACTTCCACTTTCGTAGATAATTCTTGGCTTCTTGTGCTCACTTAAAAAGTTGTCCGCCTATCGAGTCACATAAACTCACTCACCTCGAAGAAATTGTTGAACTTGTGAACTTGAAAGGTCGTTGAGGAACTTGGTCAATTAGAGGAAGCCATTTTGAGGACAAGTGTGAAAAATCCTACCCGAAATTTGAGTAAACCCGAGACTCATTCAAAAGTGAGAGAAAATTTTACTAACCTTAACACATTCTCTAGTCTTGTTTCTTTTGCAGGTACATGGCTACGGAAGGAGAAAAGGTTGTGACCAATGTTACTTTACCCGAGCTTTGGGCTGAAGTAAGGGCGCTTAGTATCCAAATGGAGAACCTTGCAAGAACAGCTAGTACTTGGAAGAATGCCGGGGAAGGAGCTAGTGATGGTTCTACCTTAAGACCTGAACATGATGGTACTATTTCTGAGGTGGAGAGTGACGATGAGATTGAGGAAGATAAGGGAGCTGATTTGGTTGAGTGTGACGATGAAGTGTCTGCTAACGTTCACCCATTGCCTAGTGTTGTTAGTGATGTTTTGCAGGAATATAGGGACATGTTTCCCGAGGAGATGCCGAGTGGACTACCTCCATTGAGGGGTATAGAACACCAAATTGACTTTGTTCCGGGGTCACAAATTCGGAACAAACCCGCATATCGAAGCAATCCACAGAATACTAAAGAGTTACAACGACAAGTGGATGAGCTATTGACTAAGGGGCTAGTTCGAGAGAGTCTAAGTCCGTGTGCCATACCCGTGATCTTGGTTCTAAAGAAAGATGGCACCTGAAGGATGTGTGTTGATTGCCGAGCCGTCAACAAGATAACGGTAAAGTATCGTCATCCTATCCCCTAGGTTAGATGACATGCTAGATGAGTTATGTGGTTCAAGTGTGTTTTCTAAGATAGATCTTAGGTCCGGTTACCACCAAATCCGTATGAAACCGTGTGATGAGTGGAAAACTGCATTCAAGACCAAGTTTGGTCTGTATGAATGGTTGGTGATGCCTTTTGGTCTCTCCAACAGACCTAGTACATTCATGCGATTAATGAATCATGTGCTTAAACCGTTTCTTAATAAGTTTGTGGCTGTCTACTTTGATGATATCCTGATGTATAGTAGAAGTTTAGATGACCATGTTGATCTCTTAAGGCAAGTGTTTGAAGTATTAAGAGCCGAATAGTTATATGTTAATTACAAGAAGTGTGCCTTTTGTGTAGAGAAATTTGTATTTCTGGGATTTGTTGTAAGTGTTAATGGTGTTGAAGTAGATGAATCTAAGGTAGAAGCTATTAGAGACTGACCTACTCCTACTACTGTTTCACATGTTAGAAGTTTCCATGGACTAGCTAGTTTCTACAGGTGCTTTGTTAAAGACTTTAGCACCATAGCAACATCACCCATGAAGTTGGTGAGAAAAAACACACCTTTTGTGTGGGGGGATCCGCAAGAGGGTGCCTTCCAAGAGTTGAAACGTAGGCTTAGTTCTGCCCCGTTGTTATAATTACCTGATTTTAGTAAGGCATTTTAAATTGAGTGTGACTCCTTGGGGGTGGAATTGGAGGTGTTCTTATGCAATATGGAAAGCCTATTGCCTATTTTAGTGAAAAGTTGAAGGGGGCTACCTTGAATTATTCTATGTATGACAAAGAATTGTATGACCTCGTGGGAGCTTTAGCTCATTGGCAACATTACCTATGGCCTAAGGAATTCATAACTAGGAGTGATCATGAGTCACTCAAACATCTTAGAGGTCAAGAGAAACTAAATAAACGACATGCCAAGTGGGTAGAGTTCATTGAGAGTTTCCCTTACGTGATTCATTACAAGAAGGGAAAGGAGAATGTAGTAGCTGACGCACTGTCTAGGAAGTTTGCTTTGGCTATCGTATTAGCATCTAGGTTGATGGATTTTGAGAGTATTAAGTCTATGTATGAGCATGACCCTAAACTTAAGAGTGTGCGATGCCATAACTAGTGGGCAGCGGCTTGAGAAGTATCAATGGCGTGATAGGTACCTTTTTAAGATGGGGAGAGTTTGCATACTCGAGTCCTCGTGGCGAGAGTTGTTGGTACGTGAGGCGCATTGCGGGGGCTTGATGAGACACTTTGGGGTGGATAAGACATTAGCTATATTAGGGGAACAGTTCCATTAGCCTAAGATGAGGCGAGATGTCGAGAGAGTATGTGGAGCGTGATTTGAGTGTAAAAGAGCTAAGTCTAGGTCTAATAATCATGGTTTATATACTCCCTTACCCGTTCCTACTAGCCCTTGGGTGGATGTTTCAATGGATTTTGTGATGGGGCTACCGCGATCTCGAGGTGGTCATGATAGCATCTATGTGGTTGTAGATAGATTTTCTAAGATGACTCACTTCATTTCCTGTAAAAAATGTGATGATGCACAACATGTTGTTTCTTTGTTCATTGCTAATGTGTTAAAGTTGCATGGTATGCCTCGAACTATTGTTAGTGATAGGGATGCTAAGATTTTGAGTCACTTTTGGAAGTGTTTGTGGGGTGCTCTTGGCACCAAATTCTTGTTTTCTACATCACATCATCCATAGACTGACAGTCAAACTGAGGTTGTTAATCGCACCTTGGGAGCTCTTCTCCGAGCTTTGACCAAAGGGAAGTCTGGCACTTGGGCTGACCAATCACCTATTATGGAGTTTGCATATAATAGAACTGTTCATCGAATGACTAGCATTGCTCCATTTGAATGTGTTTATGGTTTTAATCATTTGATACCACTTGATCTTGTTCCTTTGCCGAAAGATGCAGTTATTAGCATTGATGGAGAAAACCGGGCAGCCGTGTTGCTCAAATTGCATGCTAAGGTGAGGAAAACTTTGGAGGATGCTTATGAAAAGGTAGCGGTCAAGAAGAATAAAGGAAGGAAAAAGCTGGACTTAAAGAGAGGTGACTGGGTTTGGGTGCACTTCCACAAGGAACGATTTCCGAACTATAGGAAAAGGAAGTTGGCTCCGCAAGGAGAAGGACAATTTCATGTGTTGCAGAAGATCAATAATAATGCTTATGTCATCGACCTGCCTGCTGATTATGCTGCTTGTAAGACATTCAATGTATCTGATTTGACTCCTTGTGCTACTTTGAAAGATCAAGATGGTTTGATTTTGAGGTCGAAATCTGCTCAAGAAGGGGAGAATGATGCAGGTCAACCTGATCAAGCTACGTTCATGCCATCAATGTTGGATAAGACAAGAAAAGGCATTGGCTAGCCTTGGAGAAGAGCCAAACGTTCAAGCATTCAAAAATTGGCCATGGACGAAATTAGAAATTGAAGATGTACATTTGTGTTTATGTTGTATTATTGTGTTGCTATGGAAGACACTAATTCTTACTTGTTTTGTCCTGCGTGACTATTCTTTAAACTCGTGTGCTTTGAACTTGTCCAATTTTTGGTGTGATTTCCAAATTGAACTCGTTCCTCTATTTGATCGAACAGTTTGCAAGACCATCGTTGTCTTGAGGGTTGTTCGTATATCATAGGTACTCCGTGACTTCATCAAGAAGGTAAGTAAACTACTTCCTACTTGTTGTCTTGATAGTTCATTGAGCGTCTTGCTTCTATCCTTTTATCTTGTTTTTCGCGTTTAATTGGTATGATAGAAACTTTCGTTTATATTGCATCATATGTGGAAGGGAGGTTATAAAAGCGACAGAAGATACGATGCCGATTGAACGGTAAGTAAGGTAAAGGTGAAGAAGATACAAGACGCTCAAGTGTAGAAGGTTGTGAATAGTCAGGACTTCAGATAGAGATTAGATTGTAGTTTAGTTTATAGAGGATACCCTAGCGTGTAAATCTCTAAGATTTAACATTCGAGGATGAATGTTTCTAAGGGGAGAAAGGCTGTTACATCCCGTACTTTTTGATTTGTCGTAAGATAATAGACATAAGTTCAAGGACAAGATTATTTTTGGGCTTCTAAGTAATTATGCTATTTATAACAAGTGATACGTAAAGTTGTGAAGGTCAGAGGGTGAACGAATTGAATAAAATGAGTTTCGTCGAAGTTTGACATTTTGGAATGAAAAAGCTATCCAAGTTATAGTACTCCGTATTTGTGGACTAGTCTTATACCACATGACCATGATAGTGAGGTATATGAAGTATATTAGTATTTAAGTAAGATGAGACCTAGAAATTATTGTGTGAACAATTGGTTAAATGTTGGTATAGAGTTGGAGAATATGCAATTATTTATTAGTGGGTAAGTGTCATTTGTATGAATCCACGTGGAATCATGAGGATAAGGGGGATTAACGATAATATTACTAAGTCCAGCAAGATAGCATGTGGGATATACACATATAGAATTCTAAATAATCATATAGATAAGAATAGAACTTAGTAATCTTTAAGTGGATTCAACCAAACTTTGTCTTATGTATCCATATACTTTTGGGATAAGCGTTGAATTAAATAAGGGCACCACCCCTCCTATTTAACTTAGTCTATCAGCAACCTAAATTACTAATTCATATAGATATATATAAGATTGCAAGTAGAACAATTTGGGGAAATTAGATAAAACCTAGTTGCTGCTACGTTTTGGCTTCAAAGTTGCGGCCATCTTTTTAGCTCCATAGTTGATGCCATGTTCTTAGCTTCATAGGTGCTACTATGTTCTTCCTCCTTGGGGTAAGATTAACTACCAATATATGTAATCAAGTGTTATAGTTGAGTTGGGAAAGGTGACTACGAAGGCTAAGGTTTATCTCGTTGATGAAGTGTTGTAGTTGTTGAATGGTTTTGATTGGTTTCTTAAGGTATCCTATGGCTGCAAATTGTGAAGCATAGTTGTGTTGTGAGTAGAGAATAAGAGCTAGTAGTGTTGAATTGCTATTGTAGGATGATATAAAGCTTATGCACTCTAAGTGTTCGATAAAATGTCGTAGTGAATCCAATTCTTGGTTTAGTGATTCGATTGTGATCCAAACCATTTATTCAATGTAGATTATCATTTGTATAGTGTACTGGACCTCGTGAGCTATTGCTAAGTAAGAAACAAAGGTATGTTAAGTCTAACCCTTTCTTCTTTTAGCATGAACCGAGGAACGAAACGTAAACGCAATATTATTCCATAATGGTTCTACTCTTAATAGTTAAGGATGTCTACATTATTCATTCCTATGAAATGTAGTACAAAGCATGTCTAAGCATGTTCGTAATTCTCTATTGAGGCATACGACAAAGATGCTAATATTCATGGTGTAGTGTTACATGCATCCTCATTTACCACCGAGCTACGGCCAGTCAGGCAGTCATGCATTTACCACCGTGCTATAGCCGATCGGGCAGTAAGACTTTGCTTTATTCAGAGTGCAGCCGATTCTGTGACTCATCGTTTCAGAGTCTTGCTACAGACTTATGGGTAGGTTGGGACCCAGCCCCGTTTTGATGTCAAACACCCTTAGAGGCTTTGTAGACAAAGGTTCTATATCTATAGTATGTTAGAGGACTTAACGGCCCGTGTATATTCATGTTATAAGTATGATCGATAGCTAAAACAGCATGTTCTCACTTACAGTTATGCATTACGAGTTGTGGCCATGTTGGCCCATGATGTTCACTAAAAGAATGAGTTTAGCCAACGCGGCCTATGTGTGTTCTTGTTTTGCTCGAACGATCATGAGTTACAGAGTGGTCCGCCGGGCCAGCACCGCACCGTGTGCCAGCCACGCTTCCCTTGGTTTATGCGCGTGACAAAGTGGTATCGGAGCAGGTTGTGTCCTAGGAAGCCTACAAAGCTTTTCCTAGTAGGGCATTCAGGAAACATTACCCTTCTTGTGTTTCTAGATCGTACCGTATAGTTAAGTCGTGAGAAGTCAGTATGAAGCTTCTGCCGGATTTTGCATGCACCAGCGGTGCAAGTATCACAGTAGAGCTTTAAGGATTGGATGCAATTGCCACCTATGTTGAAGTTGGTTATGTAAGCGACAGAAGATACGATGTGAACTGAACTGTAAGTAAGGTAAAGGTGAAAAACATACAAGACACTCAAGTGTAGAAGGTTGTGAATAGTCAGGACTTCAGATAGAGGTTAGATTGTAGTTTAGTTTATAGAGGAGACCCTAGCGTGTATATCTCTAAGAGTTAACATTCGAGGATGAATGTTTCTAAAGGGGGGAAGGCTGTTACATCCTGTACTTTTTGATTTGTCGTAAGATAATAGACATAAGTTCAAGGACAAGATTATTTTTGGGCTTATAAGTAATTATGCTATTTATAACAAGTGATACGTAAAGTCGTGAAGGTCAGAGGGTGAACGAATTGAATAAAATGAGTTTCGCCGAAGTTTGACATTTTGGAATGAAAAATCTATCCAAGTTATAGTACTCCGTATTTGTGGACTAGTGCTATGCCACATGACCATGATAGTGAGGTATATGAAGTATATTAGTATTTAAGTAAGATGAGACCTAGAAATTATTGTGTGAACAATTGGTTAAATGTTGGTACAGAGTTGGAGAATATGGAATTAGTTATTAGTGGGTAAGTGTCATTTGTATGAATCCACGTGGAATCATGAGGATAAGGGGGATTAACTATAATATTACTAAGTCCAGCAAGATAGCATGTGGGATATACACATATAGAATTCTAAATACATCATATAGATAAGAATAGAACTTAGTAATCTTAAAGTGGATTCAACCGAACTTTGTCTTATGTATCCATATACTTTTGGGATAAGCGTTGAATTAAATAAGGGCGCCACCCCTCCTATTTAATTTAGTCTATCAGCAACCTAAATTAGTAATTCATATAGATATATATAAGATTGCAAGTAGAACAATTTTGGAAAATTAGATAAAACCTAGTTGCTGCTACGTTTTGGCTTCAAAGTTGCGGCCATCTTTTTAGCTCCATAGTTGATGCCATGTTCTTAGCTTCATAGGTACTGCTATGTTCTTCCTCCTTGAGGTAAGATTAACTACCAATATATGTAATCAATGTCATCTATGACTTGTTTAGTTGAGTTGGGAAAGGTGACTATGAAGGCTAAGGTTTATCTCGTTGATGAAGTGTTATAGTTGTTGAATGGTTTTGATTGGTTTCTTAAGGTATCCTATGGCCGCAAATTATGAACCATAGTTGTGGTGTGAGTAGAGAAGAAGAGCTAGTAGTGTTGAATTGCCATTGTAGGATGATATAAAGCTTATGCACTCTAAGTGTTCGATGAAATGTCGTAGTGAATCCAATTCTTGGTTTATTGATTCGATTGTGATCCAAACCATTTATTCAATGTAGATTATCATTCGTAGAGCGTACTGGAACTCGTGAGCTATTGTTAAGCAAGAAACAAAGGTATGTTAAGTATAACCCTTTCTTCTTGTGGCATGAAACAAGCAACGAAACGTAAACGTAATATTATTCCATAATGGTTCTACTCTTAGTAGTTAAGGATGTCCACATTATTCATTCCTGTGAAATGTAATACAAAGCATGTCTAAGTATGTTCTTAAGTCTCCATTGAGGCATACGATAAAGATGTTAATATTCATGATGTAGTGTTACATGCATCCTCATTTATCACCGAGCTACAGCCAGTCGGGTAGTCATTCATTTACCATCGTGCTATGGCCAATTGGGCAGTAAGACTCCACTTCATTCGGAGTGCAGCTAAGACTGTGAGTCATCATTTCAGAGTTTTGCTACAAACTTATGGCTAGGTTGGGATCTAGTCCTGTTTTGAAGTCAAACACTCTTAGAGGCTTTGTAGACACAGGTTCTATATGTCAGTATGTCAGAGGCCTTACAGGCCCATGTACATTCATGTTTTAAGTACAATCGATAGCTAATAAAATATTTTCTCACTTACAGTTATGCTTACGAGTTATAGCCATGTTCGCCCATGATGTCAACAAAAAGAATGAGTTTAGCCAACAAGGCCTATGTGTGTTCTAGTTTTGGTCAAACGATCATGAGTTACAGAGTGGTCCGCCGGTCCAGCACGGCACCGTGTGCCAACCACACCTCCCTAGGTTTTGGGCGTGACAAATGGTATCGGAGCAGCTCGTGTCCTAGGAAGCCTACAAAGTTGTGCCTAGTAGAGTCTCACTTATGGGTGTGTTGCACGCCACAATTATAATTGAGAGGCTATAGGGCATTCAGGAAACGTCACCCTTCTGTTGTTTCAAGAACGTGTGGTAGAGTTGACTCATAAGAAGTTTGTATGAAGCTTCTGCCGGATTTTGCATGCACCAGAGGTGCAAGTATCACAGTAGAGCTTTAAGGCGGATGTATTTTTCACCTATGTGGACGGGAGGTTATGAAAGCAAAAGAAGATACGACGCGAATTGAACGGCAAGTAAGGTAAAGGAGCAGAAGATACAAGACACACAAGTGTATCAGCAACCAAAATTACTAATACATATAGATATATATAAGATTGAAAGCAGAACAATTTGGAGAAATTAGATAAAACCTAGTTGCTGCTACGTTTTGGCTTCAATGTTGCTGCCATCTTTCAAGTTCCATAGTTGATGCCATGTTCTTAGCGTCATAGGCATTGCTATGTTCTTCCTCCTTGAGATAATATTAACTACCAATATATGTATTCAATGTCATCTATCTCCTGTTTAGTTGAATTGAGAAAGGTGACTACAAAGGCTAAGGTTTATCTCGTTGATGAAGTGTTGTAGTTGTTGAATGGTTTTGAGTGGTTTCTTGAGGTATCCTATGGCTTAAAATTGTGAAGTATAGTTGTGTTGTGAGTAGAGAAGAAGATCTAGTAGTGTTGAATTGTCATTGTATGATGATATAAAGCATATTGCACTCTAAGTGTTCGATAAAATGTCGTAGTGAATCCAATTCTTGGTTTATTGATTCGATCGTCATCCAAACCATTTATACAATGTAGATTATCATTTGTAGAGCATACTAGAACTCGTGGGCTATTGATAAGCGAGCAAAAAAGGTATGTTAAGTCTAACCCTTTTTTCTTTTGGCATAATCCAAGCAACGAAACGTAAACGTAATATTATTCCATAATGGTTCTACTCTTAATAGTTAAGGATGTCTACATTATTCATTCCTATGAAATGTAATAGAAAGCATGTCTAAGTATGTTCCTAAGTCTCTATTGAGGCATACAATAAGATGTTAATGTTCATGATGTAGTGTTACATGCATCCTTATTTTCCACCGAGCTACGGCCAGTCGGCCTGTCATGCATTTACTACCATGCTATGGCCGGTCGGGCAGTAAGACTCCACTTCATTCGGAGTGCGGCCGAGTCTGTGAGACATCGTGTTCGAGTTTTGCTATAGACTTATGGGTAGGTTGGGACCCAGTCCCATTTTGATGTCAAACACTCTTAGAGGCTTTGTAGATAGGTTCATTATGTGCAGTATGTCAGAGGCCTTAACGGCCTGTGTATATTCATGTTTTTAGTACGATGGATAGCTAATACAACATTTTCTCACTTACAGTTATGCATTACGAGTTGTGGCCATGTTGGCCCATAATGGTCACAAAAAGAATGAGTATAGCCAACACGACCTTTGTGTGTTCTAGTTTTGGTCGAACGATCATGAGTTATAGAGTGGTTCGCGGGCTAGCATGGCACCGTGTGCCAACCATGCCTCCCCGGGTTTTGGGCGTGACAAAATGGTATTGGTGATGTAATATTAAACTAAGAATGCTAGAAAACAAGATAAAAATAAGACACTCAATGATCTACCAAGACTGTAAGTAGGAACTAGCCTACTTACCTTCTTGATGAAGCCAAGGAGGACCTATACTACGCAAACAACCCTCAAGACAACTAAGGAATTACAAGTTGCTTGATCAATAGGAGGAACAAGTTCAATGTTGATTCACACCTATTATTGGATAAGTTCACGCAATGGGTTTTGGAGAGCACAAAGCTTCCGAACATATTCACTCCCTCATCTTCCACTACCTCTTCATCACACTCAACAAAATCAGCCCCCTCATCTCCCCCAATCTCCTTATCACTCTCTACCTCACAAACAATACCATCATCAAGAATAAGCATGGTCTTTCGCGTTGGAAAATCCCTTGCGAAATGCCCATAGCCTTTACATTTATGACATGGAAAGGAAGATACACTAAGAGAATTAAGTTGAGTTTTAGAGTTACCTCCGGACCCCTTAGGATCATTTTTAGGCGTCACCTTTTCGGCTGGCCATTTCACCTCGCGGCTCACACTTGCAACACCCGTGCTCGGCATTCTCCACTCCTTGTTTCGACACATGGAAGTAGAATCAGAACTTCCTCTATAGCGAGTTGCCTTGTCTTCTTTAATATCTTTTCAGCTTTAATGGTAGCTAGGAGTACATGATGAAGAGCAACAAATGCGTGTAGCCTTAACTGATTGGATATGTCACGATTCAAACCATTCTTGAACCGTATAATAGCCTCATCCTCTTTTTTGTCCTCCATGTCAAGTGATAGGCGGGTTTTCTTAAAGTCATCATACTATTCTTCCACGGATTTCAGCCCTTGTTTCAAGTCATATAACCTCCGGAGTTGCTCTTGTTTGTGTTTTGGTTTGACAAACTTACGAGCCATTTGTTACTTCAATTCTCTCCATGTTATGCGTGCGGGCTGATTATGTCTAGCTCTCGATCTTTTCTCCGCCTCCCACCAAGTAGAGGCATAGGACTCAAAGGCAGCAATGGCATACATAGCCTTCTTTTCCTCGGTCATATCATTGATTTCAAATATCCTCTCAACTTGACGTTTCCACTCTAGAAACCAGTCAGGATCACTAGTTCCCTTAAATGCAAGGATAGTAACCTTGACAATGTTCAAGCCATTATCACAGCAATTTTCACGGCCACCACGGGCTGGTTGAAAGCCCTCATAATATTCACCATGTTCATCGAACTCAGGCTCTAAATTCGTTCCACCAAAACCTCCAAAACCCCCCTCTAGGACCACGGTCAAATCCATGTCTTCCCACATGGTCACGGCCCCCATATGGTTGTCTCACCCTCGAGTCTCGCTGCCATAGATCGTCATCATCAAACTCCTTAAACTCGAGTTGATCATCCTCACGGGCTGCCCTTATTTCCCCGGCGGGCGCTACATTTCTCTGGGCTGGCATTACTGGTGGTATAATACCCCGGGGAATTCCCATGGTTCTTACATTGTGAGCACCTATGTCCCTCAACTCTTGTTGATGAGCCATCTCCGCAAATTGTTCAGGTCTTACGGTGGAACCATCACTAGTTCCTTCCCCGGCATTTTTTTGAGTACTAGCGAATTTTTCAAAGTTCTCCATGCGGGTGCTAACTGCTCTTACTTCAGCCAAGAGCTCGGATAAAGTGATGTTTTCCACGACCTTTTCTCCTTTAGTAGCCATGTACCTGCATATGAAACAAGAATAGAATGCGTTAAGGTTAGTAAAATACCTCACTCAGTCCCTCACTTTTGAATGACACTCGGGTTCACTCAATATTTTAGGTAGGATCTCTCAAACTTGTCCTCAAAATGGCTTCCTATAATTGATCAAGTTCCTCAACGACCTTTCAGTAAGCTCACAAGTTCACTAGTTCTCTTCGGGGTGAGTGAATTTATGCCACTCTATAGACGGACAGCTTTTAAAGTGAGCACAAGAAGCCAAGAATTAACTACGAAAGTGGAAATTCTGAGTTTTATCACGAAATCTTACGAGCTCAAAATTAGTAATTAGCTTAAGTCAAAAATTTACCTAAGAATTACTAATTAGAAGTAGTGCAATCAATGAAATAAGAAAATTCTAGAGAAATGTTTTGAATTTAAACCCTTGGTAGGCGCCACTAGCTTCTCCTTCTAGAATGGGATAGGTTTTTTCCTTTTTCTCCTTGCTTTCCCACTCTAATTTGGAGAATTTTTTCCTATCCTTTCACTCTTGTGGGCCCAATTCCGTCTCCCCTGTCCCTTAGGATCAGCCGCCCCTCTACTCCTAAACCGAAAGGAAAAACAATTCCTTTTTTTGAAATAAAATGGGTAAACTTCTCCTTTTTGGAATGGGAGTTGTTTCCCTCTTAAACTAGGCTTAAGGTTTCTTATCCTTCTCCTTCTCCTAGCCGCCTATCCCAAGCTCTTACACCCTCAAAACTTTCAGCAATTCAACTCCAAGATTAAACATGTAGATGCTTATGAATTCAAGGTTCAAACAGTTCTCTACGTGAATTAATTCAAGAACAACAAGTTCATGTCTAAGAACTTCAAGAATTCAATGCAAAACATGTCAAGAACGGCCTAATACACATCCACTATGTCAAGGTGATGCGCCCCTATTTGTTCTATAACAATTCAAGTCCTTTCTTCCAAGAACTATCAAGATTTCAACCAAGAATAATGGACAAATCATCTAACAATTCAATACACTTCAAGAATTAATCAAGAACGCACCATATGCTGAAATGTTTCAAAAAACAACTCAAGACTCCAACCTAGGGTTTCAAGAACGGCTTTTGACAATCAAGAACTTCAATATTTCAACCCAGACTCCAACCTAGGGTTCCAAGAACAGCTTTTAACAATCAAGAACTTCAAGATTTTAACCCTAGATGTGATAACAACTTCAACCAACAATCAATTCACGATTGTTTCTCTTCTTTTTACGTTTTTTGTATATCAAAAACGAAATTCAAGAACTCTAAACTAGAAACCTAAAACTAAAGCACGAAGAACAGCATTGGGGTTGTAAAAACAAACTCTTTCTAGGCTCTAATACCAACTGATGCAATATTAAAATAAGAATGCAAGAAAACAAGATAAAAGCAAGATACTCAATGATCTACCAAGACTATGCGTAGGAACTAGTCTACTTACCTTTTTGGTGACGCCAAGGAGGACCTAAACTATGCAAAAAACCCTCAAGACAACTAAGGACTTGCAAATTGATTGATCAACGGGTGGAACAAGTTCATTGTTGATTCACACCAAGTATTGGACAAGTTCACACAATGGGTTTTGGAGAGCAAAAAGCTGCCGATTTTTATTCTTAATAATAATGGTAAGGTGATGAAAATAATGTAGTCTTGAGGCTTATATAGGATGAGACCTTAGCCTAAAAAAACTAGGTAAGGAATAACTAGCAAAAAGGCAAATAATTTGGCTAAATGTCAAGGGACCACGCAGGGCCAAATAAGTGCCATTGTCTTACTCAACTCTAACTACGCAAAATAACTAATAAGAGCTAGTTGAGGAGTTCATTGAGTTCTCGGCTTCAACTAGGGCATGACCCTCCTTCTCCATGGCTAATCAACGCCTTTCTTGTCTTATCCAACATGCTGCCCGCTTCTTCCATCATTGCGCAATCATGGCTCTTCATCACCATTAAGTGGATATCATGAAGCTCCTTAGCATGACTCCTCGTAAATGGTCACAAAGGCACGAATGTAGCTTGATCAGGCTGGCCTGCATCACAATCCCCCTTATCCTCATGATTCCACGTGGATTCATACAAATGACACTTATCTACTTATAACTTATTCCATATTCTCCAACTTTATACCAACATTTAACCAATTACTCACACAATAATTTCTAGGTCTCATCTAACTTAATTACTAATATACTTCATATACCTTACTATCATGGTCATGTGGTGTAGCACTAGTCCACAAATATGGGTATTATAACTTGGACTGCTTTTTCATTCCAAAATGTCAAACTTCGACGAAACTCATTTTATTCGATTCAATCACCCTATGACCTTCACGACTTTATGTATCACTTGTTATATATACGTCATAAATACTTATAACCCCAAAAATAATCTTTTCCTTTAACTTATGTCAATTACCTTACAACAAATCCAACGTTTAAAAATACGGGATGTAACAGCCTTCCCCCCTTTAGAAATATTCGTCTTTGAATGTTAACTCTCAGAGATTGACACGCAAGGGTCTCCTCTGTAATCTAAACTAAAACCTAACCTCTATCTAAAGTCTGGACTGTTCACAACCTTCTACACTTGAGTATCTTGTATGTTCATCACCTTTACCTTAATTATCATTCAATTCGCATCGTATCTTCTGTCACTTTCATAACCTCCCTTCCACATAGGTAGAAATTACATCCACGTCTTAAAGCTCTACTATGATACTTGCACCTCTGGTGCATACAAAATCCGGCAGAAGCTTCACACTGACTTCTTATGACTCAACTCTGCCCGAGTCCGATATCTCCAATACTTGGCTCTACACAAAAATATGCAGAAGTGTAGTATGAGTACATCACAATCGGTACCCAGTAAGTATCAAGACTAACCTCCGTAGAGTAGTGATGAGGTACAAGTCAAGACACGCACTAGACAAAATAACCTGTGCAGTATAGAAGTATAAAGCTAATAATAAAAGTAGGAATTAGTTAATGGAAACAAGAATTAACATGTGACATAAACAGTAAAGCAATAAGAACACCGTGAAAATACCATTGAAACCAAATAAGGAACACAAATGATAGCCAATTAATCAAGTCGTTCTAACACAAGTTTTGCAATGATAATTGCCCGAGAAACCTCATCTCATAATCACAAGTCATGGGTCTCAACCCACCATCATATGCTCCCAGCACATTGTGCCCATATCACGCATGGACAACTCACGTGCCAATATCTCAATTCGCCCAGCGTGGTCATATGCTCACAATCACGATCTGCCCGGCATGGCCACAGCCTCACAGGCACAATCTGCTTGGCATGATCACAGGCTCACAATCACAATCCGCCCGGCATGATCATAGGCTCACATTTACAATCCACCCAGCATGATCACATGCTCACAATCACAATCCGCCCGGCATGGTCGCAGGCTCAATAGCAACATGAAAATAGAAAATACTAAAACACATGGGCATGATTAATAAATGTCAAGTTTCATACTCCTGAGCTAGTATAAGTGGCATGCTAAGGTGTATGCTTGTGTGAGTGTATGAGTAATATCAAGACATCGAGTAGCTCATCGAAGCAACAAAACAAGTCATGTAAGGTGTATGACATACACAAGAAAAACACATCATCATACGAAATCACCAATACAATGTCCCCAAGCCATCACACATCATCCCTGACATTGCCACCCCTATCTCTCCGATAGCCACCCGTATCACTTTGCACTAACAATATCGTTAGCCACCCGTATCACTCCGTACATTCAACAACAGTGGGATGCCACCCTTATGCCCTCATAACAACAATGGTGAAATGCCACCCTTATACTTCACATAACAACAACCAAACCACACAACAATTCACATGTACTAACATCACAACACAACATGTCAACTCGTATCACAAGTGCTCATAGGCTACAACCTTTCCAAAGATCCAACAATATTAATATTTCCACAACAAATAGCCCACGGCTTAATGCAATGTGTATAGAATCTCAATAACAACATTATGAATGGGAAAGTAACTCAACAATGAATAACACCCCCTTTTAAACACAACTTCACTTACAATAGATTAATGACATTAGTGTATGAATTAGTCTAACAATGAAAGAGGTGGCACGAACTAGTACTACGTTTGTAACAACCCAAATTCTCCTATAGGCCGTGATGGTACCCAACGTCGCCGCTAGGCAAGCCAACGGTGGACTAGACATTTATTTGTCTCTTCTTATAATTTAAAAGTAGTTGATTTTTATTTACTAAGTAAATGGATAGTGAGAAATTATAGTAAGGTACAACATAAACAAATGAGAGAGTAAATACAGTGAAATAAATACTCAAAACCATAAAGTGTCTACTAACATGTTCCCAAAATCCGGTGTCACAAGTGAATGAGCAACTAGTAGAATATACAAAATACCTATGCTACTGTCTGAAATAAGATAGACATAAAGTAAATACAAAAGAGAGACTGTGGGTGATGCAGAATGGACGTAGAGAGCAGCTCACCATTAGGCCTCGGGGTAACGGGGTGCGCGCCTGAATGACTGCCAGATGCACCTGCCTCAGATCCAGCACGACTAGTGCAGAAGTGTAGCGTGAGTACAAAAACAACATGTACCTAGTAAGTATCCAGTCTAACCTCGAAGAAATAGTGACGAGTAATCGACATCAACACTTACTATGAGCCAATAAATAAACTACGAAAATTCTAAATAGGCATGGAATACATCAATAATGAGAATAACACAATAACAAATAGTAAATAAGTGAGTCTTTAACTAAAAGTCAATTTAAAATCTCCACTAACACATACTAACTTCAACAATGACGGGCCACCAAGTAAATTATAATTTCTCAAGCCATAAAAATAATATCAAGTGTAATCGAAATTCGACTATTATCACGCACAATTTATGCCGAGGTCGTACGGTCCGATCCAGAGCCGAGGGTTGACCGGCACGAACCATAGATGCATCTATCATACTGCTCAGGCGTTCGGCCTGCTCCACAAGAAGAGAGAATACTCTACGGACATTTGATTTAATGGTTATCACAACACTAATACACATAATAGGCACAATTTCTAACAACGGTCAAATAACTCGCCAAAACATAAAGTAAGTAAAGTTCGATCTTTACACATCCTTTATCAAGTCTCAAAATAATTTTAGCATTTAAATTAAAAAGTAGAGTAAAAACAATTCAAGTAATTTCATGATAGGGTCCTAAAACTACCCGGACATAAGCAGGATTTGTAGCTACACAAGGACTCTCGTCACGTCGTGCGTACGTAGCACTCATATTGTATGGAAATTACTTACCTCAAAGTTCTAGGTGAAAACCCTTCTTCAAAGAGCTCTAAATTTGACCAAAAAGTGAGAGAAATGAAGAAAATGAGCCTAAGTCCCGATTTTTAAAACACACTACCCAGGCATTTCTTCTTCGCGATCGTAGAAAAGCCATCGCGATCGTGAAGGCAAGCTGCCCAAGCCTATGAAAAAGGTTCGTTGCAAAAGTGAGGACCCACACACGAACGCGGGGTCCAGCTCTCGAATGCGAAGAGAAACGAGCTCACACACAGCCAGGCTTTTCTCCCTACGCGAACACGGGCCCCTTCATGCGAACACGGAGGCCACAAGTCCTAGACCTTTGAGAACGCGGGCATGGGTCACGAACGCATAGAGAAAATTTCAGCCCCTCACATTTTCCTTCTCCGCAAACGCGATGCAGCCCTCGCGATCGCGAAGAAGGAAACCAGAACCAACACACCAGATTTTTGGGACTTTAGCTCCGGGCGGTTCAAAACTCACCCCAGCCACCCGGGACTCCGTCCAAATGCACCAACAAGTCCATAACCATAATACGAACCTGCTCGAACTCTCGAAACACGTAAAACAACGTCAAAGCTAAGAATCACGCCCCGAAACCAAATTGAACCAAATTATGAACTTCAAGCTTTCAACTTGCTCCTAACGCACCGAATCATGCTTAGACTACTCGGAATAACACCAAATTTTGTGTACAAGTATTAAATCACCATACAGAACTATTCCTAGGCTCGGAATCCCAAACAGACCTCGATAACACCAAAACCTACTCCAAACCAAACTTAAAGAACTTGAAAACCTTCAATGCGCCAAATTTCAACATTAAGCGTTGAGACGCTCCCGGGTCATCCAAAACCCGATGCGAACACACGCCCAAGTCCAAAATCATCATATGAACCTATTGGGACCGTCAAATCCCGGTTCCGAGGTCGTTTTCCCAAAATGTTGACTCAAGTCAAACTTAACCATTTAAAGCCACTATTAAGAAACTACGTGTTCTGATTTTAACCCGAACCTTTTCCAACCCGAACTAACCATCCCCGCAAGTTATAAAATAGTAAAAGCACATACGGGGAGTCTTAATTAGGAGAACGAGGATCTAGAAAACAAAACGACCGGTCGGTTTATTACAACGTCCAATTGCATGAGAATAACCCGACAACAAAAGGATATCATGTAACAACAATTTCAACTAAGAGTAACTCCACAATAAAAGAAATCACACATAATGATAAAAGTGATAACAACTCCAAACAAAGCATATAAGAGAATACTCAACAAGTAAAGAATGTGACATGTAACGACAACTTCAAATAAAGCATGTGATAGTAGATATGAAGAATCAAAGGTATAACATGTGCTAACAATTCCAAATAAGTACATAAAAGAAGACTAAGAGTCTAAACTGGTAATTTTCACATATAAGCCCGAGTACGTAGTCGTCACCTCACGTAGACGGCTTTCACATGATACAAATAGCACAAACGACTCAAATCCTAAGGGGTAGTTCGCCCACACAAAGCTAGGCAAGATACTTACATCAAAGAAGCTAAACCGATACTCTAAAACGATCTTTTTGTGTGAAACAACCTCCGGACGGCTCACATCTAGCCAAACTAACTTAATATCATAAATAAAACACATAGCAAACAATTACGGATAATAAAACTTCGATCATTAATGAAAACTAATAATTCAACCAAAAAAGTCAACCCCAGTCCCGCACCTTGGAACTTGTCAAAATTCACAAAATTCGAACACCCATTCCGATACGAGTCCAACCATACTAAAATTATCCAATTCCGACATCAAATCGGCCTTCAAATCCTCATTTTACATTTTTAAAAATTTATACAAAAAATATCACTTTCTCCCATTCAAATCAATAATTTAATGTTAAAAATAAAGATGGAATCAGGAAATATAATCAAATCCAGATAAAGAACACTTAACCCAATCCAACACGTGAAAATCCCCTCCATAGTCTTCCAAATTCGAGCTCTCCAACTCAAAAAGTGATAAAAATATCAAAATCCCTTCGCGAACGCGTAACCACAGTCGTGAATGCTACTCACACATTTGCAGTACACTCCGCGAACGCGGTTCAACCCACTCTAACGCGGACAACAAATCCTAATGCCCCTTCCAGCTCTATCTCTATGCAAACGCGGAAGACACATTGCGAACGAGGAGCACAGCCAACTGGACCTTCGCGATCGCGTGCACACAGTCGCAATCGCGAAGTGCAATAGCCACCAGGGGCGGCTCAATACTATTGGGGGCCTAAAGCCAAACTTCAATTGGAGGCCTTAATTTTTTTCTCCAAAAAAAAAAAAAGAAAAGAAGCTTTCATATATATTTTTTATTTGAAGTCTTTTTCCCTTGCCTTTTGAGATGTAAAGTTATGAATAACTGTTTTATAATAAATTTCTTCGAACAACAACTGATAATATAACTTATCCATTCTACTTCTCTTGAGACATTGTTGATCTTAAATAAGATTTTATCAATTTTAATTTTGAAAAATATCTCTCCGCTGAGGCAACTGTTAAAGGAACTGTTAACATTATTTTGTAAGCAATATATGCATTTGAAAAAGAATCAAGTCTTTTTATCTGATTGAGGATATCGACTAGTATATTATTACCTATTTGTACAATTTTTCTTAACGATTTCAACTCAGAAAATAAGTCTAAACCATCAATATCAGATTGATTATTATGTTTTATAGAACATTTAAGGTTAAGTCAATATTTTTTTGAATTCTCATCATCTAGTGATCGTAAGTTTTTACCACTAAATAGGAAACCAAAAATATTTTCATAGGTTTCGAATTGTTCAATCTATTTTGGAGAGAAAAAATAGCTTGGTCTATTATGTATAAAAAGTAATCAACTATAAAAGATTCTTCAAGAGACCTTGTGATTTTGTTGTTAATATTCTCATCAAATTGTTTCTTTCTATATATTACCTGTTTACTACGAAACTCAGGTTCTATATTCATCTCTGATGCAATTTCCTTAGCAGTTACAAATCCTTCTTCTCTATAATTCTGAAAAAAGGAAATCAAACCTCTTAGTTGATCTAGGGCAACATCAATATGCATATCTTTTGATTGTAAATTTTTGCCACCTAAATTGACCGCAAATAATATATTATACCAAATAGTCATACCCAATAAAAACTCAAAATTTTCAAGCACATATGCTGCTAAACAACTAGCTTCACTTTTGGTTTTCGGATCTTCACTAACTTCTACTAATTTCAATAATTGTAACGACCTGGCCGGTCATTTTGAGAATGTTAGCCCCGAACCCCTATTTATTGCTCTCTCTATTTCAATTTTGGGTTTTGTGACTTGCCGGGAAGATTTGACTTTGGTTTCGAAGTGAAATGAGACACATAGTCCTCAAAATGGAAGTTTAAATCGTAGGAATCGGCCGTAGTTTGAACTATGTGAAGACACCTACGGAATAAAATTTCGACGGTTCCAATAGCTCCATAAGGTGACTTTGGTCTTAGGAGCGTTTTCGGATGTTGAATTGGAGGTCCGTGGGTCATTTTAGCATCAATTGGCGAAAGATGGAAATTTGATGAACTTTGGAAATTTTGACCGGGAGTGGACTTTTGATATCGGGGTCGGATTCTGATTTCAAAAGTTGGAGTAGGTCTGTAATGTCAATTATGACTTATGTGAAAAATTTGAGGTCAATCGAATTTGATTTGATAGGTTTCGGCATCGGATGCACAAGTTTGAAGTTTTAAAGTTCATTAAGCTTGAATCGATGCGTGCTTTGTGTTTTTAGCATTGTTTTATGTGATTTAAAGGCTCGACTAAGTTCGTATGATGTTTTAGAACTTGTTGGTATATTTGGTTGAGGTCCCGGGGTCTCGGGTGGATTCCGGATGGCTAACGGATTAAAAAAGGGATGGCTGAGGTTGGACTTTACTGGTGTAACCGCACCTATGGAGCTTTGCTAGCAGGTGCGAGCTCGCAGGTGCGGGTCGTGTTATGCAGATGCAAAGGATTGGAATGGGGGATGTGGAGCGCAGAAGCGGAGGGTGTTCTGCAGGTGCAGATTCGCACCAGCGCTTGGAGGTTCACAGAAGCGGAAGCTGGAGTTAGAGGCTGGTCCGCAGGAGCGGGTTTTGCTGCGCAGAAGCGTGCCCTCAGAAACGGGTTATGACCACAGAAGCGGTTGGGCGGTTTAGTGGCCTCCGCAGATGGGAGGCCCGGACCGCAAAAGCAGTGGCGCAGAAGCCGGCTAATATGATCGTAGAAGCGAGAATGCTGGGCAGAACATTTAAATGCAAGGGTTCGCGATTTTTGCTCATTTTAAACATTTTGAGCTACGGTTTGGGGATTTCTTGAGAGCATTTTCGAGGGATTTATTGGGGTAAGTCCCTTGTGCTTCTTTTTTTTATCAATAATCCTGCTTTCCATTTATTTTCCCACTTAGTTAGTGTGTATTTAAGGTGAAATTTGGGAGTTGGAGGCTAGGGATTTGGAGAGTTTGATTTGAGGATTTGAGGGTTGAGTTGATGCCAGATTTTAGTAATTTTGGTATGGGCTAACTCGATATCGAATAGGTGTTCGTATTTTAGGACTTTTACCCGAATCCGCGACGTGAGCCCGGGTCGACCTTTTGGGCCGAATTTTCAATACTTTTTTAAAGTCGTAGTTTCATTATTTAAATTAGTTTCTTCTAGTTATATTTAAAGTATGAAATTATTTTGGCTAGATTCGAGCCGATCGGAGTTGGAAAATAGAGGGAAAGGCATACTACTTGACTGATTGAGCGAGATTTGAGGTAAGTGACTTGTCTAACCTTGTGTTGGGGAAATCTCCTTAAGTTTTGGTACTGTTGTAACCATTTGTGATATGTGAGCGCCGTGTACGTGAGGTGACGAGTGCCTACACGGGCAAATTGTGGAAATTTCGGTACTTGCGGAGTTATCTTCTTTTAAATTTCTTAACTGAGTTGCTTTAGCATTTGCAGTGATCATGCTTAGCCTAGTATCGCATGTCTACGTTCCTTAATTCTTACTTGCAATTTGTGCAACATGCTTAGTTGAACTACCTGCTTTCCTTGATTTGTTAAATCCTTAACTGTAAGATTCTTGCTGTAAATTTGTTGTTCCTTCGGTTATCTGGTGCATTTTTACTTTAGGACTACGAGGCGTTTACTTGGGAGATCCCCCTATACTGCATATTTACTTTGGGACTATAAGGCGGTTCCTCAAGAGATCCCCTGTACTGCATATTTACTTTGGGACTACGAGGCGGTTCCTCGGGAGATCCCCCCTGTACTGCATATTTACTTTGGGACTACGAGGCGCTTCCTCGGGAGACCCCCTGTCTTGCATATTTATATATGGGACTACGAGGCGGTACCTCGGGAGTGCCCTTGTTGTTTACCTCTATTTACTGTGCTGATATTGTCTGAAACTTCTTATTGTTTAAATTCTCAGTCATTTCAAAATATTATTATATCTTCTGCCTTACTTTTCTTCTAAACAAGTAGGGCCCTGACCTGACCTCGTCACTACTCTACCGAGGTTAGACTTGACACTTACTGGGTACCGATATGGTGTACTCATACTACACTTCTGCATATTTTTTTGTGCAGATCCAGGTTCTTCCCACCAGCCCCGATATCGGTGAGCAGTGACTATCTGGAGACTTCAAGGTATATCTGCCAGCATTCACAGACCTCGGAGTCCCCCCTCTATCCCTATCATGTTATTTCCCTTATTTCCTTTGGACTTGATGTATAAAGACACTTAACATTTTTTCTTAGAAGCTTGTGACTTATTTCTACCTGGTTTTGGGAGTTGTAATTATTTAAATTGCAGTTTTCTATTTATATATCATCTATTGAGATTGGATTTCAGTTTTTATATTCAGATTTTTCGCAAATTATTAGGCTTACCTAGTTGTAGATACTAGGTACCATCACGACATTCTATGGAGGGAAATTAGAGTCGTGATAATAATGCAACTCTTATTTGTGGAGTTTGAAATCTTTTTGCTTTAATATCAATCGACTTTCCCATTGTGTTTATGACAATGATTTAAGAGTTAGACTAGGCACACTATCTTTTGAAATTTTCCATCATTTAGTAGAAGAAGAAAATAGTGAATATACTCGTTGAACCACTCCAAAGAATAATATAGCTTTTGTGTAAGAATTAGCCATGTCACAAAGTACTAATTTTAAATTATGACAACCATATGGTGTATAAAATGATCTAGGATTTATATCTAGAAGTCTTTTTTGCAATCCTTGGTGTTTTCCTTTCATATTGGATCTATTATCATATCCTTCTCCTCTTAGATTATCAATATCAAGTTCAATATTTATCTCATCTATAATAACTTCAAAAAGACCTTTTCCACCTGTATCATCCACTTTTAAAAATTATAAAAAATATTCAATAATTTTTATTTGAGTTGCTGAAATGTCCACACTTCACAATATAAAAGATATTTGTTCTTGATGACTAGTATCTGGCGTGCAATCAAGTATGATTGAGAAATACTTTGTTTCTATTATTTTTGTAATAATTTTATTCTTAATTTCACTTGCCAACAAATTTATCAATTTATTTTATATATTATGTCCAAGATAATTATTATGAATTTCATCATGTTTAATTCGCCGAATATGCTCTTGCATGATCGGATCAAATTCTACAATCATTTCAATTGGACTTAAAAAAAATTTGTTGTTTTCTTGATAGATCTTCTCATTTTTTTCCCTAAATGCCAAATAATTTTTTTCAAGAGTTTTTATCACGGAAATAATTCTTGACAATACATTTTTCCAATGCTCTCTATCTCTATTGATTTGACCTTGAACATCTTTATCAATTGTTTTATTTTCCTGCAATCTCAATTCTAAATCAAGCCAAGCACCCATATTAATAATATGCTCTTAGATGTTTTGTCACGACCCGAATCCCAAACCCGATTGTGATGGCACCTCTCGTGAAGACAAGGCCAGCCGATTCGAACTAAAATCATTTATGCAGGTAATACAGTAGTTACATATTTTAATAACAGCAAATTGCGAAAACATAGCTAACCATCCCGACAACAGCCCAAACCGGAATGTCACAATGTCATGAGCAACTAATGAAATCCTAATGACAAGTTACTATTACAATATCCCTGGCACAATTATTTGAAGAAAGTGGAAACAACAAGGTAAAAGAGATACGGGGCTGCGGACGCCAATAGCTACCTCGTAGTCTCTGAATCGCCGCCCTGACAGGAGTAGTCAATGCCTCGGAGCGGAACCAACAACTCCTGAATCTGCACACATGGTGCAGGGAGTAATGTGAGTACTTCCAACTCAGTGAGTAATAATAAAAAATAATGGCGGAAAGCAGAAACCACACACAAGCACGAGGCAATCCATATTGAAGCAATTAAATATCATTAAAACAGTAAATAGGTGAGAATCAAGTAGAAACTCTTTTCAATGAGTGAAACATGTAAGTCTTTCATATAATAGCGTGAAGTAAAAGAAAACATTCAAAACCGCCCCTCGAGCTCAGCATCTTTTTAAAACACGCCCCTCGGGCAATACATAAACAGTATCAGCCCCTCGGGCATATCACATGGTACAACATCGGCCCCTGGGGCTCATCACATCACAATATCAGCCCCTCGGGCTATATTTCATATCACACTGGGTACCCTGCGCTCACTGGGGGTGTACAGACTCCGGGAGGGGCCCCTTACGGCCCAAGCATTATATCATATCTCGTGGTAGACGTACCACCCGCTCCCATTTACATCATATCTCGTGGTAGGCGTACCACCCGATCCCATTTACATCATATCTCATGTTAGGCATACCACCCGATCCCATTTACATCATATCTCGTGGTAGGCGTACCACGCGATCCCATTTACATCATATCTCATGGTAGGCGTACCACCCGATCCCATTTATATCATTTAAAATGTCATTTAAATCTCAAAACTGAGTAAAAATGGCTGATTTGTAAAACAGTGGAAAACAACATGACTGAGTTCAAGTAATGACAAAACAGTGAGGAAACAATGATAAATACCACCGAAGGGTTCAAATAACCGGCACGAAGCCCAAATATGGCAATCAGCCCAAATCATGATGATATCAAATAAGTTTCAATCAAATATGTAGTAAAAATCATCAATCGGGACGGACCAAGTCACAATCCCCAGTAGTAAACGACCCCACGCTCATCATTGAGCGCGTGCCGCACCTTAATATAGCACTACGATGTGCAAATCCGGGATTTTAAACCCTCAGAACATCATTTACAATCACTACTCACCTAAAACCGGCTAAACCTCTAGCCCACGACGCCTTTGCCCTTCGAATTGGCCTCCACGTGCGTCGAATCTATCCAAAATTAGAACTAATATGTCATAATGTGCTGGGGTAACAAAGCCCACGCGAAAATAATCAATAAATACTAAGAAATCTCGAAATTAGCAAAACCCGAGCCCCGGGCCCACTTCTCGAAATTCAGTAATTTTCACATCAACGGGTTCCTTATCTCCCCACGAGTTCAAACATACAAAATTTATTGAATTCCTACATCGGTTCGACCTCCAAGTCTTAAAATCTAAGCTTAGGGTTTTCCCACAATTTCCCCAACTTAAATCACTAATTACATACTAGAATAGTAATAGGTTTGGGTAATTTGACCAAGATTGAGTTAAGAACACTTACACCAATATTTCCCTTGGAAATCTTCCATGAATCGCCTCAAAACTCACTTCAACACGAACTATCTAGCTCCAACTATGTTCAAGATGGCCAAAACTCCTTCTTTTAAGAATTTGTCCAACAAAATCTCTTTTGGATATAGTTTTGAGGTTGATTTGCTGTGATTTTGTGGTGTTTGGAGGTGTTTCTCTTCGTGGGTAAAGAAAATGGGTTTTTGCATAGCAAATGGGTACTGATTTCTATTTATAATGGGGTCAAAAATCGAGATGAAAATGCCCCTGTCCGACCAAAGATGCGATCGCATATCTGTCGCATAACAGATATGCGGTCCGCATATTTGACGCGACCATCGCAAAGGTAGCCCTAGCCTTCACCGCAATTTCAGCACGAAGCATGGTTTGCGGTCCCCATGTCAAGAATACGATCACATTCTTGACCGCATTTTCGACATTGATTTTTGTCCAGAACTCTGTCCCGGTCTGCGGTCTCAGTGTGGTGAAATGCGGTCCGCATTTCAGACCGCATGCTTGACACGAATCTTGCCCAGAAACTTGTTTGAGGTTGCTATCTCATTGTGAGATATGCGGTCCGCATTTGAGAAATGCGACTGCATTCTCGGCTCTGGTTTTTCTGCAAATTTTTCTTCCAACGAGGAAATAGTCCGTTTAACCACCCAAAACTCACCCGAGGCCACTGGAGCCTCAACCAAACATGCCAACCTATCCCATAACATTATTCAAACTTGTTCCAACCTTCGAAACACTCAAACCAACCTCTCAAAGCCAAATTCACGTCGGGTTCAAGCCTAAGGATTTCAAAATCATCTAAATCGCTCTTTTGATCTAAACCCAACCAAACCACGTCCGAATGACCTGAAATTCTGCACACAAGTCCTAAATCACATATCGAAGCTACAGCAACTTTCGGAATTCCATTCCGACCCTCGGATCCAAATCTCGCCTATCAACCGGAAATAGCCAAAAATTCTAGCTTCACCAATTCAAGCCTAATTCTATACGAGACTCCCAAAACCAATTCCGATCACACCCCCCACTCAAACTACTCAACTTGGTTACATAAAACACGGCTAACGAAGCATAATAAGGCAAAAACGGGGAAAAATAAGCGGTAACTCATGAGATGACTGGCCGGGTCGTCGCATTCTCCCCCTCTTAAACAAAAGTTCGTCCTCGAACGAGTCAAGAAACGTACCCGAAGCCTCAAATAGGTGAGGATATCTGCCCCGCATCTCTTGCTCGGATTCCCAGGTAGCCTCCTCCACGGACCGACCTCTCCACTGAACTTTCACTGAAGCTATCTCCTTGGACCTCAACGTCCGAACCTGACGATCCAAAATCGCCACTGGCTCCACATCATAGGTCAAATCATCATCCAACTGAATCGTGCTGAAGTCCAAATATACTTCCGAAGCATAGAAACATGAAATATTGGGTGTACACTCGACAGGCTGGGTGGCAAAGCAAGCTCATAAGCCACCTCCCCAACTCTCCGAAGCACCTCAAACGGCCCAATGAACCGAGGACTCAATTTCCCCTTCTTCCCGAATCTCATAACACCCTTCATGGGCAAAACCCTTAGCAAGACCTTCTCACCAACCATGTAGGATACATCTCGGACCTTCCTATCGGCATAACTCTTTTGCCTCGACTGCGCTGTGCAGAGCCTCTCCTGGATTGTTTTCACCTTCTCTAGTGCATCCTGAACCAAGTCAGTCCCCAATAGCCTAGCCTCGCCGGGCTCGAACCAACCTACTGGAGATCTACACCGCCTCCCGTACAGAGCCTCATACGGAGCCATCTGAATAATTGCCCGGTAGCTGTTGTTATAAGCGAACTCTGCAAGCGGCAGAAACTCCTCCCTTGAACCTTCGAAATCAATAGCACATGCACGTAACATGTCCTCCAGCATCTGAATGGTACGCTCGGACTGCCCATCCGTCTGAGAATGAAAAGCTGTGCTCAACTCCACCTAAGTACCCAACTCCCTTTGCACGACTCTCCAAAACTGAGATAAATTGAGTACCTCTATCTGAAATAATAGAAACTGGAACACCATGCAGCCGAACAGTCTCTCGGATATAAATCCTTCCCAACCGTTCTAAAGAATAGGTAGTACACACAGGAATGAAGTGCGCGGACTTGGTCAGCCGATCCACAATCACCCAAATAGCATCGAACTTTTTCAAAGTCCGTGGGAGTCCAACAACAAAGTCCATAGTGATCCGTTCCCACTTCCACTCGGGAATAGTCATTTGCTGAAGCAAACCACCCGGTCTCTGATGTTCATATTTTACTTGCTGACAGTTGAGACACCGAGCTATGAATCCCACGATATCTCTCTTCATCCTTCTCCACCAATAGTGTTTTTTCAAGTCCTGATACATCTTTGCGGCACCCGGATGAATGGAATAACGTGAGCTATGGGCCTCTTCCAAAATCAACTCTCGAAGCCCATCCATATTAGGTACACAAATCCGACCCTGCATCTTCAACACTCCATCGTCGCCGATGGTCACATCTTTAGCATCATTATGCTGGACTTTGTCCTTAAGGACAAGCAAATGCGGATCGTCATACTGACGCTCCCTGATGCGATCATATAATGAAGACCGAGAAACCACGCAAGCCAACACCCGATTGGATTCCGAGATGTCTAATCTCACAAACCTATTGGCCAAGGTCTGGACATCGACTGCGAGAGGTCTCTCCCCAACTGGAATGTATGCCAAACTCCCCATACTCACTGCCTTTCGGCTTAAAGTATCGGCCACCACATTGGCCTTTCCCGGATGGTATAATATAGTAATATCATAATCCTTGAGCAACTCCAACCATCTCCGCTGCCTCAAATTAAGATCCTTCTGCTTGAACAACTGTTGAAGGCTGCGATGATCAGTAAATACCTCACAAGATACACCATACAAGTAATGCCTCCAAATCTTCAATGCATCAATGATGGCAGCAAGCTCCAAATCATGCACGGGGTAGTTCTTCTCATGAGGCTTCAACTGACGAGAAGCATAAGCAATAACTCTACCCTCCTGCATTAGTACACAACCGATCCCAACTCTCGAGGCATCACAATATACGGTATATGAACCAGAGGCTGATGGTAGAACCAATACTAGAGCTGTGGTCAAGGCTGTCTTGAGCTTCTGAAAGCTCTCCTCACACTTGTCCGACCATACAAATGGAACACCCTTCTAAGTCAATTTGGTCAAGGGCGATGCAATAGATGAGAATCCCTGAACAAACCGGCGATAGTAGCCTGCCAACCCAAGAAAACTACAAATCTCGGTGACTGAGGACGGTCTAGGCCAACTCTGAACCGCCTCTATCTTCTTGGCATCAACCTGTATACCCTCGCTGGACACTACGTGTCCTAAGAAAGCCACTGAATTGAGCCAAAACTCACACTTAGAAATTTTGCATAGAGATTTTCCTCCCTCAACCTCTGCAATACAACTCGCAAATGCTCTACGTGCTCTTCCTGACTACGCGAATACACCAGGATATCATCAATGAATACCACAACGAATGAATCTAGATAAGGCAAAAATACATTGTTCATCAACTGCATGAACGCTACTGGGTCATTGGTTAGCCCGAAAGACATAACAAGGAACTCATAGTGACCATATCTAGTCCGAAAAGCAGTCTTAGGAATATCTGCATCCCTGATCTTTAACTGGTGATATCCTAAACGGAGATCAATCTTGGAGAACACTTGCGCTCCCTGAAGCTGGTCAAATATCATCGATGCTAGGCAAGGGATACTTGTTCTTGATTGTTACCTTGTTCAATTGCCTGTAATCGATGCACATCCTCATCGTGCCATCCTTCTTCTTTACAAACAGAACCGGTGCACCCCAAGGTGACACACTAGGCCGAATGAATCCCTTATTTAGGAGTTCCTGAAGTTGCTCCTTTCATTCTTTCAACTCTACTGGTTCCATACGATACGGTGGAATAGAGATGGGCTGAGTGCCCGGCACCAGGTCAATACCAAAATCAATATCCCTGTCCGGTGGCATACCCGGCAGGTCTGCAGGGAATACATCGGGAAAATCCCTCACAACAGGAACAGAATCGATGCTTGGAGTCTCAGCTCCAACATCCCTCACAAATGCTAGATAGGAAAGGCAACCCTTCCCAACCATACGTTGGGCCTTTAAGAATGATATCACCCTACTAGGAACATAATCAGTCACGCCACGCCACTCGATCCGCGGCACACCCGGCATAGCCAAAGTAACTGTCTTAGCATGACAGTCTAAAATAGCACGACACGGAGATAGCCAATCCATGCCCAAAATGACATCAAAGTCTACTATGCTTAATAGCAATAGGTCCACTCGGGTCTCCAGACCCCCAATAGTTACTACACACGACCGGTACACACGGTCTACAACAACAGTATCGCCCACCGGGGTAGACACATGAACAGGTAAAGCAGGAAACTCCTGGGGCATACCCAAATAATGAGCAAAATATGAGGACACATGTGAATAGGTGGAATCGGGATCAAATAATACAGAGGCATCTTTGTGGCAGACTGAAACAATACATGTAATAACGGCATCTAAAGCACTGGCATCTGTCCTGCCTGGGATAGCATAGAATCGAGCCTGGCCACCGCCTGCTCGACCTCCCCCTCTGGGGCGACCTCTGGCTGCCTGACCTCCACCTTTAGCTGGCTAGGCGGGTGGTAAAGTAACTGGAGCAGAAGTCGAGGGTTGACCCCTCTGTTGGGACGGTCTAGCACCACGATGAGGACAATGCCTCCACATGTGGCCCGTCTCGCCACACTCAAAGCAGTTCCCTGGTGCTCTAGTAGATGCACTCGGCATAGAAGGACCCTGGGCTGACGGAGCATGAGTTGGAAGGGCGCTGAGTAATGACTGGCCTTGCTGCAACCCATGATAACCGCGACCTGCAGATGCCCCACGATACTCTGGACAAGCTAATTGAGCAGGCCTGAAGGAACGACCTCTACCCTGCTAGAACTGGCCCCTCGAAGGAGTACCACTGTAACTACCTGATCCTCGAGGCCTCTTAGCCTTCCTCTCTTCTCGCTCCTGAGGGCGAACCGTCTCAATCTCGCGAGCTATATCAACTACTTCCTCGAAAGTAGCACCCAATACTCTCTCCCTGGTCATAAGAATATGGAGGTGATAGTTAAGGCCATCCACAAACCTCCTGATCCTTTCACGATCAGTCGGAACCATCCAGACAGCATGACAAGCCAACTCAGAAAATCTTGACTCATATTGCGACATAGTCATATCCCCCTATCGCAGCCATTCGAACTGTCTGCGCAGCTCCTCTCTGCGGAACTGCGGCACATACTTCTCCAAGAAAAGAGCGGAGAACTGCTGCCAAGTAAGGGGCACTGCATCAACCTGCCTACGCCTCTCATACGCCTCCCACCAATTAAAGGCAGCTCCTGTAAACTGAAATGTGGTAAATGCCACACCACTAGACTCAAGAATCCCCGCTGTCCGGAGCATTCGCTGACACCTGTCAAGAAAACCCTGGGCATCCTCGCCCTCAGCACCACTGAATGACGGAGGCTGGAGTCTGCTAAACCTCTCAAGACGATGCTGCTCATCATCTGGCATAACTGGTACTATGAATTCCTGAGCTGGTGCAACCGGCTAGACTGGAGGTGCCCCCGGCATCGTGTGTCATTCGATAGAAATGACATTGACAGGCATTTTCAAAAAATGGCAACAGGGGTTTGATTGCCTCCCCCGGCCTGCAAAGTAGTTGCGGCTGTGGTGGCTGAAACCGCTTGAGCTAGGCCAGTGCAAACTGATAAGATCTGAGCCAAGGTCTCGTGAAGACCTGGAATAGCGATAGGCACAGCTGGTACCTAAACTGGTGTTGCTGGAGCCTGTTCCTGAGCTGGGGCAGCTGGTGGATCAACAGATGCTGCCCTCGCTACTCTGCCTCTACCACTACCACGACTGCGTCCTCGGCCTCTGGTGGTCTCAGCGGGCGGCACTAGTGGTTGTCCACCTCGTCCAATAGTTCGCGGCCTCACCATCTGTGGGAGAATAGGATAATAGAAGTTTCAGTGATCGGATCAACAAGTTCGCACGACAAGAATTTCAAGAATATGAAGTTTTCCTAAAAAGGTTCTGCAGCCTCTAGAAGATAAGTACAGACGTCTCTGTACCGATCCGCGAGACTCTACAAAACCCGCTCATGACTCGTGAGACCTATGTAACCTAGGCTCTGATACCAACTTGTCACGACCTGAATCCCAAACCCGGTCGTGATAGCGCCTCTCGTAAAGACAAGGCCAGCCGATTCGAACTAAACTCATTTAATGCAGTTAATACAGTACTTACATATTTTAATAACAACAAATTGCGGAAACGTAGCTAACCATCTCGACAACAGCCCAAACCGGGATGTCACAATGTCATGAGCAGCTAATGAAATCCTAATGATAAGATTACTATTACAATATCCCTGGCAAAATTATTTGGAGAAAGTGGAAACAACAAGGTAAAAGAGATACGGGGCTGCGGACGCCAATAGCTACCTCGTAGTCTCTAAATCACCGCCCTGGCAGGAGTAGTCAATGCCTCAGAGCGGAACCAACAACGCCTGAATCTGCACACATGGTGCAGGGAGTAATGTGAGTACTTCCTTTACTCAGTGAGTAATAATCATAAATAATGGCGGAAAGTAGAAACCACACACAAGCACGAGGCAATCCATATTGAAGCAATAAAACATCATTAAAACAGTAAATCGATAAGAATCAAGTAGAAACTCTTTTCAATGAGTGAAACATGTAAGTCTTTAATGTAATAGCGTGAAGTAAAAGAAAACATTCAAAACCGCCCCTCGGGCTCAGCATCTTTTTAAAACACGCCCCTCGGGCAATATCATAAACAGTATCAGCCCCTCGGAAATATCACATGGTACAACATCGGCCCCTCGGGCTCATCACATCACAATATCAGCACCTCGGGTTATATTTCACATCACATTGGGTACCCTGCGCTCACTAGGGGTGTACAGACTCCGGGAGGGACCCCTTACGGCCCAAGCGCTATATCATATCTCTTGGTAGGCGTACCACCCTCTCCCATTTACTTCATATCTCGTGGTAGGCATACCACCCGATCCCATTTACATCATATCTCGTGGTAGGCGTACCACCCGATCCCATTTACATTCATTTAAAAGTTCATTTAAATCTCAAAATTGAGTAAAAATGGGTGATTTGTAAAACAGTGGAAAACAACACGACTAAGTTCAAATAATGAATCAAAAAAGTGAGGAAACAGTGATAAATACCCCCGAAGGGTTCAAATAACTGGCACGAAGCCCCAAATATGGCAATCAGCCCAAATCATGATGATATCAAATAAGTTTCAATCAAATATGTAGTAAAAATTATCAATCGGGACGGACCAAGTCTCAATCCCCAGTAGTTAACGACCCCACGCTCATCATCGAGCGCGTGCCTCACCTCAATATAGCACTACGATGTGCAAATCCGGGGTTTCAAACCCTCAGAACATCATTTACAATCACTACTCACCTCAAACCGGCTAAACCTCTAGCCCACGACGCCTTTGCCCTTCGAATTGGCCTCCATGTGCATCGAATCTATCCAAAATTAGAACTAATATGTCACAATGTGCTGGGGTAACAAAGCCCACGCGAAAACAATCAATAAATACTATGAAATCTCAAAATTAGCAAAACCCGAGCCCCGGGCCCACTTCTCGAAATTCAGTAATTTTCAAGTCAACGGGTTCCTTATCTCCCCACAAGTTCAACCATACAAAATTTATTGAATTCCTACATCGGTTCGACCTCCGAGTCTTAAAATCTAAGCTTAGGATTTTCCCACAATTTCCCCAACTTAAATCACTAATTACATACTAGAATAGCAATAGGTTTGGGTAATTTGACCAAGATTGAGTTAAGAACACTTACCCTGATGTTTCCCTTGGAAATCTTCCAAGAATCGACTCAAAACTCACTTCAACCCGAGCTCTCTAGCTCCATTTATGTTCAAGATGGCCAAAACTCCTTCTTTTAAGAATTTGTCCAAGAAAATCTCCTTTGGATATAGTTTTGAGGTTGATTTGCTGTGATTTTATGGTGTTTGGAGGTGTTTCTCTTCGTGGGTAACGAAAATGGATTTTTGCATGGAAAATGGGTACTGATATCTATTTATAAGGGGGTCAAAAATCGAGACGAAAACGCCCCTGTCCGGCCAAAGATGCGATCGCATATCTGTCGCAAAACAGATATGTTGTCCGCATATTTGATGCGACCATCGCAAAGGTAGCCCTAGCCTTCACCGCAATTCAGCACGAAGCATGGTTTGCGGTCCGCATGTCAAGAATACGACTGCATTCTTGACCGCATTTTCGACATTGATTTTTGTCCAGAACTCTGTCCCGGTCTGCGGTCTCAGTGTGGTGAAATGCGACCGCATTTCAGAAATGCGACCGCATTCTTGAAATAAATCTTGCCCAGAAACCTGTTTGAGTTTGCTATCTCATTGTGAGATATGCGGTCCGCATTTGAGAAATGCGACCGCATTCTAGGCTCTGGTTTTTCTGCAAATTTTTCTTCCAACGAGGAAATAGTCCGTTTAACCACCCAAAACTCACCCGAGGCCACTGGAGCCTCAACCAAACATGCCAACCTATCCCATAACATTATTCAAACTTGTTCCAACCTTTGGAACACTCAAAACAACCTCTCAGAGCCAAATTCGCGTCGGATTCAAGCCTAAGAATTTCAAAATCTTCTAAATCGCTCTTTTGATCTAAACCCTACCGAACCACGTCCAAATGACCCGAAATTTTGCACACAAGTCCTAAATCACATATCGAAGCTACAACAACTTTCAGAATTCCATTCCGGCCCTCGGATCCAAATCTCGCCTATCAACCGGAAATCACCAAAAATTCTAGCTTCACCAATTCAAGCCTAATTCTACACGGGACTCCTAAAACCAATTCCGATCACACCCCGCACTCCAACTACTCAACTTGGTTACATAAAACACGGCTAACGAAGTATAATAAGGCAGAAACGGGAAAAACCTAGCGGTAACTCATGAGTCGACTGGCCGGGTCGTCACATGTTTCATGATCTTTAAGCTTAGCACTAAGGTTTCTCCAATCTCTACTTCCTTTATTCGCTAGTTTATTGTTACTAATACTAGAAGTTGTATTAAACAATTTGGAACAAAAACAAAATACTTTACCAAGTCTTTAGAATAAACTAACAATCTTCTTTCATGTCTTCACCATTTGCCAATTTTTAAATAATGGGTATTAGAAAAATATCTTAACAAATTATCATTTGAAAAATCTATGTCAGATTCTAACTGGCCCATTTTCAACTAATAAATCCCTCAACTTTGTATCAATTTTAGTCCATTGACTAGGATCATAAATATTTTTAGGAATGCAATTATTTCGTTCATTTATAAATTCTTGGTTTTCTTGAGGATTACTGTTAAATTTCTCACTAGTTTCCTCCTCTTCTTCTTGGATAGTATTATCATCTAACTCAACTAGGTTAGTGATTTGTTCATCTTGAAAGCATTCTCCTATAATATCTGATTTAGTATTTTTGTTTTTTGTTAAAAAATTATCAATAGCTCCTCTTTGGGATTGTATTAAAGATTCAACTCTTCTCTTTCTTTTTTCTAAGTTTTGAATAACCGGCTACATACTTTCTATTTGACATATTTGAGTTTTAATAAATAATAAAAAGACAATATATACCTATATAATAAGAATATCAGGAAAATTAATTTAGAATAAAAAAAGAATACTAAAAATTAGAATAGCAAAACCTAATTCAATAACATGATATGAAAATAAATAGTTGCTTCTTCAAGATTTTTGATGCAATGCTTGGTACCCCAAAGCACAAACAATAAGCTTTTAGCTTTTCCAATTTCCAGAATATTACGAAAGGATTGTCTTAAGGAACAAAGAAAAATATGGTAACAGTGTACTGTAATATTTGTGAGAGAGGTATTAGAAGGATATAATATTGCAAAAACCAAGAAGAAATTAAAAAGGTCTATACAACCATTTATAAGAGAAGAAAACTTTGCCTTCACACGTCATCCTCCAAACATCATCCTAATTGATTTTTGGGCCCGCTTTTAGGTCAAACTGTTATTAAATGTACCCTTTCCTTTTACACAAAATTTGTACGTTGTACAGTTGTACTTCTTTACTTGAGTCTTGAAGGTACCTTAAAATATATATTTTTAAATAAGCTAATGACCATATAGGTAAAAGTGGGACCCCCTAAAGTTAGAGGCCTAAAGCTTTGGGCTTTATTGACTTTACCCAAAAGCCGCCCCTGACAGCCATACTAGAAACCTGCAACTCTAAAGCAAGAAGAAATGGCTCGTACTCATCCGAAACACACCCGAGGCTCCCGAGACCCCTTCAAATCATACCAACTAGTTTCATAATATAACATGGACCTGCTCAAGGCCTCAAATCACATCAAACAATATCAAAACTATGAATCACACCTCAAATTAAGCTTAATAAACTTATGAACTTTCAACTTCTACAACTCGCGCCGAATCATATCAAATCAATCCGGAATGACGTCAAATTTTGCATGCAAGTTCCAAATGACACAACGGACCTATACCAACTCCTGGAATCGAAATCCGAACCCGATATCAATAAAGTCAACTCCCGATCAAACCTCTTAATCTTCCAAACCTTTAACTTTTTAATTTTTGCCAAAATGCATCAAATCAACTTACGGACCTCCAAATCCAAATCCGGACACACGCCTAAGTCCAAAATCACCATATGAAGCTATTGGAATCATTAAAAACACCATTCCAGAGTCGTCTTCACAAAAGTCAAACTTCGGTCAACTCTTTTCACTTAAACTTCTAAAACAAGAGTCATCCTTCCAAATAAATCCCGATTCATCTGAAAATCGAACTTGACCACACAAACAAGTCGTAATATATAATATGAAGCTGCTCGAGACCTTAAGCTACTGAACAGAACGCTAATTCTCAAAACAACCGTTTGGGTCGTTACACAAATCATGTTCAACTGTATTCTTTTTTAATGCATTCTTCATCCTTATAAACTCATGATCAACTGGCAAGAACTGAAGATGACAATCAAACCATATCTTCTTTCAGCCATGTCTTAAAGTGAACGCTTTACTACTTTTCATGCAGTAAGGACAAGCTAACTTTCCTGTAGTCATCCACCCAAACAATATTACATACGTAGGAAAATCACTAATGGTCCACATTGAATTACCACGCAAGTTGAAATTTTGCTTAGTTGATATATCATATGTCTCAACTCCATCATATGCCAACTATTTTAGCTCATCAATCAAATGTTGCAAATATACATCAATCAAACTCTTTGGATTGCGGGGATCGGAAATAACACAATTTAAATAAATATATGGACTAATCATATATATTTCAGGCAGAAGATTATACGGCGTAATAAAGACTGACCAGCATGAATATGATGTTGCAGAAACAGAAAAAGGCGTGAAACCATCAGCACACAAACCCAACCGAACATTTCCTGGTTCACTAGCAAAATTTGAATACGTCCTATCAAAATGTTTCCAAGCTTCCCCATCTGAAGGATGACACATAACACCAGGCGACCTTCTATTTTCATAGTGCCATCTCTTATGAGGAGCGGAGCTCATTGATGTGTACAACCTCTTTAATCTAGGAATACAAGGTAAATAATGCATCAACTTCACAGCAACCCTCTTCCCGCTGGAAACCCGCTTAAATGAGTTTTTTTCAAAATTTATAACTTTCTAAATCTGCATGACCTTTTGTAATACAACATGCAACCATATTCACAACAATCGACTCATAGACGAGAGTTCTAACTTAGAAACCAATCTTTTAGCCTTATAGAAATCATCAGGTATGTTGAAAGTTGGGTCAACTAGTTCACTAATAAGGCCAACGAAAGAATCCATTCCCTCTTGAGAAATATTGGTATATGATTTGATACTTAATAATCTAACTGCAACAGACAACTGAGAGTGCATACTCCCTTCACATAGTGGACGACTAGCGGCCTCTGACTGTTCATAAAAATATTATGCCTCTTTGTTAGGAGCTTATTCAGCACTTTCCTGGGGTTCAAACTCGAAGTGCATCCCAAAAGCATCCGCAACCATATCATGGTATCTAGGATGTTGAACTTTATTCCCACCGACCTACTACTTTCACCAATAATTATGTTTCTATTATATAGAAAAGCAAAAGTGGTCGACAATGGTATTTTTGACATTTCAAACATAAGATAGATTTCAACAGCCACGTCATTGATTCTCAATTTGGAATTTTCGTTTCTCTCAAATTCGCTTTATGTTCTTCATCTAGAATATTCTAAGCTCAGAGTCCCCATGGCCCCATCTAGATTTCTTTTTCATTGTCTTCTCTTATAAAGGTAATAATCAGCTCCTTGCTATTTACTTTTGTTGTTACAGATCAGTGGAGTTCAAGGATGTGTATTTCTTTTCGGTCTTCAATTTTATAATTTTGGCTTTCCATATATGCATTCCAGTATTTTTGCATCATTCTACATATGCATGTTCCTTTTTCACTATTGAGAGTACCTGGTTATAAATTGGTTAATTTACCATGGGTCTTTTCCCAATTTATGGTTATGATAATGAAGCTAACTTCCTATAGGTTCTTTTACTTATAAATCAAAGGAGTAGGGATTCAATTTTGTTTGATTTATCTTTCGAGCACCATGTTGCATTCAATAACTCCACATCAACTATATCGAGCAACATTTTTTATTCAAATTTTATTAACAAAAGAATACAAAAAAGATTGTCTCAGACAATTCTGTTTGGCCAATATTTTTTTAATAGATATTCTTAAGCTGTTTGACACCATATATGCTAATCATTTCAGTATATCATTTTGCATAGTTGGTTAAACAATTTGATGGTGGCTAACTTGAACTACTTGTTGATGTTGGATTTTATTAGAACAGTGTGGACGCTCCAAATGTAAAACTTTGTGGCCATTGTTGGTTATTCACTCTTTTTATGTAATTCTGCAATAGAATCTTATTATTATTTATAAATGATGTTGCGTATTTGTGTACGAGTTTTTCTGCAATACTTTCAATTTGCGTATTGACATTGGAAAGAATAATCGAAATATATAATGTTGATGGTTTCTTAATCTTGATGGTTTCTTGCTGGAAAATCTCTAAAGAAAGTTGTTTACCCTAAAAAATGGATAACAATTAAATTTGTTAGTAGTTTTAAGGATACGTGAATTAATTTAATACAAACGGTAAATATTGCTAGATTGAACAAATAAAATATGAAATAAATTGTTAAACCACTCAAAAGTAAGGGGGAAAGTATGACTTTGGAATCGACGACAGCTGCAATGAGATATCCGTCCTAGATCCCAGAATTATAGTAATGGAACACTGATCAATGAGTGTAAGAACTTTGAATAACAGAAAAGTAATAGTATATTGCTTTGGTATGCGTGCTATAATGTGTTTAGTGAATGATCAGACCTCCCTTTATATAATAGGGGGGCCCTACTCTAGGTACAATTCCATAAAAGGTAAAAAAACCTTTCGTTTAACTAATCATCGGATTTTTCTCGGTACGAGCCGAGATCAGCGCCGTGATACCCGGCGGGTCACGACTATCAAGCCCCTCTTTTAGTCGTGTTCGGTTGCTTGATAATGCTCTCTGAAGTCTTTTGAGATTTGGACCGATCCCGGGGTCATGGCCCGGATATTCCCAAAGGTGAGCGTCGTGCCCTCTGACCCTATCTCGATGAGACCCTTGCCTCGATTCCGACTCCTTATCATCACGTCTCTTGCGTGATTCACCTTATCGGGAATCAGGGGGTCCCATAGGCCCGATTTTACCTGTATACAGATAGCCCCTCATTTCTCATAGAGTAAGATTTACGGAAACGAAGAGGAACGACATGAGTTCTTCGATCCCTTCTTCAACACGTCGTGACCCAAAATGACAAAGAAATCAAAACATCCCATAAGTCGCGTCATACTGAACCCAAATGCGTGTCAGCCATCGGTAGGTCGTTCCTGGATGCGAACGGCGAAAAGCCTCTATAAATACTCCTTTCTTCATTCATTTTTTACTTTTGACCAAGCTCTTACCTTTCACATTCTTACCTTCGTTCTTCAAATTGCAATCTTTCTTTTACCCTTCATTTAAGCAGCGTGCTTGATTTTCTCAGCAAGTTTACTCCTCTCTGTTACTCCCCATGTTTTCGTACGTAAGAGTACATTGTAAATTAATTGATGTAAGCTCAGAAATGAAATCATCTTTGAAAAGTTTACAAAGTTAGTTAATCGTGTTAGTGTTGAGGTTACAAATATTTAAGATCATGAATACCAAGTACCAAGAGGGTTTGAAGGCTTAGAAGCTAAACAAATTGAACAAAATAAGTTTCATCGAAAGTTGACAAGTTGGGAATATTATAACATGTATTTTTGTGGTGAGACTAGGGTGCTCAACATTATAAGGAGATTATGTCATAAGTTTATTTTAGGCGTATGATAGTCGTGTGTTATGTTTTGAAGTCAAGCGAGTTGTGGAACAAAAGTTGGAAAAGGTCATCACAAGTTGCATTCATAAATGTGTTGAAACCGAGGTCAATTGTAGCTGGGTTTTCGCGAGACTGAGCAAGCAGCTCTCAATGGGACCCACTTAGGCGGTGGACGACCCTCGAACATTTTAAAGGGCTTGGACGGCTTATTTTTTGTCATTTTCGACCAAGAACAGTTACCAAACCATCTCAACACCTCTCTAATAGTTCTCAAGGGTTCCAAGTCGAATCCAATGGTGTTTTACCTAAACCATACCTCAAAAGTTAGCCTAAGTGAAGAAGAGAGTCTCTATGGTGTTGTGATGTGATTAAGGGTGCTTATAAGCTAATGGAAGCATTGGTTCGAGTTTTTCCAGATTATATAAGGTATGTATAACACCCTATTTCTTGGGATTAATCTTATCTATGTGTTGGTTAAGTTATTTGAATGAAGAAATATAAGATAGAACTTGAAGTTGTATAAGAAATTGTTGTCTCTTATTGGACTATTTTGGAGTTGTATATATGACTTCATATGGCTGGAAATTGTGGGTAATAGCTTGGTTATAATTTTCTTATTATTTTTATGCTTCTCAAGATGTTGAGTATGTTGATGATGTTGTAAATAGGAGAAGAAGCAACCACACAATACCTAGAAGTTGTTCATGTCGTTGTTTTATCTTGTGGGGCTGGTTGATGTTACATTTATGATGGATATAAAGGTTGGAATGTCATGTCAATATATATGTTTATATGCTGGACCTATAGTTGGTGTTGTAAGTACAGGGGAGATGGGAAAAAGAGTTGGGGTTTGGTTCCAATCCAAGCTTGCCGCGCGTCGTGTTAAATAGCAGTTTTGTGTGTGACGTTTGTGCACTTGTTGTTGTGTAGATTGATTGGTGTTGTTGGGATATTTTTATATGGTATTAGAGAAGGCCCTTGTTACATGGGAGATGCTGCCCAAATTTACATAAACGAGCTACTAACTTAAGTTACGGACTTAGCCTTTACTCAGCACCGATTTTGAATTTCCTTATGATATGGTAGACTGAGTGGAGTTATTTGAAGAGTTGGTTGGAAACTATTAAGGACTCAGCGAGGTTAAGGTATGTTAAGGCTAAACCGTTCCTTCATTTTGGCATGATCTCGTACCTACATATGTTTGATAACGAGACATAAAGAGATGTTCGTATTCCTGAATTTATTCATATTATCCTAGTCTCATAAGTTACAGTATTCTCCCTTATTGGGACTTCCTATTCAGTTAAGTATTGTCTTCTTTCAGCCAAGAGAGCATAGAATCTTTATATACACAGTATTATAGCATTTTTACCCCCACCGAGCTATAATCGGTGGGTAGGCCCCTTTTGGGAAACATCAGATCAGATGGTAAGTTATATACCGAGCCTACTGTGGCCGAGATCCAGAGCCTGTATGGTCGAGCGCCTATGAGAGAGCGTACTACAGCAGAGCAGTTATATATACCAAGCCTTATAGGGCCAGACAACTATTTTATTTACTATATTGAGAGAGCTGAGTCAGTATCAACAGGTAAGCATATCTTCAGATCATGTTTGACTCCTAGTTACTTTCAGTTATTATATTATCCATTCAGTTTTAGCTTTCAGTTATTTTTTTGCCTTACATACTCGGAACATTATTTCATACTGAAATCCCTTTTGCTGGGGATGCTGCATTTCATGCCTGTAGGACCTAATAAACAATTGGATAGACCTTCCCAGCAGATAGAGTCAAACATCAGCTTGGTTGGTAACCTCCACTCCCTCGGAATTAACAAGTCTAGACCTTGGAGTCCATTTTATATATACAGGTTTGATGGGTAGGTCGAAGCCCTATCCCGACTATGGTACAGTTCACTTATCTCTAGAGGCTTCTAGACAAGTTCTGTATATTTTATACATCAGTAGATGTTCATGGCGACCCCATCAGCCTGCACAGTTATATATATATATATATATATATGAGTGTGTGTGTGTGTGTGTATGAACTTCTTGGTATGTTTATCCCTCAGATGAGAGAGACGATATTTTTAGATGATTCAGAATATAGCCTCATCGGCCGAAGTTGAGGGCTACCCCTCCAGAGTTCACAGTTTCTGAGTGGTATGCTCGAGCCAAATATGGCACCGGGTACCGGCTATATATATATAAGTTTGGGACGTGACAAACTTGATA
>MCJB01013825.1:122372-202175 GCA_002018475.1 Nicotiana obtusifolia | reverse complement strand
TATATATATATATATATATATATATATATATATATATATATATATATATATATATGAACTTCTTGGTATGTTTATCCCTCAGATGAGAGAGACGATATTTTTAGATGATTCAGAATATGGCCTCATCGGCCGAAGTTGAGGGATACCCATCCAGAGTTCACAGTTACAGAGTGGTATGCTCGAGCCAAATATGGCACCGGGTACCGGCCACGCCTCCCCAAGTTTGGGACGTGACAAACTTGATATCGGAGCAGTTCTATCCTAGGGAGTCTACAAGGCGTGTCTAGTAGAGCCTTGTTTATAGATGTGTTGTACACCACATTATATAAACAGGAAGCTACAAGGCATTTAGGAGTCTGTTACCTTTTTTCAAATCCATATCGTGCTATAGAGCTGAGTCATAAGAGTTCGATCCAAGACTTATATTTGCTAATGATATAGAGATGCTTTCAATTAGAAAATATTACAGCTATCCAGAGGGCTAATATAGCAACAAGTAAGGGCACTAATAAAGAGAGAGTTCTTAACTACGTGGCTCTGTTTGAGGCCCTATCAGATCCTGCATACCAGATGTGCAAATTTCCAGCTTATGACCCTAAGATAGGAATATCAAATACACCCCGTGAATAGCAGGCCATGGAAGCATCATAATGTAAAAGTTTAAGTTTCAACATGTAATTAAAGCAAGGTGAAGGAGGGTACAAGGTACCCTGTTAGTGAAGATTATTAATATTTACAATTCACGCAGAGAAATACAAGTACTCTGAGCTTACTTTCAACAGTAATAGAGGTATATACAATTGGCCACACACATTATTTATGCCCAATGGAAGCTAAAATATATAGTTTAAGAGAATGATGGGATCTCCAGATCCAGCTGGGGTTAGAGTAACCCAAAATTGTGGAATGAGCCAGGGGAGCTAAAAGTGAAACAAGGTTTTGTTGAAGTTTTCAGAATAATGTGATAGACAAAAATATTAGCAGGAGAATAAGAAGAGAGTAAATGAAGCATTACAAGCAAGGTATGATAAATGGGTGATGACGGTAAATCAAAATATGACAAGATGACAGAGTCTATACTCAAGTGAAGGAAAAGACAACAGGTGACATGCCTTGAGACAATAAGAGAGTATAAGCTGGTTACTCCCACGTGATTACCAATAAGCTAAGTTAGACCTTGGGAGTAATAAAAATTAGTATGGGCTAGTAAACAAGATAAAACCGAACATGATTTATGGACTGAAGAATTTGATATAGTCATGATCGTGAGAATCTCAGGGATCGCGTTTCGGCAATGATAGAATGGGCAATGGAAGAATAACCTTTAAAGGTCATTCAAGAAGACGCTTCCCTAAAGCAAGCACTGTGAACAGAGTGAAGCTTAAGGAACTAAGTGTGTCAGTTACACTAGGTTTCACCCTCACGCGTAAGAAATTTAGTTATCCCTAGTAGAGAAGGGTTACCACAAGGCGAGTAAGAGTCAGTGAAGCCGTGAAAAGACGCCAAGGATGAAGAGGTAAACATATATAGGTAAATCTTCATAGCATTAAATGCTAGTACTCCCCTAAAGGGGGGAAGACAGTGTGATCTGGTATTAAGTTGGAGTTATGTAGTTCAAGTAGCTATGGAATAGTAAAGAAAGAACGCGGTGAAAAGCCAAAAGGAATGAGATTGCATTTATTCAGATCCTACGAATATGTTACGACTCCAAAACATTATTCAAGCACGATGCGAGGGAGAGGCAGTAAGGGTTACCCACTAGGATGTTATTGATAAATAAGTGTGAATGGACACTTGATACATTAGGAGCCAGTGCGAAAGGCAAGTTAAGACAAAAGACATAACCTAAAAGAGGTTACACAGAATACAGATATGAGCATGGACTGACGAGTAGTTAGTAGTTGATCTTGGAAGAGCCTAATTATGGCTAGACAAGAGGTCTTAGATAAATCAATAGATCATGCAAGATAAACGTAGTGAAACCCCGCACAGGAAATTCAGCCTCACAGATATGACATCGTAATCCTTGAGAAATATTCAGATAGGAGTTGGGGTAGTTAAAGGTATCGTATAAGTATTACGAAAATAAAATAGAGTGCTTCTGGGAGAGAGTCAAAATTTTAGTTCAGAAGTAACCCTACGAGCACAAGGCGTAGAGGTAAGTAACACAAGATAATTATAGGAGAGTAAGTACATCAAAAATTTCGTCGGGTATACGATGTAAAAAGCTCCCAGCTTTACATGAGTCAGAGGGTCTTCCCTAAGTGCTACAAAAAAAGACTAGATGAGGAAATAAGGAAGAAGGCTTCAACATAAGCATGGTGACCTAAAGAAGAAATGATATTGTAACAACAGTCTCACTAAAACATTGTATGTACTCTAAAACAAAGTGGCACCTGTCATGACTAAGGAACATGGAGTAAAATCAAAAGTAATATTCAAGATCATATGAGTTGCATGAAATTCAAATAGGTGTGGGCACTAAGATAAGTCAAGTATTCATGCAACAAGTGGTAGAACGACCAAGAAAAGTAATTGCTTACTTTTAAAGAAAGCTGAGAAGGCACGCAAGGAATTATTCGATCAATGACCCAGAGTTAGTTACATTATGAACACACTTAAGATTTCGGACTATTATCCATGCAGCATATATGTTGACATTCCTACAGCTATAGGAGACTCCGGTATAAGTTAAAAAAAACAATTAAGTCCACCTCACAGACAAAGGTTTGAATTGTTAGAAGATTATATTATGGGGGTTCCATAGAGCCCATGAAAGGGGAAAGCAATAACTAATACCCTGAGCCCCAGGTCAGAAGATAGCTTACGCCTACTTAAAAGCTGAGAGATAAGAGGAAACTAAACAGTTAACATCAGCTAAGTAAATCAAGATTCTGATTATTAGATCGAGATAATTATAGAAATCATGATTCAGAACATTGCAGAATCACTCTTAATATCGAAGGTACGATAGAGATAGTACAACAGCCATATTCTATAATGGCTCTACAATAAAGCCAATTGGAAAAGTACCATCCGCATAAGGAGTAAGTATGAAGCTCTCACCGGATTGTGTATGCACTAGAGGTGCAAGTAATATAGTAGAGCTTCAAGTTGTGGACATGAATTCCACCTATGTGGAAGGAAGGTTATGAAAACGACAGAAGATACAATGAAAGATTTAAAGATAAGAAAGGTAAAGGTAAAGAAGGTAGAGAAACTAAAGTGCAGAAGGTTGTGAATAGTCCATACTTCAGATAGATGGCTAGAAAAGCCATGATTCAGTATCCACAGATGATAATGGTGTCGTCAGTGACATATCTTCTAGTCTATGGTTTCCAAGTACCGAGAGGTCTAGTTAAGAGAGTAAAGAAGAGTAAGAGACGATGTGATGTCTCTCTTGAAGTTCCAGAATAACATAAGGAAATCTATGGTGCTAGCAAGTTAAATGAAGGTTGCGAGTAGTATAAATAGATATGTGTAGGTCGCAAGCTAAAGTGTGGTAGAGCGATAAGGTTTTAGGTAGACAGGAGTAAGGATAAGAAAAGGTGAGTGAGAAGATGACAAGAATAAGTAAGTCTTCGGGATTCAACCCATCAATTTAAGAGAGCTGATAGTTTTTGTAAGTTATAAAAAGCTCAGTATAGCTTGAATGAACTCGGAGGAGTTTAGGACTAGGGGAATTCAGAAAATATGGAATGCTTCCCTGTTAGTAGAATGAGAGTGTAATTGTGATAATTGATAAAAGGATGACAATTAGGCGTTCGATTGAATAATAATTCAAAGAGAAGTCATTTCATGAATTGCATGGGATTAGAATACCCCCATAAGATGAACCACATTGGGATGCTATAACATATGGTTATTAACGTTTAGTATCATTCCTAGGTAGATCAGGCAAATAACTGCAGATGTTCCCGATAAGACATGAGCCCTAGTGAAAATGTATTACGTAAGAGGTTTCAAGTTATTAGTGGTATATTATAGAACAACATTAAGGTGAATCAAATATAGATGGATAAAGGTTACAAAGTATGAGATGAGATTAGGTTGTCATTCTTAAGATGAACAGTAATGAGGAAGCATTAAGGGACTTAAATTTATACATATAGGATAAGCAGTGAGAGAGTAATCTGGAGTTGGGTAGCAGACCTTGGTAATAATAAATCAATGTAAGTGTTCTGGTATAGTATAAGCTACCAAGATAGAGTAAAGCCATAAGCATAGCTAACTGAGGCTATGAAATAAGATACAGCAATAGTCGTAAGTTCGACAAGTACCGAGAAGTTCTTCAGTACACCTACAGATGCCTAGAGGGACAGCTTGTCATAGTTCAGTATATGTTCACAAAGTGAGGCCTAGAGATTGGCTAATAGCTGGAGGACAAAGAAGAGAAGAGACACAAACACACATATAAGGACAGAGTCTTACATGCTACATGACATAAGGTAGCAATAGTTACGAGATTGGAAGAATTCCGACCACAAATCGTGGTGTGAGAAAGAGGCCTAAAGGGGGGAATTCCCTGGCCTATGGATTTAATCATAGAACTATTGCCTAGATGGAAAGGACACCAGTAAAGTATTTTTAAGAGCTATAGGTTATGAGACTGATAAGCGCATCAGTCAACATTCGAGGACGAATTTTCCAAAGGGGGGAATGATATTACACCCCATGTTTTCGTACGTAAGAGTACGTCGTAAGTCAATTGATGTAAGCTCATAAATGAAATCATCTTTGAAAAGTTTACAAAGTCAGTCAATCATGTTAATGTGGAGGTTACGAATATTTAAGATCACGAATACCATGTAGCAAGAGGATTTGAAGGCTTAGAAGCTAAACGAATTGAAGAAAATAAGTTTCGTCGAAAGTCAACAACTTGGGAATGTTATAACATTTATTTTTGGGGTGAAAATAGGGTGCTTAACATTATAATGAGATTATGTTATGAGTTATTTTATTCATATGATAGTTGTGTATTATGTTTTGAAGTCAAGCGAGTTATGGAACAAAAGTTGGAAAAGGTCATCACAAGTTGCATTCAAAATTATGTTGAAACTGAGGTCAAATGTAGCTGGGATTTTCTCCCAATATACTTGGAATTAGGGGTTTATCAACCTACAAAATTGAATATCTACGAGTCTATTTTCTAATGCATTAAACCATTTATTCATACGACATTGGAGTAGAGAGATATTTGCGTTTTTGCGAGACTGCTCTTTTTGTCATTTTCGACCAAGAACAGTTCCCAAACCCTCTCAACACCTCTACAACAGTTCTCAATGGTTTGAAGTCGAATCCAATGGTGTTTTACCTAAACACAACCTCAAAAGCTAGCCTAGCTGAAGAAGAGAGTCTCTATGGTGTTATGATGTGATTAAGGGTGCTTACAAGCTAAGGGAAGCTCTCGTTTGAGTTTTTCCAGATTATTTAAGGTATGTATAACACCCTATTTCTTGGGATTAATCTTATCTATGTGTTGGTTAAGTTATTTGAATGAAGAATAATAAGATAGAACTTGAAGTTGTATAAGAAATTATTGTCTCTTATTGGACTATTTTGGAGTTGTATATATGACTTCATATGGCTGGAAATAGTGGGTAATAGCTTGGTTATAATTTTCTTATTGTTGTTATGCTTGTCAAGATGTTGAGTGTGTTGATGATGTTGTAAATAGGAGAAGAAGCAACCACACAATACCTAGAAGTTGTTTATGTCATTGTTTTATCTTGTGGGGCTGGTTGATGTTACGTTTATGATGGATATAAGGTTGGAATGTCATGTCAATATATATGTTTATATGCTGGACCTATATTTGGTGTTGTAAGTACAGGGGAGATGGGAAAAAGATTTGGGGTTTGGTTCCAATCCAAGCTTGTTGTTCGTCGTTTTAAATAGCAGTTTTTGTGTGTGACGTTTGTGCACTTGTTGTTGGGTTGATTGATTGGTGTTGTTGTGATATTTTTATATGGTACTGGAGAAGGCCCTATTACAGCGGAGATGCTGCCCAAATTTACATAAACGAGCTACTAGCTTAAAGTACGGACTTAGCCTTTACTCAGCACCGATTTTGAATCTCCTTATGCTATGGTAGACTGCGTGTAGTTGTTTGAAGATTTGCTAAGGAAGCTATTAAGGACTCAACGAGGTTAAGGTATGTTAAGGCTAAACCTTTCTTTCATTTTGGCATGATCTTGTACCTACATTTGTTTGATAATGAGATATAAAGAGATGTTCATATTCCTGAATTTATTCATATTATCCTAGTTTCATAAGTTATAGTATTCTCCCTTATTGGGAATTCCTATTCAGTTAAGTATTGTCTTCTTTTAGCCAATAGAGCAGAGAGTCTATAATACACAGTATTACAGTATTTTTACCTCCCCCCCCTCCCCGAGCTATAATCGGTGGGTAGGCCCCTTTTGGGCAACCTCAGATCAGATGGTAAGTTATATACCGAGCCTACTATGTCTGAGCGCCTATGAGTGAGCCCAAAATGGCCGAGATCCAGAGCCAAGTATGGCCAGCGCCTATGGGCGAGCCTACTAATAGGGCCGGACAGATATTTTATTTACCTTATTGAGAGATTTGATTCAGTATCAACAGGTAAGCATATCTTCAGATCATCTTTGACTCCCAGTTACTTTCAGTTATTATATTATTAGTTAAGTTTCAGCTTTCAGTTATTCTATTGCCATACATACTCGGTACATTATTTCGCACTGACATCCCTTTTGCTGGGGATGCTGCATTTCATGCTTGCAGGACATAATAGACAGATGGATAGACCTTTCCAGTAGACAGAGTCAAATATCAGCTTGGTTGGTAAGCTCCACTCCCTCGGAGTTACCAGGTCTAGACCTTGGAGTCCATTTTACATATACAGGTTTCATGGGTAGGTCGAGGCCCTGTCTCGACCATGGTATAGTTCAGTTATCTCTAGAGGCTTGTAGATGAGTCATGTATATTTTGTATATCAGTAGATGTTCATGACGGCTTCATCAGCCTGTACAGTTATATATATGTATGAAATTTTGGGTATGTCCCTCAGATGAGAGGGATGATAATTTTAGATGATTCAGAATATGGCCTCATCGACCGAAGTTTAGGGTTACCCCTTCGGAGTTCACAGTTACAAAGTGGTACACTCAGGCCAAATATGGCACTAGGTGTCGGCCACGCCTTCCCAGGTTTGGGGCGTGACACTCATCTCCTCATCTTCCTTTACACTTTCAAACCTTTTACCTAGATAAAAATAGCGATGACTTCCAAAACTATTCCCTAGAAAGGTGCTTCTTCTGCCTCGCACCAGACCACTAAGGTCGAGGAGACTGCCCCTGAAATGGTTGTCCTCGAGAGGTCTGCTCTGGGCACGGCCACAGATGAACCGGCGGTTGAAGCCCCCCTGAAAATGTTCGTCCCCAGGGGGTTTCGATTAATGATGACTTCAAGGTCGAAAATCCTTATTCGGTCTAAGGCCGAGGTGGGGCGGTGTAAGGTATATCTGATCCATTACTAAGGTCGTTCTTCCTGGGAATCGAAAGGACTGCGCCTGGATGGATAACGACGTAGTGATTCCCGGGCCTGATGACGACATTACTACCCATGTTGAGGGATATTTGAGTGTTTAAAATTATCCCTTTACATTGGGCCCGGTGGACCCGATCATCTTGAACTTTTGTATGAGGTATGAAGTATGCCTCAGCCAGATCCACCCATCACTGTGGAGGATCGTGATTCTCCTCAAATTTTTTGTGAACAAAATTGATTCTTGCAGGTTCACCATAGATCATCTACTCCGCTTGTATAGTCTCCGAATCTTCGGAAGGGGGACTGATAAAGCTTGTATGCCAAGCCAGTAAAACCCCATTTTCAAGTATCGACGAGTATCGGGATCGGGGCTGGCAGGGACGCTTTGTCTGGGTGAGGATCGCAGATTTGATCCATGCCAAGTGGAGGTCGTTTCCCGAGAAGTAGAACGTATCACGTAAGTATAACTCCCTTTCAAATGTCGATTTTATGTTTTATCTTCCTTTTTTTCACCGGTATTTGATATAGTGCAGTCCTTGCTCGAGTCCCAAACGCCATTCCTCAGCTCAAGGAGTGGATCAAGGGTATTTGTTCGCAGATGCCTTATGCCGAGCGTTCATGGCGGAGCTCTCGAAGAGCCGCTGGGAGGCCCGTTCTCACGGTAAGATTTCTTTTCCTGAATAAGTAGCACTAGACTTTCTTTTTCAACGCTATGTCTTCATTGCTTCTTTTATTTTATTTTTTGTAGGCTTGCCTAAGACCATCGATCTTAGGCCCTAGGTAGGGGGCGAAGATCCGCTTGCTGGTCCTTCTGCTTCGGGGCAACCCGAAGCCGCAGCACGAGAGAAGAAAAGGAGGAGGGATCTGAGTTCCCCGAGCTCGAAGAAAAAGAAACCGAGGAAAAGGTTGGCTCATAATCCAAAGGAAAGATCCAGCTCCCGAGTGCTTGACTAAGACTTACTCTATTAGCTCAAGAATGAGCCCGAGGAGGATGAACGTCTTGTGTCCTGTGAGTCGTCTGTCCCCGAGGAACGGGTGACAGCCGAGGGGGAAACAACTGAGGTGAATCCCCCTCAAGTTCATGAGGCTGGTGCAGAGGTGAGAGCCGAGACCTCTTGAGACATCGGCACGCACCGTCTGGTGTTATAGAAATTTTGGGATCACCCTCATTTACAGAGTCCATGTTCGATGAACCCTAAGCGACGAAGGGGCGATGGAACGAAGGGGTTCATGGAGCGGACGATCCCCTTCGCTGCTTCTTTGATGGTGTGGACTCAACCGCCCTGGAAGAGTTCTCCAGGTTGAGTGACCTAGAGGTGCTGAGGAAAATTCCATCCTCAGAGGTCGATGGGCCGAACTCGAGTCCAAGGTTGATCAGCCGGTTCCCGCTCCGAGCATGGATCGTGGCGGGAAATGATTAGTTGTTATCACCGTCCCAGAGGATGCCCGAGTTCTTTCCGCCCCTATCGGGATAGCTAGCGGGGTAGCTAGCTACCTTCGGTGCCTGGTAACCGAAGAAGACTAGGCGAAAACGAATGAGGTGGAGGCGCCATGCTTGTTTGACGAAGCGCAACAGGCGCTGATTCGGTTAAGGTGTTATTACACTCCTTATCTTCAAATTTAGTATTTCATAATTCTAATGCCTTTTCTTTCTCACATTTTTGCAGGCCTCGGTACTCCACCATGAAACCTTGCTCCGGTACCGGGCTGAGCTTAGCCAACTCGAGTTCGGGGCCAAAGAGCTTGCTGAAGAGAGGGACATGTATAAGCTTCTCAGGAGCAACCTCGAAGGAGAACTCACGAATCTCTGGGCTGAGTTTGACCCGGCTCAGAAAGAACATGCCGACCTGGTGGAACAGGTAAAGATCTTCGAAGTTAGTGATAAAGAGTTAGACATGGCGATGAACGGTCAAAACCTGCAGGTCCAACAGAAGCTTGAACAGATCGACCAGCTTTGAGCTGAGATGAACGAGGTCAAAGCCATGGCCGAAGAGTGGAAGGGCAAAATGGACCCATTGGCTTCAGAGAAGGAGACAGCTCGGGAGCAGCTGGCCTCGGCGAAGGCACAACTTCAAGCTGCGAGGGAGAAAGCTAAGGCCCGGTCCTAAAAAATCGAAGACCTCCAGTCTCAACTGTGCTCGACTATTGCTGAACGGGATGCCCTTGGCAAGGAACTTAAAATAGCTAAGTCAGTGACCAAAACAACCAGGGGTGATGCTGAAGAGATGGTGGCCTAGTACAAACGCTGATGCTAAGGTAGCCTAGGACCGCCTGAAAGTTACTGTCCAGTATGTGAAGTGGCAATCCCGAAGAGAGGCTATCAAGGAGGTTCATGCCTGGGGTTTTGACCTATCCGAGGCCAAGAAGTTGGCCGATCCCGAGGATGAGGAAGGCTCTGAGGGCTCCGGCAAATTCGAGGACGGAGAAGACCCCGATGGCCTTGGTGATGATGCGGGATCCGATGAAGATCAGGCTTTGGTGCCTTGTAGACATTTTTTTGTTTTTGTATTTTTGTATATTTTGTTGAGGTCGTTTGGCCTTTGTAAAGATCTTTATCGGAATATTTGTATATAAGGCTTTTTTTCCCTTTGGCAATTTTTGACTTTATTTCTGTCGCTTCCTTCTTTATGATTGCAAAGATTTTGAATGCCTTAGCACGGAATAAATCTTAGTAATAGGGTCTTGTTCGAAGATTCGAACAAGGCTTGTTTTTTTATGTAATTTTGTTTAAAGCTCGTGGGGGCTTGGTATGACCGGAAGCTTTCCCCAAAGTGCCTACTTAGATGTTTTGAGATTATAATTTTGCCGAGGATAGCCTTTGTACAGGTTCGAAACTTTTGAAGGCCTTACATTTTGGTTACGGGCTTCGAACGTCTCCGAGCTATTTCTAGGATGGTTGTAGCCTTTTAAGTTCGGGCTTTGCCTAATAGACTTTGTACCCCAGGCTTTCGGGCTTGCTTAGGACGACAGTCCCCGAGTGGGAGTGGTCGTAGCTTTAAATTTTAGGCACTGCCTAATAGGTTTTTGTGTTATTGGGCATCGATAACCTGAGTCGTCCGAGTTTTCCTTGGACGACAGTCCCTGAGTGGGGATGACCTCTTATATCTGGATAGAGGTGGCCTTTGGGCTTAATATCCTTAAGGAACAATATGTAATAGTCTTAAGGGACAAAATTATGTATCCATAACGTAGAAATTTTCTTTCATTTTTGTGCGCAACATACAGGATTGCAAATGTCTACAAGCTTAGTGTTATGGCTCAAGTGGTCTATGTGGGCACGGTTCATTTGACCGTTTGGCTCTTACAATAAATCCTATCCACGGAACCCAAACTGTTCAAGCACAAAGTTTTCTTCCTTGCTAAAATCATTATCCGAGGGTGGTGGCCCCCAGTATTCGAGGCCGATCATAGAGAGGGTCCGGATACTGTTGATGTGATCCTCGACTCCGGTTCATAACTGGTCTCCAATTCTAAGTTAGCACGATCTACCGTTGCCTCGTTAAAAACCTTGCCGAAAAATTCATTTGGAAAAAAACCAGTTCAAGGAAAAAAGAGTGAAACACGTGCTTTAAGGCCTAAAGGCCGCATCATTCTTTGGCCCTTGCCTGCAAGCGTCAGTCCAATTGGTAATATATGTAAAGAAAAGAACGAATCGGGTCGTACCTTAGCAGTAGTATCGTTTTAAGTGGGTTACGTTCCAGCTGTTCGGTAGTCGCTCACCGTTCATTGCTTCGATATTGTATTATCCTTTGCCGATGATCTCGATAATCCGATATGGACCTTCCCAATTTTTTCCCAACTTCCCTTCGTTCGGGTTCCGGGTGTTCAGTGTCACCTTTCTTAACAACATGTCCCCGATATTAAAGTGTCAGAGGTTGGCTCTCTGGTTATAATACCTTTCGAGTCGTTGTTTATAGGCAGCCAACGGGAAGAGGGCAGCTTCGCACCTTTCGTCCAACAGTTCCAGAACTCGTGCTCATGGCCTCATCGTTTGACCCTTCGGTCGCATATCAAAATTTGGGACTCGATTCTCCTACTTCGGCCGGTATTAGCTCTTCCGCATTGTGGACCAACGAGAACAGGGTGGCCCCGGTACTAGATTTTGAGGTTGTACAATATGCCCATAGGATTTCGGGCAAGATTTCCTTCCATTTTCCTTTGGCGTCAATCAACCTGTTCTTAAGACTTTGGAGTAAGGTTTTGTTCGTAGACTCTGCCTGCCCGTTCTCACTAGGGTGATATGGTGTTATGGGATCCTTTTGATCTTACGGTCCTCGAAATATTTACTCACCTTACTGCCGATGAATTTCTTCCCATTGTCGCACACGATCCCGGCCAGTATTCCGAACCGGCATATTATGTGGTCCCAAATAAAATCAATAACTTCTTTCTCCCTGAATTTCTCAAATGTCTGGGCTTTCACCCATTTAGAAAAATAGTCAGTCATAAATAATATAATTGAGCCTTACCAGGTGCCCATAGCAGGGGACCGATGCTGTCCATTCCCCATTTCATGAATGGTCAGGGTGACAAGACAGAATGTAGTAGCTCCCCAGGCTGATGAATCATCGATGCATGCCTCTGACACCCGTCGCATTTTTGCATGAACTCCTTTGCATCTTTCTCCATGTTGATCCAGTAGTAGCCGACTCTGATTATCTTACGAACCAGCGATTCGACGCCCGAATGGTTCATGCAGGTGCCTTCGTGAACCTCCCTCAAAACATATTCAGTATCTTTTGGTCCTAGACATATGGAGAGTGGGCCATCGAACACTCTCCTGAATAGTGTGTTGTCTTCAGACAGGATGAACCTGACCGCCTTTGTGCGCAGAGCTCTTGATTCTTTAGGATCCGAGGGCAGCTTTTCGGTCTTCAGGTAATCTATGTACTTGTTTCTCCAGTCCCAGGTCAGGCTTGTCGAGTTTATCTCAGTGTGGACATCTTCCACTACCGATTTCATGAGCTGCATGACCGTTCCCGAGCTGAATTCATTGTCATCAACCGACGAGCCCAAGTTAGCAAGAGCATCGGCTTCGTTGTTTTGGTCTCGATGTATATGTTGCAAGGTCCATTCCTTGAACCGATGTAGTGTTACCTATAGCTTATCCAGGTACCTTCACATTCGTTTCTCTTTAAGTTCGAACGTCCCATTGACTTAGTTTATCACAAGAAGGGAATCGCACTTAGCCTCGATCACCTCGGCCCATAAGCTTTTAGCCAATTTGAGACCTGCAATCATGGCCTCATACTCGGCCTCATTGTTAGTCAATTTTCCTGACTACATTACCTGTCGGTGGTTTCAACATGATGCCAAGTCCGGACCCCTTTGTGTTCGAGGCACCATCCGTAAAAAGTGTCCAGATTCCAGAAGAAGTCCCCACATTCAATAACAATTCCCTTTCGACCTCGAGTATTAGGGCCGCCGTGAAGTCAGCCACGAAGTCCGCCAAAATTTGAGATTTGATGGCGATTGGGGGTCGATATTCGATATCGTAATCGTTGACTTTCACGGCCCATTTGGACAACCGTCCCAAGAGCTCGGGCTTATGCATTATGTTCCTCAACGGTTAAGTAGTCACGACACATAAGGGATGGATAGAAAATACGGTTTTAACTTCCTAGAGGCGCTTAGCAAAGTGAGCGCCAATTTTTTCAGGTGAGGATACCTAGTTTTGACATCTCCTAGAGTCCTGCTAACATAATAGATAGGAAATTGCGTACCTTCCTCTTCTCGGACTAGAACTCTACTTACCGCTATCTCGAATACTGCCAAGTACAGGTACAGTTGCTCGTCTGCCTTCGGAGTATAAAGCAAAGGCGGACTCGAAAGGTACCGCTTGAGTTCTTCCAAGGCTTGTTGGCACTCCGGGGTCCATGAGAAGTTATTCTTCTTCTTCAATAACAAGAAGAACCGATGGCTCTTGTCAAAGGACCTTGAAATGAATCGACCCAAGGCGGTTATGCGCCCGGTTAACCTTTGAACGGCCTTGACATTGTCCACCACAGTAATGTCCTCTATGGCCTTGATTTTATTGGGATTGATCTCGATCCCCCGGTTAGACACCATGAATCCAAGAAATTTCCTTAGACCCGACTCCGAACGCGCATTTCTCCGGGTTCAGCTTCATATTGTATTTCTTCAATATGTCGAAGGTTTCCTACAAATGTTTTAAATGGTCCTCTGCTCACAAGGACTTAACTAACATATCGTCAATGTAAACCTCCATTGATTTTCCTATTTGCTCTTCGAACATCCATTTACTAGATGTTGGTAAGTAACACTGGCATTTTTTAGTCCGAATGGCATTACGTTATACCAGTAGGTGTCGTATTTAGTGATGAAAGATATTTTTTCCTGGTTGCCTGGATCCATTCAAATTTGGTTGTACCCGGAATAGGCATGGAGAAAGTTGAGGATCTCGTGGCCGGCCGTCGCATCGACCATGAGATAAATGTTGGGCAAAGGAAAAGAGTCCTTGGGGAATTCCTTGTCCAAGTCTTTTTAGTATACACATATTCTTAATTTATTCCCTTTTTTAGGGACTACTACGTTTGTTAATCAATCCGGGTACTTAACTTCCCGAATGGATCCTATTCTAAGGAGTTTAGATACCTCATCTTTGATGATGCATGCTTGACTTCTGATTAGGGCCTCCTTTTCTGTTTGACGGGGTGGAACTTCGTATCCAAGCACAACTTGTAAGCAGTTATTTTCAGCGGGATCCCTGTCATGTCAGGTGGGACCAAGCGAACCAATCTATGTTAGCTATAAGGAATTTAATGAGTTTTTTCCTAAGCTCGGGGCTTAACCCCTTGACCATGTATAGCTTACGATCTAGCAGATGTTCGATCAATATGACTTGCTCCAGTTCTTTGACTGTTGATTTATGCCCGTCCCATGCCTTTTTGGTTTGGTCGGGGTCGGTGTCAGTGATTGCTATTTGGTCTCTTCCGTGGTGATCGAGCTCAGATCCTTCCGTTTCGAAAGTGCGGATATGGGGACCACCGCATCCACCACGAACATCTCCTTTGCGGCCAGTTGTTCTTCGTAAATTATTTTAATCCGTCTTGGCATTCGGAATTTCAACACCTGGTGCAGTGTCGAAGGCACTGCCCTCATGTTGTGAATCCATGGCCTCTCAAACAGAGCATGGTATCTCATATCTCCTTCGATCACGTAGAACTTTATTTCCTAAACGGTTCCGACGGTGTCCACCGGTAGTGTTATCTCCCCTTTAGTGATCTCACATGCCATGTTGAACCCGTTTAGAACACGGACTGCACGCATAATTTGGTCTTGTAGACCCAGCTGTTCTATGACCCTTGATCTGATGATATTGGCTGAACTTCCTAGATCAATTAACACAGGCTTATGTCGAGATTTATTTATGAGTACAGATATTACTAGTGCATCATTGTGCGGTTATACGATGCCTTCAGCTTCCCCATCATTGAAAGATACGATTCCTTCTGGCATGTAATCTCGAGTCCATTTTCCCCTTGTGATGGACACTTTGGTACGTTTCAGCATTGGTCCCTGAGGGACGTCGACCCCACCAATGATCATATTGATGGCGTGCTAAGGTTCCTCTTGCTCGGTCTGCTTATTGGAGTCCCTATTCTTGAAGTGATTTTTGGCTCTATCGCTCAGGAACTCCCGGAGGTGTCCGTTGTTGAATAACCGGGCTACATCCTCTCTTAGTTGTCGGCATTCTTCAGTTCTGTGGCCGTGAGTGCCATGATATTTTCATATTAGGTTGGGGTCCTTTTGAGTAGGGTCGGACTGTAGAGGTCGAGGCCACTTCGTGTCTTTGATGCATCTGATGGTAGATACGATAGCAGCAGGGTCGATGTTGAAGTTGTATTCCGATATTCTTGGCGCTTCCTTAGACCCGACGGATTTGTCAAAACCACTTTTTCACATGAGACCCTAGCTATTTTGACTTCGGTCGCTTCTCCTTTCACTTTCACAGGGTTTCGTCCAGACCCATTGCCTCTTTGATCTCCATTGTATGGTTGATATCCGTCCCTATTCGATCTTGGTTCGTGATCAATGTCTCTTTTGGACTTGTCACCAGCTCTGACGGGGTAACAGAACCAGAAGGGGCCAAAAGCTTATCATCTTCGACCCTGATTTTTGACTGGTACCAGTTATGGACGTCGGCCCAACTTACCGCCGGATATTCTATCAAATGTTGCTTCAACTGTCGTGGGGACAATGAGCTTCGAGTATTGAGCCTTGGGTGAAGACCTGAACGGCCCAATCGTCCCCGATCAAAGGCAGGTCAATTTATTCCATTTGAAATCAGGACAAGAATTCCCTAAGCATCTCAATATCTCTCTGTTTCACTTTGAAAAGGTCTGACTTCCTGGTCTCGACCTTGGTGACCCCGGCGTGTGCTTTCATGAAGGAGTCTGCAAGCATAGCAAACGAGTCAATAGAAATTAGGGGGTAAGTTGTGATACCATATCATAGCTCCCTTTGACAAAGTTTCCCCAAACTTTTTCAGCAGGATGGACTCGATCTCATCACCCTCCAAGTTGTTCCCTTTGATAGCGCACGTGTAGGAGGTCACATGCTCATTAGGGTCAGTCGTTCTGTTGAACTTAGGAATCTCGGGCATGTAAAACTTCTTTGGGATTGGCTTCGGAGCTGCACTTAGAGGAAAAGGTTTTTGAACAAACTTCTTGGAATCCAGGACCTTCAATATCAGTGATTCTCCTGGGATTTGGTCGACCTTGAAATTGTAGGTTTCCACCTTTTTGTCATTGTCTTCGATTTTCTTTTCTCCCGATTCTACCCGTATTGTGAATTCCTCGAGCATCTTTATGATCTCGGGGTTGGTCCCGGGTTTGGCTTCATTCGACCTTTCTATGATCGGTTTGTTTCTACGAGCGTTCTCCCGAGATAGTTTGGGCTCGACTCTGCAAGGGGCACTACTCTGGTTCTGCAATTGGGCTATCGCTGCTTGTTGAGCCTGCAATATTTCAAAAATTACTCGCAAGTTGATTCCATCACCTTCACCGTCGTGCGTATTTTGGGCTACCGAACGGACTCCCCCGCGGATGCTGTTCTCAGGATCGGTAGGTAAATTTGCATTGATGGCCACATGGGAGTTAGCATCGATTGGGTCCGCGGCCGGAACTCCGTTGAGGTCGATAGGGGGCACCTCGTTACTGAGTGCCATATTGTTGTTCTCGCCATAGTGGCCAGACTCAGCATCCATGTTCAAAGGAGCAGATTGATAATTCGACATTTTAAACTTTGACCTGAACAAGTGTAAAATAGGGTGTGTTATGGAGATTCGTATCAATTTCCACTATTATCCTTAGCCCCTGTGGCGCCAAACTGTTTACCCTAAAAAAAGGATAACAATTAAATTTGTTAGTGATTTTAAGGATAAGTAGATTAATTCAATACGAATGGTAAATATTGCCAGATTAAATAGATAAAAGATGTAATAAATTGTAAAACCACTCGAAAGCAAGGGAAAAAGGATGACTCTGGACTCGACGGTAGCTGCAATGAGATATCCGTCCTAGATCCCCGAATTATAGTTATGGAACACTGATCAATAAGTGTAAGAACTCTGAATAACAGAAACGTAATAGTATATTGCCTTGGTATGCGTGTTATAATGTGTTTAATAAACAATCAGTTCTCCCTTTATATAGTAGGGGATTCCTACTCTAGGTACAATCCATAAAAGGTAAAAAAAACCTTCCGTTTAACTAATCACAAGATTTTTGCTGGAACGTGCCGAGATCTGCGCCGTGATACCTGGCCGGTCACGGATATCACAGCCCTCTATTAATCGTGTTCGGTTGCTCGATAATGCTTTCTGAAGTCTTTTAGGATTTGTATTGGTCCCGGAGTCATAGCCCCGATATTCCTAAAGGCGGGCGTCGTGCCTGTCTCGATGAGACCCTTGTGTCAATCCCAGCTCCTTATCATCACGTCTCTTGCTTGATTCACCTTATCGGAAATCGAGGCGTCTCATAGGCCTGGTTTCACCCGTATACAAAAGTGATATTTAACAATTACAAATAAAGCTTCATATAAGTATGCAATAGTTATACAGTCATAAATCTAACACTTCCTCCTACAATTTCTCCGTCAAATCATTCTGTTGTCATAGTCACTATATAGTTATTGTCATCACTTTAGCTTATCTCTTACCATGATAATGGTATGTCATTGAACCATTTTGTATGCCTGTGGAGGTCCATTAATAAAAATTAAGTTTATCAAGGTTTTATTTTTATTTCGCACATGCATTTACCATCTTTAATTATTCCTATTTGGGGTATGTACTTGGAAAGTTCTACAATTATAATTGGTGCTTGTTTCTGTTTTGCAGATTGAATATGATGAGACTATTGGAGCATGTGGTGTTTTCAGAGGGAGTGAGCCATACTCTTCTTTTGATTGTGTATGTTTTGACAAGGAATTATTGCACGTTAATGCCTTTGATAATGTAAAGAAAACATCTTTTTAAAGGAAAGATAGTGTGAGAAGATATCCTATACTTTTTTTACTATGTTGATCTAGCTTCATCTTTTCCCAATATTGTGTGGTCAACATTCTTAGGCAGATGCAAGGTACCAGCCTAGATCTACTTAATCTTATGCTTCCTGCTTGAAAGATCATGTTCTCATATTTTTCCCTATGTAGTTCATTTCTTTTTTCTGGTACAAGGAGAAGTATTAGCAGTAAAACCTTGACTAAATAATTATAAGCGCGAATTCCAGATGTAGTTCGGGCAATTAATGTATTAAGCCTGGGCCCATGCTCAGCACGGGCAACCTTCATATTGTATTTACTAAAAACCACATGTGGTTGCAAAGATGTAAGTCTAGGATTTCAAGTTTGCCAGATTGTTATATCAATTCAATAAAATATTTTAATTTGTGTTTGACAAGTTTCTTCAGTTTATCCGTGCCAAATGCTAACTAATTTTCTAGATTTTATTTCTTTAATTCAATGTTCATAACCTTTTGGATTTTCTTTCTTTGTTCTGAGACAAACATAATGCATCAAATCACATGTCACGCCAATCCGATGCACCGACATACCAGTCTGGGACGTCGACCAAGGGTATCTTTGACATTTCAAACATAAGGTAGATTTCAACAGCCACCTTGTTCATTACTCTCTATTTGGAATTTGCGTTTCTCTCAAATTTGCTTTATGTTCTTCATCTCAAATATTCTAAGCTCAAAGTCCCCCATGGCCCCATCTAGCTTTCTTCTTCATTGTCTTCTCTTACAATGGTAATAATCATCTCTCCGCTATTTACTTTTGTTGTTACAGATCATTGGAGTTCAAGGATGTGTATTTCTTTTCAATCTTCACTTTTATAATTTTGGCTTTTAATATATGAATTCCAGTAATTTTGCATCATTCTACATATGCATGTTCCTTTTTTACTATTGAGAGTACCTGGTTATAAATTGGTTAATTTACCATGGGCTGTTTTTCAATTTATGGATATGATAATGAAGCTAACTTCCTATAGGTTCTTTCACTTATAAATCAAAGGAGTAGGGCCTCAATTTTGTTTGCTTTATCTTTCGAGCACCATGTTGCATTCAATAACTCCACGTCAACTATACCGAGCAATATTTTTTATTCAAATTTAATTAACAAAAGAATACAAAAAAGATTGTCTGAGACAATTCTGTTTGGCCAATATTTCTTTAGTAGATATTCTTAAACTGTTTGACACCATATATGCTCATCATTTCAGTATATCATTTTGCATAGTTGGTTAAACAATTTGATTCACTAGAGTTGAACCGTCGTAAGCAATAATATTTGATTTTCACTTCTTGTTTTGAGAAGCTATTTGATACTGATTCTTGATATAATGATATCAGAGAATAGTACACTATACATGGTGAATTCATTGCTCAATTGTATTCTCATGTTGGTCATATTGGTAAATATCAATTTCAAAGTGCATGTAGACAGTTTCGGTTAAATATCGAAGTTTTTGTTACTTTGTGTACAGATATACCTTTCTATAGTAGCATAAAAGGGGTGACAAAAAGTCGTCTTTCATTGCATACATTTTCTTAGCTAAAAGACGGTAGAATATATAATTTTTTACTCCTTTTTGCTTCACGGTTCGCGTCTCCAAGCATTAGACAGTGCTATATTTGTTACAAATTACCAACTTTTTACTATTGGTGGATGTTACTCAAAACAGTTTTTATTTTGCTAAATAAAATAAATTGATATTGAAGCCCGGCGAGTTACTCCAAAGGGTTTGATTTCTTTATCTTTTACCTGATATGCATTTCATTTATGTTAGAAAATCTTATGATAGATAGGGCTTTTTATAAGGCACTTAACTTACTACTTATGTCTATGTGTGCTAACAAAGGTAATTCCGATTTGTATCCTCAAGTTTGTGTAACTTCTATGTTGTTGAAGTTGACTCTGTGGTTGTGGCTAGTTATGAAATACACCAATACTACCATCAACTCTCCATGATTAGGCCGCATAAATAATTATCCATAACTCTCTTTCTATAAAGATGAGTCTTAACATTCTCCGATCCAAAAAAATGCAAACACTTACACTTCACACAAGGACACCTAATCATCCCTCCAAACTGGAATGGTTCAAGTGACATTGCATGCCTAATAAATTCATTAACCCCTTCTATAAATTCCTCCCTCAAAAATTGACGATTAAGATAATTCCTATTATACATCCAACTATGATATTCCATCTACACAATAAACAAATAAATTGTATGTTATATTAATTAATTATTCAAATTAATTTATAGTTTAAGTTACATAATAAACTTTAGTAACAATTTAGTAAATTAAAATAATTTGAGTGTTTATTAATTTGAATAAAATATTATTCTAACCCTACTATTAATCATAATTAGACTCGCTAGAACAATGAATTAGTTAAGCCATTCGATTAGACTAACTCACTTAGTATTAACAATAATTAATAAACCCTAAATCCAATTTAGTAAGCCCTAAATCATAATTTAATAAACTCTATCACAATCATGATCAATAAAATTGAAAAAATAAAAATTAGCTAAGCAAAGCATAATCATAACCTTCTAACATAATATCTTTTAAATTAACTAAGCCAAGTACATTACATGCTATCATAAACAAAATCAATAAGAGTAAACCCTAAATCTAAAGAATTAAAAATCAATTGAAAGAATCACAAAATCCCAAAATCAATAAGAGTAAACCCTAGTTTATACAATTGAAAGAATTTAAATTACTAAAAGTAACAAATATAGATAATTAACCTTCAAAGAGAGGAGACGGGTATGATTTTGGGTGAAAATAGCAGTGGGCGGAGGCGACGAGCAGTGGTGGCAGCGACGGCGGGCGGGGAGAGACGAGGGGGGGGGGGCTTTGATTTTAGGTGAGAAGGGAGTGATGAGTTGATTTTTGGTGGGATTTGGAGTGAAATCACACCTTTGGAAGAGAGAACGAGAGAAAGAGAAAAGATAGAAATAGAGAAGAAGCCCGTCTCTTGCAGCCCTAAATTAAAGATTTACGGCCGACTTCGGCCAGAAATTACGGTCGGTACATTTAAGTGACTAATTGACCGTTTGACCACAACATTTCTGACCTAAATCGGTCGATATTTCAATTTTAATTTTATTTAATTATAAAACCAACCGAAGTCTGTCGGTTTTAGTCAATTTTATCAAAATTGCTTTTAGATAAGTACTATTTAATGTTTCATTAATTACCTAATTGATCTAACATCCTAAATTGATATACACACACAGACACATATATATGTGTGTGTGTGTGTGTGTATTTAATTACTTTTATATAGGCATATATCCTATGTGTATGTATATATACATATACGTACATAATATTTAAATGATTTTAACATCCTAAATTGTAATATTATATACATACACATACACACATACATACATATATACATATATATATATATATATATATATACATATACATACATATATATATATATATATATATAAAACAATCGTGGGATTTGACCGAGTAGATGTTGTTGTTGCTATAACTTAAGTTTTAATACAGCACTACAGCTTATAGTACTATACATTTTTGCATTAAAATGTGTTCTAATGTGTTGGATGCCGATACTTAGACTTGATCGCTCACACTTAAAACTCAATAATTTATTTACTAAGGCCGTCAGTATGCCCGAGCGTCTTGTCAGTTAAAATCGAGAATTACGCATATTCTAGGTTAAATAAAGTGATAAAAAAATATATCCTAGGTTAATCGAATATAATTAAATTTTTAATTGATCCACTGGACAAGTATTCGCTCAAAGTACTAATCATATGATCGAGAATAACTCGATTATCACATAGAACATCAAGAATTTAGGATGTTCTATACATACACACACACAAACACACACACACACACACACACACACATTACAGTTTAGGATGTTAATTATAAGTAGATTGTAGATAATAATAATCTATAAATGTTTGACCATGTTTGACCACTAGTACCGACCGATATCGGTCGGAAACTTCATCAAAGTTTTTTGAAAATTATATTAGTTATGAAAAAATAAAACAAAACTTGGGTGGGAAAAAATTAATTCAGTATTCCGATAAATGAGGAGCTTATTTTATTTTAATATTTTTTTCGTACATAATAGGTAAGTTTGACCTGCTTTTGGTCAAATATTGACCATATTCAGATCGATTTCGCTCGGAAATATGTCAAGACCCGGAATTCCCACGGGACCGTAATGGCGCCTAACATTTCACTTGCTAGGTAAGCCTAAGTTAGATGTTGTTATTAACCATTTTTAATAATTTAAATCAAATGAAAAACAATAAGCTAAATAAACTGAAATAAATAGATAAATCTGATACACAGCGATATCCAAATACAAATCCCAGAATGGGTATCACGAATACACAAGCGTCTAGAGTACTATAAATAATAGTTTGAATGAAAGCATAAATGTCTGAATTGAAATAAACAGCTAGAGTAATGTAGAAGGGGACTTCAGGGCTGTGAACGATGTGCAGTTGTACCTCAAATCTTCGTCAAGCACCAGATCCTAGTAATCTACTGACCGCCGCTAGGACCGACTCCAAAATCTACACAAGAAGTGCAGAGTGCAGTATGAGTACACTCTAAATTTACTATGTAAGTGCCGAGCCTAACCTCAACGAAATAGTGACGAGGCTAAGGCGGGCTACTTACAATAACTTGTACGCAGTAATAATAATAATAATAATAATAATAATAATAATAATAATAATAATAATAACAGGGAAAGAAACAGAAAATGACTGTAAAGCACTTAATTTATGAAAATGAGCTCAATCCTCGCAACCAGAGAATCTAGAATATCAAACCTCAAAATATCATATAAAAAGGATGAAAACTAACAATAACGCAATGAGTACAACATATATAATCTGTTGCAACGCGCAACCCGATCCTACCATACATACACAATCCTCTCGTATTCTACTATAATATAATTTATCAATATCAATAATCACATAAAATCTGTTACGGCGTGTAACGCGAACCCACCATATCATCATAATCAATGGCATATTCCTCCCTTATTTTGCTGTATCATAATTTATCAATATCAAGTATCACATTCACAATCGTTGCAGCGTGCAACCCGATCCCACCATATCATTATAAATCAAAAATCTTCCCTTATTCCTCCATATCACAATCGTTGCGTTGCGGCGTGCAACCCGATCCCACCATATCATTATAAATCAAAATCTTCCCTTATTCCTCCATATCACAATCGTTGCGGCGTGCAACCCGATCCACAAATATTGGCAATAAAAGCAATCAATTCAATAACTCAATTTACAAGAATCTCTATAATTAGGGAATATGAAAGCAAAATAATAAAGGAACCCCATACTAATCAAACGAATACTACAATTAATATAAAAGCAACAAGACAAGCCAAGTACATGACAGTTAAGGTGTGCAAGTAAGAAAAATTAAGGCAAGTAGCAGTTAATCACGGAGTCATAGAAGGAACGAACAATGTAATACAAGAATAATTAATGACAACTACAAATTGCGGCATAGAAGGCAATTAAAGCATGTAACAGTTAAGGCATAGAGTGAGATAATTCATGAAATACGAGGAAGACATGGGAACAATTATTTTGACGGCGTATATGCACTTGTCACCTCGCATATAAGCCGATACACACGTAATTCACATAACATATGTTCAAGGGCTCCTAATCTCCTCAAATCAAGATTAGACCCAACATTTACCGCAATCCACAACTCAAGCAATCAATCACCCACGGCCTTGCCTTTTGAACAAGCCTCCAAACCAACCAAATTTAGTTTATTATTGACCAAATGATTCAAAATAAGCTTTAGAAACTACCCACAAATGAAGGAGGTTCAATGTACATCATTTTTTAAAAAGTCAACCACGGGCCCGCTTGGTCAAAATCGAGATTCGGACCAAAATCCGATTACCTATTCACCCCCGAGCCCGGTTATGTAATTTGTTTCAAAATCCGACCTCAATTCGAAGTCTAAATCTCAATTTTACAAATATTCCCAATTCTACCCAAATCTCTAATTTCTACCATGGAAATCCTAAATTTGATGTTAAAATCTCATGAAATGTAATGGGTAATTGAAAAGAAATGGATTAAAGTCATTTACCACTAAATTTAGGAAGAAAAGTCTCTTGGAAAATCCTCTAGGGTGTTTAGGGTTGAAAGTTTGTGAGAAATGAGCTAAATCCCGTTTTTCCCCTCTTACCCAGCTGCGGATGTCCTAATTGCGATGTCATGTTCGCAATTGCGAATATCGCAAAAGCAAGAAAGGGACCGCAAATGTGAATCCTATCTTAGAAGAACAGTCGTCACAAATGCGACATTTTGGTTGCAAATGCGAACCCAGTGCCCTCGCAAATACGACCAAACTCTTCACAAAAGAGAAGCAGTCAACAGTGGTCGAGATCGCTATTGCGACCACCTCCTTCGCAAATGCGAACAAAATCCCGTAAATGCGAGTTTCACCCAATCCAGCCCATGCTCGCAAATGCAAATCATTGTTCGCAAAAGCGAGGCTCGCATCAGACCTCGCAAATGCGAGATTCGCAGCAGAGCACCAGCACCAAGTGTTCTAAGCTTAACTAAACTCATCTGAAACACGTCCGAAACTCACCCGAGCCCCTCGGGCTCTAAACCAAACATGCACACAAGTGTAATAACATCATACGAACTTGGTCATGCAATCTAATTATCAAAATAACATTTAAATCTACAAATCAATCCTCAAAATGAATGAACTTTCAAAGTGAAACTCAAGGACACTAGAATCACGTTTAAGTGTGCGGATCATGTCAAACAATTCCGAATTGGACCAAATTTTGCAGACAAGTTTCAAATAGCAATACAGAACTATTCCAAGTTCTAACCTCAAAATTCGAACCCGTTAGTTAAGAAGTCAACTTACGGTCAAACTTAGTAATTCTTCAACTTTCAAAATTGCTAGTTTTCGGCAAAATAAGTCAAAACAAGTTAGGGAGTTCGAAATTCAATTCCGGGCATACGCCCAAGTCCCAAATTATGATACGGACCCACCGGGACCGTCAAAACACAGATTCGGGTCCGTTTACACAAAATGTTGACCGTAGTCAAGTCAAGTCAATTTTAAAGACAAAAATTCACATTTTCTTAAATTTTTCACATATAAATTTTTCGAAAAAAGACTCGGACTGTGCATGCAAATCGAGTACGCTAAACGGAGCTAATCGAGGTCTCGGAACATAGAAATAGAAGCTAAATCTCAAAATGACCTATCGGGTCATCACATTCTCTACCCCTTAAACAAACGTTCGTTCTCGAACGGACATAGAAAAGTACCTGGACTGGTGAAAAGGTGTGGGTATCTACTCCACATGTCGGACTCGGACTCCCACGTGGCTACCTCAAATGGCTGACCTCTCCACTAAACTCTAACTAAAGGATAACTCTTAAATCACAACTTTCGGACCTACCAGGCTAGAATAACCACCGGCTCATCCTCATAAATCAAATCCTTGTCCAACTAGACTGAGCTGAAATCTAACATATGGGACGGATCACCGTGATAATTTGGAGCATGAAGACATGCAAAATCGGATAAACTGCTGATAAGCTAGGTGGTAGGGCAAGCCTGTAGGCCACCTCACCCACTCTCTCAATAATCTCATAAGGTCCGATATACCTAGGGCTCAACTTGCCCTTCTTCCCAAACCTCATCACACCCTTCATGGGTGAAACCCGAAGCAATACCCTCTTTCCAACCATGAATGCAACATTACGAACTCTTCAATCAGCATAACTCTTCTTCCTAGACTGAGCTGTGCAAAGTCAATCCTGAATCGTCTTAACCTTTTCCAAGGCATCCTGAACAAAATCGGTACCCAACAACTGAGCCTCTCCCGGCTCGAACTAACCAACTGGTGAACGACACCACCTCTCATATAATGCCTTATAAGGAGCTCTCTGAATACTCAATTGGTAGCTGTTGTTGTAGACAATCTCCGCAAGCGGCAAGAACTTGTCCCAAGAACCCCCGAAATCCATAACACAAGCGCGAAGAATATCCTCAAATATCTTAATGGTGAGGTCGGACTATCCGTCCGTTTGGGGGTGAAATAATGTTCTCAACTCAACCTATGTGCCTAACTCACGCTGTACGGCCCTCCAGAAATGCGAGGTGAACTGCGTACCTCGATTAGAAATGATGGACACGGGCGCACCGTGAAGACGGACGATCTCACGAATATAGATCTTAGCCAACCGCTCTAAAGAATAGGTAACTACTACTGGAATGATATGTGCAGACTTGGTCAACTAGTCCATAATGACCCATACTGCATCGAATTTTTTCTGAGTCTGTGGGAGCCTAACAACGAAATCCATGATAATACGCTCCCACTTGCACTCAAAAATCTCAAGCCTCTGAAATAAACCACCAGGCCTCTGATGCTCGTATTTTACTTGCTGACAATTCAGGCATCGAGCTACATATGTAACTATATCCTTCTTCAATCTCCTCTACCAATAATGCTACCGCAAGTCTTGATACATCTTGGCGGCACCTGGATGAATAAAGTACCGGGAACTGTGGGCCTCCTCAAGGATCAACTCACAAAGCCCATCCGCATTGGGCACACAAATCCGACCCTGCATCCGCAACACACCATCATCTCCAACAGTAATCTGCTTGTCACCATCGTGCCGCACCGTTCCTTAAGGACAAGCAAATGGGGGTCGTCATACTGATGCTCTCTGATTCTCTCATACAAAGAATACCGAGAGACCGTGCAAGCTAGAACACGACTGGGCTCTGAAACATATAATCGCACGAGCTGATTGGGCAAGGCCTGAACATCTGATGCTAGCAGTCTCTCACCAGCTCGAACATACGCAAGGCTACCCATATTCAAAGCCTTTTTACTCAAGGAAACGGCCAAACATTGGCTTTCCCAAGGTGATACAAAATGGTAATATCATAGTCTTTCAACAGCATCAACCACCTCCTCCGCCTCAAGTTGAGATCCTTTTGCTTGAACTAATACTGTAGACTCCGATGATCTGTGAACACCTCATACGACACACCGTAGAGGTAATGCTTCCAAATCATCAGCGCATGAGCAATGGCTGCCAACTCTAGGTCATGAATAGGGTAATCCTTCGAATGAACCTTCAACTGTCGCAACGCGTATTCAATCACCCTGCCATCCTGCATCAATAGGGCACAGAGTCCAATACGAGATGCATCAGAATACACTGTATACGATCTTGAACCTGTGGGTAATACCAACATCAGAGTTGTAGTCAAGGCAGTCTTGAGCTTCTGAACCTTAACTCACGCTCATTGGGCCACCTGAATGGAGCACACTTCTAGGTCAATCTAGTCAATGGGGCTACGATGGATGAAAAACCCTCCACGAACCAGCAATAATACCCCGCCAAACCCAGGAAGCTTCGAATCTCCGTAGCTGAAGCAGGTCAGGCCAATTCTGAACTACCTAAATCTTCTTAGGATCCATTTTAATGCCCTATGCAGACACCACATGCCTAAAAAGGCGACTGAGTCCAACCAAAACTCACACCTTGAAAACTTGGCATATACTAACTATCACTCAAAGTCTGAAGCACAATCTGACGATGGTGCTCACGCTCCTCTCGACTGCGAGAGTATATCAAGATATCATAAATGAATACAATCACAAAAGGATCCAAACAGGGCTTTGTTGCATCCTATTTTATACTAGTCAAGACAAGATTCAACTTATGGTTTCTCTGTTGTTGATGAAAGAGAGTCACCACATAATACTTAAAGGTATACTAGGGTACCTATTTAATTACTAAGTCATGTTCTTTGTTAGTCTGCTAAACGGTGAGATAATGGGTAAAGGTTCTCGTTCTTCTAAGGGGAAGGTGTTAGGCACCCCTTAAAATCCACCTAAGGTAGCTCCATAGGATCTAGACGAAGTTTGGGATCAATTATTTATAAAATGCTTTGACTAGTGATAAGGAATGTTGCTTACTGTATACCTAAGTATGATATTGATAGAAAGAATGCAGGGTCCTACAGGGATATGAGTTTACGAAGAGGTTCATAAGATATATTGAAAGAGTCTTGAAATTGGTGTATAAGTGGTCTAGATTTTATAAGTTTATAAAAGAGATTGAGTTATAAAAATACTTTGATTTGGGGATGGTTATTTACATAACTCTAAAAGGATATTTTGCAAGAAGGTGAGCCTAAAATTACCTCATATTCAGAGGGCTTTCAAGGAAGAGGTTATTTTGCCGAACATTCCTTAAGGGCAATAGTTCTTGAAGTTTTGATTTTTCTTTTGAAAAGGAAGCTGAGATCTGACTTCCCTTTTTGAAGTAGAGTTGTTGTTTTGCTAAGTTCCGGATTTTGAAAAACTTTAAAGGGGAGAAAGGTGAGTTAAAAATATAATAATTTGCGAGCAGATTATAATTAGTTAGTTAAGGATCTACTTCTAACTAATTTCCCTTTTAAATTCGATATTGTTTAAGGCTTGTCTAAGTTTATATGATACTAAAGCATAAATGAAAAGCATGTAATCTAATATATGAGAAATAAAACAACAATAAAGACATAACAAACACAACTAACATTAATTTTAAACTAACAAAAACAGTGAGCTGCACTAACGAGATAGTAAATAACGATAAAGAGGTGAGGGAGAGAGGACTGGACTCTGTGATTGGGTCTCAAGAAGGTAGCCCCAACAATAAAGAAACGCAAATACAGCTGACTTTGGATTCCTCGATGAAATGCAATAAGACTGGAAATGGGCCTGAGTTCATTAGGAACTCAGAGGCCCAAACAGATGTACGTGTTAAAAGAATAATAAAATCATTAGACACATATTCAATATATTTAGCATATTCTAACTACTATCATACTTTGATGCACATGAAAAATACACAAACTGATAACTGAAGCAAGAATAAGATTAATATGGTAGAGGAAATTATATATTAATGTAATGGTTTTACTTAGCAAATAATTCACATTGGAAACCATTCGGTATTATTAAACACCAAACCCTTAAAGAACTGGATGCGTCAACGAATTAAGAGCTAAGGAGAGAGCCCCACTTAAGGTCGATGCTCCCTTTGGATCTCCCGACACTTCAAAGTTCCCAAGGGACTCAAGGCCCAGGGCAATGCTTGTGCAGGGGAGGGCAACCAACCTAAAGTCGAATTCTGCTCCCAAATACCCTTAGTCACTTACGACAGATTTTCCTTATCGATTTAAGTGCCAATGAGGCCCTTCCAATTCAAACTAAATACTAAAGTATTACTTACCACAAAATATATACTTTTCTCTTAATGAAAATAATACAAGGTAATACAGATTATGTTGATACTTAATAAGGAACACATATAAAGTAAACCAAATGGGGGGCTGACTTCAGAATATATCTATATAAAAAAAGAAGTTTCATAATCATACTATTGGGGGAATGAATCATTAAGGCACAACATATTCAAACAGGAATTAATAGCATTACTTGGAAAGTTAAAGATCATCAATGCAGATTCAAACCAACAGTCATGGTCAGCCATTGTTACAGAGAGGTTATCAAGGTCATCAGGAATGGGATTAAACTCTCATCATGACTACAAATTCACAGGTTCAAACATGGCACCCCTAAGATCTCAACATAGTCATGCTTCTAACAGTATTAGCAAGTCAATGTGTTCAGATAATATCAATAAATGGACTTCATAAAGTTTGAGAGTCAAGTTCAACTTCAGGTTAACAATAAGGAGGAGGACTGAGCATAACTCAAGATAGAACATGGTATTACAGAGTAAAGCAAAGATGCTTACAACATTTAATCAACTACACATAGGTAGGGTGAAAGAGACAGTGACATCATATAAGAAGGGGAACTTTGCACATTAAAGAACCAATTACATAACCAAATCAACATGTTGGTAAACAAAGGAGATGGAAAACATTGCATCAAAACAAGTTCAAACTCAAACATAAATCTAGCTCAGCATATAGGTATGAAGTGATCATGCTTCAACTCCAAAAAGGGTCACTTGATTATAACATAGTGTCTAAGTCCTTTCTTCATGGCAGATTAGTGAATAATAGATGCATGCAAACTTTACAAAATCAACAGGGCTCAATGGATTAATGGCAGGGATGTATTTCACAAGTTTTAAATTACACATGTATATGAAGATCTCAACTAATCATGGGGGCAAACAGACTTAGTTATGCAGCAATTATCAGTTGACTTTATCCAAACAAGATCATGACTTACATGTGAAGAAAAAGATAGCTTAACGTTAACAGAATATACATACAATAAAGATTCATGAGAATAGGACAGTTTGATGCAAATAAGACAGCTTCCTATAAATGCATACAATAGTTGAGTATGATCATGAGAAGGTTATAATGATTGCCCAGATATCACCCTTAGAGTTAGTAGATACATATGTAGAGAAGGAAAGTATATGATCACTTAAATTCTTTCACCTTAGCTTAGTGATATAGACTCGTTAAACTTTCAGATATATACCAGTTAAGATTACCAAATAATGAACTCGATCATAAAGCAAATAGGATGCAGGGAATGATATGCAGAAGTGAAGATCACAATAGTATCATTAGTAAAGATAAAACATGAACACGATTGGATTAACAATGATAATAATCAAATAGAGTAAAGACTATAGTGGTAACTCAGAAACAGTTTAACAAACACAGGGAAAAAGGAAAGTATTTAGACATTTTATGTTCAAACTTAAGGTTAAGAAGCAGGGAAATATAAGTCATCTTAGTTCAGCTTTATTTCAGTCATAACTATCAAGTAGTAAACTCAGCTTCTAAAAATCACAAAAAGACAGAAGTTCAATAAGACAGGGATGAGTTTACTGCAAGTCACTGCAAACTATGAAGTTTGGATTGAACATAAACATATACGAATTCAGGCATGGAGACTATGGGTAAACTCAGAACAAATATCAACAATTATCAATGACTTAATCGATTATCACTTTAGAGAATCATAACAGAACAAGCTGACCATAAAAGGTCGTCAAACTAACAAAGCATAAATATCAAACATGTCAAACACATATAGAATAATTATAATCTACAGACTTAACTCGACATATCTAAATCATTCAGAGAGATAAAGAAAAAGAAATGGGAGAGAAAGATGCTGACCTTCTTAAGGGCATCAGACCAAACTAATTATTTTTGCTCAAGATCCCAGAACCTTCATGCTTGAACCAGCAAAAGAACTCAACAAAAGAGAGGGAAAACAGTAAGAGAGCTAAGACCAGAAACCCTAATTTTCTTAGTGTTTTCATTTTGTATGCTTAGTGTGTTCGTATCTATGTATGTCCGCTCATGTTAGGTGAGAGCATTGAAGACCCCTTTTTATAGTGCCATTTAAGGCTTTTGGGTTTCAGATTTCAAACTAAGATAGTGGAGAGAGACGATGAATTGATGATGTGAGCAAATCGAAAGAAAATCAAGATATAGAGGATGAATTTCGTATTTGAGTTTACTTGAGTGGAGAACAGTCGATTGCAGGGGGCAAAGGACCGATGGACAAATCTCAAAACCCAGAGGTCACTGCGTTTGACCTCTGGGCACAGAATATTCATGATGAACTCTGAATTGTGCACATGCATGCTCCGATTTGGCAGAATGAGTGAGGGAACCAGATGAAACGAAAACTCATCAGTTAGGTCTAGGGCAGGGCCGTGCATAATTTGGTAAATACCGAATTACCATATCGAAACCAAAAATTTTGGTATTTGGTATTCGATATTTTGGTATTTGGTATGGTATTTGGTTTAAGTTTAAAAAAAATAGTATTAGGTATGGTATTTGGTATTTTTTTAAAAATACCGAAATACTGATACCGTACCAAAATATATATTATATTGCACAATACATATATTATTAATTATATTATAAATATACAAAATCTAAATTTTTTTCTTCTTTATTCTTTAAGTTCATCAATTAACTCAAAGCAAGTAATAAGATATTTCTAATGATCAAATTTATTCCTTTATGTATAATTTTCTCTCTCTGGGTTGATATTTGCCGGTTTTGGACAAAACTTTTGTCAACAAACATTTTTAGTTTTATACACTTTTGAGTACTTTAATTAAGAATATTACAGTCTATAACTCTATGCACTAGTTAGTATTCAAACCGAATAAATCGAAGTTACCGAACCTAATAAACCGAAATCGAAAGGAGAAAAATCGAACCATACCGAATTTAATTAGGTGCGGTATTGGTTAGCTGTTTAAGAAACCGAATACCAAAAGTACCGAACCGAAATTTCTAAATACCGTACCGTACCGACCGACAAACACCCTTAGTCTAGGGTTTCGAATTGGGGTTTTTAAATCTTAACAACGAGAACGGAAAACTAAGCTTACTAGATTTATCTTCAAGGAACCAAGGAAGTAGATTTGCGAGTTGATTTGAAGGGACAATGGAATGGTGCTTCGATTTCCAGGAGCTAGGTTCTGGCGTTTCTGATTTGGCGAACAAAAGAGGAAAAATCAACAGGATTCGTGGATGATGAAGGCAAAGGGGATGATTTGAAGTTAATTTCACAACTTTGCACAAATTTGTGCTAGGTCTGTTGATTGATGGAGTTGGGCAGACGAGAAAAAAGAGAGAAGAAGGGGAAAGAATGGCGGCTGGGCAGGTAACAAATGATTTAGGGTTCCTGGGGTATTGGGGCGTCTCTAAGGTTAAAGTCAAGGGAAGGAATCTAGCCCGTTGGACCGTCTGATCAATGACCCTGATAAATCGAGATGTTACGCATTTAAGAAAATCAATTTCGGAGAAATACGGGGACCGTTGGATCCGTGTGATCCAACGGCTAAGATAATGTCTGATACTAGGTCAAGATTAAATGGAAAATAGGGATAATTACCGTTGAATATTTGAATCAACGGCTCAGATTGCTTGTATTTGTATTGTGAGTGGGATTAGAGAGTGACATGGCACGGCCTAGTTGGTTCGCAAGGAGTGGCATGGATATCCAACTCGGAATGAGATGGGGTATTTGGACTGGGTCAGGTCCAGATTTGGTTTGGTATTTGGGTTGATTTTGATTTAATGAATAGCCACTTCATTTTTAATGAAGGAATTGCAATTGTAGCCTTTTAGTTTTTAACCCGCTTAAAATTAATTTAAATAAGATTAAAAATTTCAACAAAATGTGGTAAAATTATAATTACTATATGTTACAATTTATTTTTATTAATTTTCTATAAATAACACATATTTCAAATTATAGCACTAATTTCAAAATATTAACAGAGTAACCTAATTCACTGAAAATTAAGGAGTAATTTTGTCAAATTATAAAACCTATGTAGTGTATATACAAAAGTTATTTTTATAATAGTAAATACATTTGTAATTACACAATATCAGTACTACATGATTAATTTTAAAATTAATAATTAATTAATTTATAAAAATAGATATTCATTAATAGAAAATACTTTTAAAGTATTCATCATAAATTGTTAAGCGTGAATAAATTATTTTTAAAAGTGAGGGTCAAAATTGACCGTCAACAGCTGCCCCTCTTTGACCGGAGATGATGAAAGATTTTTCATGCAAAGAAATTGAATCAAAGCCAAATATTTCAAATAGCATGAAAATTATGAGTTGCGGAATTGAGTTGAGGAAGAATCTAGGAAAGTTTGGGAATATTGGACCGAATTCTGGCTTTGAATTGCTTACATACCTCGGGCTTAACGAGGATCAGGCCTTATGTAGTTCTGGAGTATGGATTTTGAGGAAGCGGCACTCGCAAGAATTGCCCCAGTATCGTATTGTGACGATACAGCGAGACGAAAGATTGGTCACTCATGATAGCTTGAATTTTGCGGCCTCATTTGAATGATTCGAAATTTTGAGCTCGCTGGTCATCGTGAGCTGGGATCTTGGGCCCGTTACTGCGTTGGTTGTCCCCACAACGTTATAGTTCGGTCTGGTGCTAAGAAAAGGGTCCATGTTGCTATGTTTGTTCCAGCAAAAAGAAATGAAATACACGTATACCAATATATTATAATGCAGAATATATTAATATGCGATGTAAATAATGCAGGATAGATGATGCATGGCTGCCGGCGAGCCGTTATTTGGGATTAGGATGATGGTATACTTGATCCTGGCTCGATTTGTTAGCCGGGCTGGGTACCTTTCCGCAGCTGTCGGAGCATTTGAAAATTGTCTCCGCTTGTTGGGAGAGCTTGATTGGTAAAGTGTGTCTCCGCTTGCTGGGGGAGCTTTGCTCTACGAAATATCTCCGCGGGAGAGCTTGATTGGTAAAGTGCATCTCCGCTTGTTGGGAGAGATTTACACTGAAATGTAAAGTATTCTCTGCTCAAAAGCGATCAAAATCATGCCTAAAGCTACACGATCAAAATATTAAGAAATTCAAAGTAATACTAAAATGAAACATAAGCATGCCCAAGAGATACTCATGACTATGAAGCTAGGTAACGGCCATTAATTGGCAAAACGTTGGTGACGAGGTTTTCGATTGTCTATTCCGGCATCCGTGATTGACGGAGCAGTGCTGCAGATTGCTTTTCGTTGGTGAGGTTTGTAGTTTGCTATATACAAGACTCCAGTTGGCGAAGCCGACATTTGATGTGTACAAGGCGCTTCGATTGATTGAGCTAACAGTTTGCTATTTACAGGACTTCGATGGGCGAAGTCGTCATGCCATTTGTAAAGGGTGCTCTAATTGATTGAGAAGACGATTTGCTATTTATAGATTTCTGTGTCAACTGTCTGATTCCGAAGCACCTATAAAGGATTCAAGAGTTAGCCTTAGCTGTTCTAAAAAATTTAAAGTAAAAGGAGGTGAGATAATCTTAGGCAAGTGGCGGGTCCATCATTTTCCCCAGTATGGTCCCAGTGATTCTTTACTCCCTTTTGACCCTGCACTCAAAGAAAACTTCTTAGTAGGGGGGGAGTTGGTTTGCGTCGACCATGATATTGATTTGCCCCAGCCTTTGACATGATTGTACCACGAAGTTTGGTATATGGAACAGGTTACTTTATATATAATTAGAAAATATATTGAAAATACTTGTTTCTTTTAAGGCAAACGCTATCATCCCGGACTATGACATGTTACAAAAGGTTCTCCACAAACGAATGTATCTCTTTGAGAACTTTGTCCCATTGATGTCGATCTTCCATGGTGTCTCTGACAACGCCCCTACTTGCTATTGCGACTGCGTCCTAATTAAGGCTAATGCATTACAGAGGTTTCCTAAGGTTATGACTGAACCCTTTCAGGTTGCCTACTTATCCAAAACGGAATCAGGTCTGAACGTAGTTCATGGGATAATGATGAAATATGATAAAACGATCGAGCTTGACTCAGGCAGCCTACGTATCCAAAATAGAATAAGATCGGAACATAATAGTTCAATTACAATAGATGCAAAATGATGAGATTAAGAAATTAAAATGATCTAGTTTGACTCAAACAGCCTACGTATCCAAGTGGAATCAGGCCAGAGCGTAGTTCAATTACAAAAGACGACTAAATCCGATAAGGATTGCCTACGTATTCCTTTATGAGAAAATCAAGTCGGCATAGTTCCTGAACAACATACAAAAATAACATTCGGTTTTTCTATTACAGGAGAAAAGGGGAGAGAAACTGAACCCTACGTGGGTTGCCTACGTATCCCTCTGTGGGAAGTCAGGTTGAACGTAGTTCTTTTACATCAAAATCCTAACTATATTTGTCTTTAGGCATAATACCTCTTGATTGCGTCCGAGTTGATGGACTTCGTGCTGACCCTTCCATCCATTTCAGCTAAGATTAGAGCTCCATCAGAGTGCTCTGTGGACCATGTAAGGACCTTGCCAGTTCGGTGCAAACTTCCCTTTAGCTTCTTCTTGATGGGGAATGATTTTCTTCAGAACCAACTGCCCCAGTGTGAATTTGCGAGGTTTCACTCTTTTGTTAAACGCACTAGCCATCCTGTTCTGATATAGCTGGCCATGACATACTGCATCCATTCTTTTCTCATCATTGAGCATGAGTTGTTCTTGCCTGACGCGTATCCACTCTACATCGTCCAATTTTACTTCTTGAATGACTCATAAGGATAGTACTTCGACTTCTTGGGGTATCACTGCTTCGGTTCCGTATACCAAAATGTATGGCGTTGCCCTAGTAGATGCTCTCATGGTAGTCCGGTAACCTAATAAAGCGAAAGGTAATTTCCCGTGCCATTGTCTGTGATTGTCCACTGTCTTTCGTAGAGTCCTCTTGATATTCTTGTTAGTTGCCTCGACTGACCCATTCATTTGTGTTCTGTAAGCTGTGGAATTTGGTGGATAATTCTTAACTTCTCTCAATTTCCCTCATGAGGTCGATATTAAGGTTGGCGGCATTGTTAGTGATGATAGACTCTGGTATCATAAATCTGCAAACGATGTTGTTCCGGACAAAATCTGCCACTACCTTCTTTGTGATGGCCTTGTAAGTAGATGCCTCGACCTATTTGGTGAAATAGTCAATGGCTACCAAAATGAAACAATGTCCGTTTGACGGTATAGGCTCTATAGGTCCTATCACGTCCATTCCCCAGGCGGCGAAAGGCCAAGGTGAACCCATTACATTTAACTCATTTGGTGGAACCCGAACGAAATCTCCGTGAATCTAGCACTAGTAACACTTCTGTACATAGAGGGTGTTTTCGCTTTCCATAGTCTTCCAAAAGTATCGAGCTTTCAAAATCTTCTTGTCTAACGTGAACCTGTTCATGTGGGGTCCGCACGTCCCAGCATGTATTTCTTCTAATAGTCTAGTTTCTTTGGCGACGTCTACACATCTCAACAAACCTAAGTCTGGGGTCCTCCTGTACAAGACTTCCCCGTTGAGGAAAAGTGGTTTTCCAACCTCTAGAGGGATTGTTTTGACCATTAGTTTTTTTGGGTATTCCTGGGTCGCAAGGAACTTCTTGATGTCGTGATACCAAGGTTTACCATCTGTTTCTTCATTCACATGGAAGCAATAGGCACGTTGATCCTTGATTTCTATCTCGATGGGATCGATGTAGTTCTAGTGTGGATGCTAAATCATGGGTGATAAGGTCGCAAGGGCGTCCGCGAACTCGTTCCGAATTCTAGGGACGTGTTTGAACTCAATCTTTGTGAACTTTTTGCACATCTCCTTCATGCAGTGTCGGCACACAGTATCTTGACATTCTTGGTTGACCATTCTCCTTGGACTTGGTGGATCAGCAAATCGAAATCTCCTGTGACCAGAAGTTCTTTGATGTTCGTGTTGACTGCCATCCCGATTCCAAGGATGCATGCCTCGTATTCAGCCATATTATTGGTACAAAGTAATCTTATCTTTGCCGATGCTGGATAGTGATGTCCAGATTTCGAAATTAAGACTGCCCCGATCCCGACTCCTTTGAAGTTTGCTGCTCCATCAAAAAATATCATCCACCCATGGTATAATTTTGCAATGTCTTCTTCGGCAAATAGTACTTCTTCATCAAGGAAATATGTGGTAAGTGGTTCGTAATCCCCATCCACTGGATTCTCAGTGAGGTGGTTAGCTAACGCTTTTCCTTTGATAGCCTTCTAAGTTATGTACACAATGTCAAACTCGCTGAGAAGAATTTTCCACCTAGCTAGCTTTCTAGTAGGAATTAGCTTCTGAAAAATGTACTTGAGTGGATGGAGCTGAGATATCAGGTGCGTGGTGTATGCCGACATGTAATGCCTTAGATTCTGAGCAATCCAGGCCAAAGCACAACAAGTGCGTACTATCAAAGTGTGCTTGGCCTCGCATGGTGGAACTTCTTGCTTAAGTAGTCGATGGCATGCTCCTTTCTCCCAGTTTCATCGTGTTGCCCCAACACACAGCCGAAGGCATTGTCCAAGACTGACAAAATAGAGCAACAATAGTTTCCCTGGTTAAGGGGGAACCTACAGTGGCGGGTTTGAAAGATACTCTTTGATTCTGTCGAAGGCTTTCTGGCACTCCTCCGTCCACTTCGTGGCAGCATCCTTCTTTAGCAGCTTAAAAATGGGTTCACAGATTACCGTGGACTGGGCTATGAAGCAACTGATGTAATTCAATCTTCCAAAGAAAATCATGACATCTTTCTTGCTCTTTGGTGATGGTAATTCCTGGATGGTCTTGATTTTCGATGGGGCTAGTTATATCCCTTTCCTGCTATAATAAAACCCAATAGTTTTCCAGCAGGGACTCCGAATGCGCACTTTGCTGGATTCAACTTCAAACTGTGCCTTCGCAGGCATTCAAACAATTTCCTCAAGTCGTCCAAGTGCTCTGAACTCTTTCGAGATTTTATAATGACATCATCCACATACACTTCAATCTCCTTATGAATCATGTCGTGAAAGAGAGTCTTCATGGCCCTCATGTAGGTGACGCCTACATTCTTGAAATAGAACGGCGTAACCCAGTAACAGTAGACTCCCCAAGGAGTGGTCAAAGCTGTCTTCTCTACGTCTTCCTCGTGCATTAGGGTTTGATGGTATCCAGCAAAACAATCCACAAACGACTGCAATTCGTGCTTCACACAGTTGTCAATGAGAATGTGGATATTTGGCAAAGGAAAATCATCCTTTGGGCTAGCTTTGCTAAGATTCCGATAGTCCACACATATTCTGATCTTTCCGTCCTTCTTAGGCACTGGGACGATATTTTCCAATCAGCTTGGATAGTTGGTAACCCTTACCATGTTTGCTTCTATTTGTTTGGTCACCTCTTCTTTTATCCTCAGACTTAAATCGGGTTTGAACTTCCTGGGCTTCTTCTTGACTGGTGGTCTGGTAAGGTCAGTGGGTAGTCGATGCGAGACAATGTCGGTGCTTAATCCTGGCATGTCATCATAGGACCATGCGAACACGTCGATGTACTGTCAGAAGAGCTCAATCACTTTTTCCTTTTGATCGGCTTCTAGGTGAATGTTGATTCTGGTTTCTTTCACGTCTTATTCGCTTCCAAGATTGACTATTTTTGTTTCTTCGAGGTTGGGCATCTTCTGACTCTCCATCTATTCGATCTTCTGCTGGAGATTGTCTGGCATCATACTCTCATCATATTCCTCATAATCAAGATCGTTGAGCTCAGTGGTTTCATTACATGTCATAATCGCGGAACGCGGTTTTTTATTGGTTTGATTACTAAAAAGAGAAGCTAGGTATAAATAAAGCAGTAAAGTAAATTGCGATATTTAGGAAAAAGTTTTTTTTTATTTCATCAAAAGGGGAACGTCTTAAGCGTTAACAAGAGGCAAATAGCAAAAAGGTACAGACACGGTACAGGCCTCAATTGACCGTGCTCTTTCAAAAGAAAAATTTTACAGTTCCATACTACCAAGACTCTCGACGAACCAAAAATAGACTGGCTGTCCAATTCTGCAGCTCTTTCCCTGGTTCGGCATCCCTGACAGTCAGTGTCTTGATGTCAATTCCTTCACAGCATTCTTCAATCATGTTCATGCACAGCTTTCCCATCCCATCGATGATATCATCTTCAGGTGTTTAACTCTGTCCCGGACTTGCAACATACTCTGGCACAAAGACCTTTTTCCCAAAGCTAACGATGCGAGTTTTCTCTTCCGGAGGCTGATATCCTATGCTAGCCCTTCCTTTCTGCCCATTGTGTTCAATTGGCTCTATGATCCCATCTAACTTGGCTCCTAACCTTATTCCTGACCTATATCCATATTTCATCATCTCCCTCATGTCCATCTTGGATCTGTACGGCGATTGCATTTCTAGGTTTTGTTCAGTCTTCTCCTCCTCAGTAGTCTGTATGACTTCTACAGCGTGAAAGGCAACTCCGCCTAGCCCCTCAATGAATGGGACAGCATACTCTAAATACGCGGAGTGACCCCAATAACCGTGGACCACAATCTCCTGGCATCCCCACTCGAATTTTATGCATTGGTGCAACGTAGATGGCACGGCCCCTGCCATATGTATCCAAGGCCTGCCTAGCAGCAAATTGTAAGAAGAGGAGATGTCCATCACTTGAAATAGCACTGGAATGTCGACCGGCCTGATTTCTAAGGCTAGATAAATTTCTCCAATAACATCCTTTTACGAATTGTTAAAGGCCCTCACCCTTCCTTGACCTCCCTTAAATGAATTCCCAACTCCCGTAGGGTGGAGAGCAGGCAAATGTTGACTCCTGATCCTCCATCGACTAGCACTCAAGATACTACTTTGTCCCCGCATTTGACAGTGATGTGAAGAGCCTTGTTGTGACTTGCGCCTTCGACAGGAAATTCGTCTCTTCTGAAAGTGATCATGTTTGCTTCTACCATTTTCCCAATTGTCGCGGCCAATGCCTCGCTGGTGGTGTTACTTGGTACACTTACCCCGCTTAGTACTTTCAACAAAGCGTCCTTATGGCTGTTAGAGCTCATCAGTAGATCCATAATGGATATCTACGCTGGAGGTTTCTTTAACTGTTCTTCCAAAGAATACTCTTTACTCGACATCCTTTTCCAAAACTCCGCGACTTCTGGGTCTGTTATGTTCCTCCTTGGAATTTGTTCTCTCCATTGACCTCTTCAGGGGCGTAGCATCTCCCAGACCTAGTCATACCAAGGGCTGCGGCGGAGTCTGTCATTTTAGATTTTCCCTTTTGGTGATAGGTCTATGGGAGGGTTTTCTATTCCCGATCTTCTTCACCCTGAGTAGCATCAGCAGGTTGCTGCGGATAAGTTTGAAAGATCACTGTAGCTTTAGTTGTACTGTATTGATGGGAGCCTTTTGAGGAGGGATCCTTGCGTCTTCTACATTCCCTATAGTGAAAATAGTTCCCTTCAGGTCATATTCTTCATCTAATGTGATCATGTTGGCTCCCTGGTTTCGTTTATTTGGCAATGGGTTGCAGTTAACATTAGGCAGTGCTGGAGTGCATTGGATGGCTCCGCTCTTGGTCAGGATTTTAATTTTATTTTTCAACCTGAAACAGTCTTTAGTATCGTACCCCGGTACATTGGAATGATACACGCATCTCTTGGTGGAATCAAAATATTTGGAGGAAATATTCAGGAACCCTTCCTTCGATTGGGGTATCAATCCTGCTCTTCTCAACCTTTCAAATAATTAGGCCAGAGGCTCAGCAATCGGGATATAGGTTCTGGGATCCTTTTTTTCAAAGTTGGGACGAAGACGTGGTGCATATACATGTCGGTTTTGGTGAGTAGTGGTTTGGACAGGAGCATATGATCGTTGTGAGTTTTGGTTGTTGTTGGCTCGAGCAGGCTTGTATTGTGGTTGAGGGTGGTAGTATGGTTGGGTTTTATAGACTAGAGCATAAGTGGGTGGTGGTGAGTGGTTGTTTGGGGAGTACGAGGTGTTTCCATGAGATGGGTTAGTTTGATAGCAGGGGACGACTGCTGAGACCTCTTCTTTCTTTTTCTTCCCACTACCGATTGATCCTGACTTGCACCTTACCAGATTTTATGCCCTCTTCTAAGAATCTCTCATCTTAACCAGCTTGGAGAACTTTTGACCCATCATTCCCATCATCTTTTCAAAGTATTTCCTCTTGGGATCGGATAAATTATTTGGTTAGTTCACTATCGTCCAGTGGTGGTTGCGCCCTGGCAGCCTCTGTACTCCACCATCATGCATATTCTTGAAATGACTCAGATGGTTTTTTCTGTAGGTTCACCAGCGTGAACCAATCAGAAGTTATCTCTGTATTGAATCAAAAATAGTTCATGAAGTCCAGCGCTATATCTTGCCAAGTTCTCTAATCTTGCAGGTCCTGTCAGGTATACTAGGTGAGTGCTTCTCCCGTCAGACTCCTTATAAACAATTTCATCCTAAGTTTCTCATTGCTCCCCACTCCGACCAACTTGACGCAATAAGCCCTCATATGTGTGTGAGGGTCCCCTGTCCCATCGAATACATCGAATTTTGGAGATTTGTACCCTACTAGCATATCCACATCTGGCTGAATACACAGGTCCTCATACTCTAGGCTTTCACTTCCGCGGGCAACTTGGAAACTCTTCATTTGCCTTCTCAACATTTGCAACTGCTCAGATACCGACCCTTCTTCCTTACGCCTGGCCTCTCTCTCTATCTCGGTGTACTAATCGATCTTATGTGACACCCTGACTGTGACGAGTGCAATAAAGATAGGTTCAGCAACAGCATATTCACGGGGAACGTACCGCTCGTGAGTAACGGTATGTGCCACAGGTATGTGCTGGTTGGTGGTGAAAGTGACTCTGTCACGAGGAGAGGTAGTTGCATTAGTGGTAATAGGTGGGTTTTATGATGTCTGAGGATATTATGATACGTAGGGAGTGTGAATAGGGGGATTTGGTGGGTTAGCGGGGGTTACTGGAGCTATGACTTGAGTGGTGGGGTTTGAGGTTGGAGTGTTGTTGTTTTGGCGTGATATTGAAGGAAAATGATGTGGGAGTGAATCCAAAGAAGGGAATCTGGGTGGTTGAGGAAGCGTTGTCACGGCCAGGTGCGCCAATTCTCTGATATGATGTACCTCCTCCCTTAAGGATTCCATGTCTTGGGCCATCCTGGCCACGTGCTCATTATTCCTAGTACCGTCCTTTTCCCCCGATTGCCCCGTGCTGTCAGCTATGACCAGAGCATGTTCAGTTGGGTCTTCTACAACTGAAATCTTTCCTTTAGACCTTAGATTGTGTGGTGGCTCAGCCAGTTTTAGTTGACGCAAACCAACTTTCTTTTCTTTTTGGGGGGGTAATTATAAAGCAAAAGAAAATAAGAAGAACGAAAAAAAAAGCAAGAGTCAGTCTCTTCATTTTATACGGGCAAAAAATCACATAGAGCAAGCAATTCGAGCATTACAAATTAGCGTGTTCCTAAAATTCGATGGGACCTCTCATTGTCGGAGGTAGGCCTAATTCGCGGATGTTTAACAGACATTTGGACTTGACACATTAATCCAAAGCAATTTGTTTTCATTAATAATTTGGATTGATACAAGCGGGAACAAGGATTACATCATAGAGTTGCATGGGCTTAGACAATTTGCCCTTTTGGAAAGTAAAAGAGAGAACTGGGATAACGGATAAAGTAAAGAAAGGAGGGGAAATCAACAAATTCTAATAACATTCCCCTGAGTCGCTTCATGCACCCTTCTTTTCTTCTGGCTCCTCTTCTAGATCCTCCTCTGGGTCTTCCTCATCATCGTTGAATTCATCTCCTCTTTTGGATCTTCTTCTGGTTCTGTTCTTGACTCTATCTGGATGCATTCTACTACCCGATCATCCTCTTCAGCCGGTGGCAACATATGTTCAATGGATCACGGGACCACCTAACGATGCATTGATGTGGTCACAAGATAATGTGGCAGGATCTCATGGTCAATCTGCAAAGCAACGACCGCATCCTCTAACCAATCTTTACCCTCTCTGCTCGGGCTTTCCATTTCTTCTTCTTCGCTAATCCAGATGTAGTACTCAGGGGTGCACTATGAATTTTGACCCATAGGCATTGTTACCAGGTCATTCCACTCTTCTTGCAGTTTTCTTATCCTGGGAATTGGAATTTGGCCATTATAGTCATCCTCGTATAGCGTTGTCCTTGTCCACAGAGGCACATCTTGGATCATACCAAATTGTCTGAGGACCCGCAGAGGTGAGTATCAGATTGGTCAGTGTTTCACTCCATTCTTCCTTCCCATGTGGAGACATCCAGTGTCTTATTCTTTCATTATGACTTTAGATCATATTACTGACACCCACGAAGTAGTCGACAGTGGCCTCCCGCTGGAAGAAGTGTTAAGTAGCCCAAATCTTAAGTAGCAAGTTGCATCCTTTGAAAAAATCGTATCCTCGTGCACATATGGATAAAGCTCTTAGCATCTCGGCTAGCACCATCGGCACCAAGATAGCTTGAAGATTGCCGTGGAAGGTAGCTAGGACCACTGGTAATAGGTTGATGTAGATATGGCCCCTTCGCTGTGGGAAGACCAATAATCCCAACAGTGCCATTGTGAAAGTGCTAGGCCTGAGGCTCTCCCATGTCGCCTGGTCACATTGGAACTTCCCTGAATACCACTCGTAGCTTCCACGGTGCCCAAACCTGTTGAACACCTGGTCGAGGCTCAACCATCCGTCCTTGATACTTTTGAGGCTTCTGCTATTGGTAAGACCTAGAGCATCCAAGAACCGATAACCGAGCATAGTAGCTGGCAGCATTGGCTTTCTTCCGTTGAATGGCAGCTCCATAAAACTTATGACGTCCTCCAATGTCGTAAGCCAGCTCACAGTTGGCAAATTGAATACCACTTTAGTTGGATCCCAAAATTCGAGCAATAGGCGAGTGAGTACTCTGTCTACTCGGATGTTCATCAATGCAGTTAATGCCCGTAGGTGCATCCGAACTTCATCTCCGTGTTCCCGAAAAATATTCTTCCACCACTATTTCAGCTTATGTAGTGCTCCCATTACCATGCTAAATTCAGGGATGTTCTGGTTGATTTCCATTTTCTGAGGTGGGTAGAAGAAAAATATTTGGGTAAGTGTTTGCTTTGGATCCGTAAGTGTCTTGTAATGTTTGTTTTTCTTTCCACAGAAATTATGTCGTTGGGTACATGACCCGTTGACATCAGGGTGGCTTTCCTAATATTGTGTGTTGGTGCCTGAGACCAACTCACCTAGGTTTTATGCAGTATGACCTATTTTACTAGATTAGAGTGTTTCCTACTTCTGAATTGGACTAAGAACTGCGAAACGTTATGTCAGTTGACCCGACAAAGCCATTCTCTGAAACTAGAGAGTTTTGAAAAGAAGGTTCGGAGGGGTGCAAAAGACAACCCTCGCGTGCCACTGTGTGTGATAGTGTACGGCCAAGACTCGATTGGAAGAGATGTGATGACAGTATATATAAAGCAGTAACAAACAAGGGAGTAGCAGCAATATAGCAAAGTGAGTCGATAAAAAAGAGCAAATAAGGCATGTAAGCATGTAATTGCAATTTTGATCATAATCAAAGCAATGTACAAATAAATCTAGAAGCCAAATTAGTCTAAATCTGCAAAGGTGAGAACTTAAGTGTGTATCCCCAACAGAGTAGCCATGTTGTTGCACCCTATTTTGCGCTAGTCAAGACAGGATTCAACTTGTAATTTCTCTGTTGTTGATGAAAGAGAGTCGTCACCTAATACATAAAGGTATACTAGGGTACCTATTTAATTGCTAAGTCATGTTCTTTGTTAGTCTGCTAACCGGTGAGATTATAGGTAAGGGTTCTCATTCTTCTGAGGGGAAGGTGTTAGACACCCCATAAAATCTACCTAAGGTAGCTCCATAGGATTTAGACTAAGTTTGGGATCAATTATTTATAAAATGTTTTGGCTAGTGATAAGAAATGTTGTTTACTATATACATAATTATGAAAGAGTCTTGAAACTGGTGTATAAGTGGTCTAGATTAGATTAAATAAGTTCATAAAAGAGATTGAGTTATGAAAATACTTTGATTTGGGTATGGTTATTTACATAACTCTAAAAGGATGTTTTGCAAGAAAGTGAGCCTAAAATTACCTCATATTCTGAGGGTTTTCAAGGAAGAGGTTATTTTGCCGACAATTCCTTAAGGGCAACAGTTCTTGAAGTTCTGATTTTTCTTTTGAAAATGAAGCTGAGATCTGATTTCCCCTTTTGAAGTAGAGCTGTTGTTTGCTAAGTTCTGGATTTTGAAAATCTTTAAAGGGGAGAAAGGTGAGCAAAAAATATAATAATTTGTGAGCAGATTATAAATAGCGAGTTAAGGATCTACTTCTAACTAATTTCTCTTTTAAGTTCGATACTGTTTAAGGCTTGCCTAAGTTTATATGATACTAAAGCATAAAAGAAAAGCATGTGATCTAATATATGAGTGTTATATACATGAGAAATAAAACAATAATAAAGACATAAAAGTACAACTAACATTAATTTTGAACAGAAACAGTGAACCGCACTAACAAAATAGTAAATAACGATAAAGAGTTGAGGGAAAGACGACTGGACTCTGGGATTGGGCCTCAAGAAGGTAGGCCCAGCAATAAAGAAATGCAAATACAGCTGACTTTGGGTTCCTCAACAAAATGCAATAAGGCTGGAACTGGGCCTGAGTTCATCAGGAACTCAGATGCCCAAACAGATGTACATGTTAAAAGAATAAGAAAGTCATTAGACACATATTCAATATATTTAGCATATTCTAACTACAGATCATACTTTGATGTACATGACAAATACACAAACATATAACTGAAGCAAGAATAAGATTAATATGGTAGAGGAAATTATATATTAATGTGATAGTTTTACTTAGTAAATAATTCACATTGGAAACGGTTCATTGTCATTAAACACTAAACCCTTAAAGAACTGGATGCGTCAACGAATTAAGAGCTAAGGAGGGAGCCTCACTTAAGGTCGATGCTCCCTTTGGATCTCCTAACATTTGAAAGTTCCCAAGGGACTCAAGGCCCAGGGCAATGCTTGTGAGGGGAGGGCAGCCCAACCTAAAGTCGGATTCCGTTCCCAAATACCCTTAATCACTTACGACATGTTTTTCTTATGGGTTTAAGTGCCATGAGGCCCTTTTACTTACTGCAAAATATATACATTCCTCTTAATGAAAATAATATAAGGGAATATAGATTACTTTGATACTTAATAAGGAACACATATAAGATAAACCTAAAAGGGGGCTGACTTCAGAATACATATAGATAAAAAAGAAGTTTCATAATCATACTGTTGCAGGAATGAATCATTAAGGCAATATTCAAACAGGTATTAATAGCATTACTTGGCAACTTAAAGATCACCAATGCAAATTCAAACCAACATTCATGGTCAGCCATTGTTACAGAGAAGTTATCAAGGTCATCAGGAATGGGATTTAACTCTTATCATGACTACAAATTCACAGGTTCAAACATGACACCCCTAAGATTTCAACATGGTCGTGCTTCTAATAGTATTAGCTAGTCAATGTATTCAGATAATATCAACAAATGGACTTCATAAGGTTTGAGAGTCAAGTTCAACTTCATATTAATAATAAGGAGGAGGATTGAGCATAACTCAAGATAGAACATGGTATTATAGAGTTAAGCAAAGATGCTTACAACATTTAATCGACTACACATAGGTAGGGTGAGTGAGACAGTGACATCATATAAGCAGGGGAACTTTGCACATTAAAGAACCAATTATAGAACCAAATCAACATGTTGGTAAAGAAAGGAGATGGAGAACATTGTAGCAAAACAACTTCAAACTCAAACATAAATCTAGTTCAACATATAGGTATGAAGTGATCATGCTTCAACTCCAAAAAGGGTCACTTTATTATAAAATAGTGTCTAAGTCCTTTCCTCATGGTAGATAAGTTAATAATAGATGCATGCAAACATTACAAAATCAGCAGGGGCTCAATATATTAATGACAGGGATGTATTGCACAAGTTTTGAATTACACATGTATATGAAGATCTCAACTAATCATGGGGGTAAACAAACTTAGTATGTAGCAATTACCAGTTGACTTTATCCAAACAAGATCATGACTTACATGTGAAGAGGAAGATAGCTTAACTTTAACAGAATATACATACAGCAAAGATTCATGAGAATAGGAGACTTTGATGCAAATAAGACAGCTTCCTATAAATGCATGCAACAGTTGAGTGTGATCATGAGAAGGTTATAATGATAGCCAACATATCACCCTCAGAGTTAGTAGATACAGATGTAGAGAATGAAAGCATCTGATCACTTAAATTCTTTCACATTAGCTTAGTGATATAAACTCGTTAAACTTTCAGATGTATACCGGTTAGATTTCCAAATAATGAACTCGATCACAAAGCAAATAGGATGCAAGTAATGATATGTAGAAGTGAAGATCACAACAGTATCATTAGTGAAGGGAAAACATGAACATGATTGGTTTATCAATGATAATAATCAAACAGAGTAAAGACAATAGCCGTAATTCAGAAACAGTTTAACAAACACAGAGAGAAAGTGTTACAACCTGTAATTTCGTATGTTAGATTGAGTCGTAAGATAGTCTACGTATAAGGGCCTAAGAATCGAAAAAGAAGTCCAAAAAGTCAAGAAAAGAGCAAAGGGCTTCGCAAAGTTGGATATGCTACCGCAAAAGCCACATGCGGGCCGCATATCTAACACTGAAATCGCAGACCAAGGCAGACTTCTGGGCAAAGATCAATGCCAGAAATGCAACCAAAAGTGCGATCGCATTCTTAAAATGCGAACCGCATATTACACCTAATGTGTCGCAAACTGAGACAGATTTCTGAGCAGAAATCTATGCCAGGAATGCGGTCAGTATGCGACCGCATACTGAAAATGCGGACCGCAAATCAGACCTCCTGTGTCTCATGATGAGACAGATTTCTGGGCCACGGTTCACGTCCAAAATGCGAACCGCATGTTGGTTCTGCGATGAAAATGCAGTCGCAGACTTGTAGGCGTCAGACACATGTATCACTTATTGACTGACCCATAAAAAGGGGCTTAGACAACTATTTCATCATTTTCTGAAACCCCAAAGCCAAGAGGAACCACCTGCGACCTCTTTCTCAAAGTCCCACACAAACTTTAACCAATTTCTCCTTCTTCCAAGTTCTAATTGGGGAAAAGAATCTAGAGATTGAAGGATTAGGGAAAAGCCCTAGCTGATTTTCCTCCTTTTCAAGCCCTAGTTGAGAGTGGAACCCAGGAGTTGAAGAACCAACGAAGAGGGCTGAGATATTCCACATGCAAGGTAAGTCACTACTCCCTTTCATGCCTTTTTTTCCCTGGGAATTCATGGTATTTCGTTTTATGCATGTAAGAACCCACGGTATGGTGATCGGAAGCCATGGGTTCAAGTTAATTACTGATAATGGACCGGGTTATGGTTGTTTTGGGTTGCTATTGGGTTGCATGTCTTACTACTATCATTATGGAGTTTAGAGGAAGAAGGGTGTGGAGAAACACCATATAAATTAGGGCTGTGGTTGATTGTGACGATAACGTTTAGAGGATAATGATAGAATCGTTTCTTCACTGTAGACTAAGGAATTGTGACTGTGTGAAGCTTGAGATTGGCACAGAGAATACCAGGTATGTAAGACCATCCCTTTCTTTCTTTTGCATGACTCTGTTTATACATGATACAATGAACGAGCCCCCAAAAGATACTCTACTCGTAGAAGGTAGGAGTGCTTATATTGTTTCCCCTCTTAAAGGAGGATTGATATGTTGTTATTTCTTCGACCTTACGTCACCATGAAAGTATGATTCATATGAGTCCAGCATGCATTATCTATTTTACTTTACCGCGCCACGCTATAGTCGGCCTGGCAGGCACCTATTGTGCAAATATATGTTTTACTCTACTTAGTCGCGCTATAGACGACAGCTATTTTACTTTACCACACCGCGCTATAGTCGGCCGGGCAGGCACCTATTGTGCAACCAATGATCAGTTGGGTATGATGATGATGAGGCCCACAAAGGCATATGTATATGATGATGATGAGGCCCATAGAGGCGTATATATGTATACGATGATTTTAAAAGGATATATATATATATATATATATATGCATATGCACGTCAGGCATGACATGGTTAGTCGCCCTTAGAGGCATTCAGATGGTACAGGCTGTATGTTTCTTATCCTGATGTATATTACTGTTCTTATATTATATTTCCACTCTTACATACTCAGTACTTTATCCGTACTGACGTTCTTTTCTTGTGGACGCTGCATGTCGTGCTGCAGGTCCGGATAGACATATAGACGAAGCTCCCCCGCCACCGTAGGCTACTCAGTTTAGCGGATATTGGCAAGATTCATCCTTCGGACTTGCCGTGGTCTCGGTACGCATTTTGTCATAGGCATTTTGGGTATATCGGGGCCCTGTTCCGACACAGGTTGCATTGTTTGTCTTCTGGTAGAGGCTCATAGACAATAGACAATGGGTTGACTTAGGTACAGTTGTATTGCCTCGTCGGCAAATGTATTTTTATGTATAGCTTTTGCATGGCAGCCTTGTTGGCCATGTTATGTATATCGGTATGTTCCATCTTTTTATGGTACTTCAGCTGATATGTATGAATATGTAGTTATCAAAAAGTTTCAGTCGATTTTGATTATTGTTACCATTCATACTGGCATCATCGACCTCATAGATAACAAAGAAAGTAAGATAGCAGGTATGCCGGCACTCGGCAAGAAGGATCTCGGTGCCCGTCACGGCCTTCCGGCTTGGGTCGTGACAGAAAGGAAAGTATTTAGACATCTTATGTTCAAACTTAAGGTTAAGAAGCAGGGGAATATAAGTCATCTTAGTTCAAGCTTCATTTCAGTCATAAATATCAATTAGTAAACTCAACTTCTAAAACTCACAAAAATACAAAAGTGCAATAACACGGAGATGAGTTTACTGCAAGTCACTAAGAACTATAAAGTTTGCATTGAACATAAACATATAAGAATTCGGGCATGGAGACTATGGGTAAACTCAGAACAAATATCAACAATTATCAATGACTTAATCGATTATCACTTTAGAGAATCATAACAGAACAAGCTGACCATAAAAGGTCATCAAACTAACAAAGCATAAATATCAAACATGTCAAACACATATAGAATAATTATATTCTACAGAACTTAACTCGAAATATCTAAATCATTCAGAGAGATCAACAAAAAGAAAAGGAAGAGAAAGATGCCGACCTTCTTAAGGGCAGCAGACCAAACAAATTCTTTTTGTTGCTCAAGATCCCAGAACCTTCGAGCTTGAACCAGCAAAAGAACTCGACAAAAGAGAGGGAAAACAGTAAGAGAGCTAAGACCAAAAACCCTAATTTTCTTAGTGTTTTCTTTTTGTGTGTTTAGTGTGTTCGTATCTGTGTATGTCCATTCGTGTTAGGTGAGAGCATTGAAGACCCCATTTTATAGTGCCATTTAAGGCTTTGGGGTTTCGGATTTCAAACTAAGATCGTGGAGAGTGATGATAGTTGATGATGTGAGGAAATCAAAAGAAAATCAAGAGACAGAGGGTGAATTTAGTATTTGAGTTTACCTGAGTGGAGAACAGTCGATCGCAGAGGGCAAAGGACCGATGGACAAATCCCAAAACCTAGAGGTCACTGCGTTTGACCTCCAGGTACAGAATATTCATGATGAACTCTGAATGGTGCACATGCATGCTCCGATTTGGCAAAATGAGTGAGGGAAGCAGATGAAATGAAAACTCATTATTTAGGTCTAGGGTAGGGCCGTGCATAATTTGGTAAATACCGAATTACCGTAACGAAACCAGAAATTTTGGTATTTGGTATTTGATATTTTGGTACTTGTTATGGTATTTGGTTTAAGTTTTTTTTTAAAAAAAAATTGATATTAGGTATTGTATTTGGTATTTTAAGAAGAAATACCGAAATACCGATATCGTACCAAAATATATATTATATTACACAATACACATATTATCAATTATATCATAAATATAAAAAATCTAAACTTTTACTTCTCTTTATTCTTTAAGTTCATCAATTAATTCTAAGCAAGTAATAAGACATTTCTAATGATCAAATATATTCCCTTATGTACAGTTTTCTCTCTCTGGGTTGATATTACACTTTTGAGTACTTTAATTAAGAATATTACAATCTGTGACTCTATGCACTAGTTAGCATTCAAACCGAATAAATCGAAGTTACCAAACCAAATAAACCGAAACCGAAAGGAGAAAAATCAAACCATACCAAATTAATTAGGTGCGGTATTGGTATAGCAGTTTAAGAAACTGAATACTGAAAATACCAATTCGAAATGTCTAAATATCGTACCGTACCGACCTACGAACACCCCTAGTCTAGGGTTTCAAATTGGGGTTTTTGAATCTTAACAACGAGAACAGAAAACTGAGCTTACTGGCTTTATCTTCTAGGAACAAAGGAAGTAGATTTGCGAGTTGATTTGAAGGGACAGTGGAATGGTGCTTCGATTTCAAGGAGCCAGGTCCTAGTGCATCTGATTGGCGAACAAAAGAGGGAAAGTCAGCAGGATTCGTGGACAAGGAAGGCAGATGGGATGATTTGAAGATAATTTCACGACCTTGCACTAATTTGTGCAAGGACTGTTGATTGATGGAACTGGGCAGACGAGAGAAATGACAGAAGAAGGGGAAAGAAGGGCGGTTGGGCAGGTGACAAATGATTTAGGATTCTTGAGGTATTGGGGCGTCTCTAAGGTTAAAATTAAGGGAAAGGATCTGGGCGTTGGATCGTTTGATCAACGGCCTGATAAATCGAGGTGTTATGCATTTAAGAAAATCAATTTTGAGAAAATATGGAGATCGTCAGATCTGTGTGATCCAACGGCTGAGATAACGTGTAATACTGGGTCGAGATTAAATGGAAAATAGGGATAATTTTTGACCGTTGATGATTTGAATCAACAGCTCAAATTGCTTGTGTTTGTTTTGTGAGTGGGATTACAGAGTGACGTGGCGCGACCTGGTTGGTTCGCAAGGAGTGGCATGGATTGCCAACTTGGAATGAGATGGGGTATTTGGACTGGGTCAGGCTCGGATTTGGGCCAGGTATTTGGGCTGGTTTTGATTTAATGAATAGCCACTTCATTTTTAATGAAGAAATTGCAATTGTAGCCTTTTAGTTTTTAACACTCTTAACTATATGTTACTAATTATTTTTATTTAATTATCTATAAATAACACATATTTCAAATTATAGCACGAATTTCAAAATATTAACATAGTAACCTAATTCACTGAAAATTAAGGATTAATTTTGTCAAATTATAAAACCTATGTAATGTATATAGAAAAGTTTTTTTTATAATAGTAAATGCATTTGTAATTACACAATATCAGTACTACATGATTAATTTTAAAACTAATACTTAATTAATTTATAAAAATAGATATTCATTAATAGAAAATACTTTTAAAGTATTTATCGTAAATTGTTAAGCGTGAATAAATTAATTTTAAAAGGGAGGGTCAAAATTGACCGTCAACCGGCTTAAATACCCGGTTCATCAAATCCATAAATGCTGCTAGGCCGTTTGTCAACCCAAATGACATCACTAGGAACTCATAATGCACATACCAAGTCCGAAAAGTCATCTTAGGGACATCTGACGCCCTAATCTTCAACTGATGTTAGTCGAACTCTAAATCAATCTTCGAAAACACATAGGCACCTTGAAGCTGATCCAATAAGTCATCAATCCTCGGCAACGGATGCTTTTTCTTGATAGTGACTTTGTTCAACTGCCGATAGTCTGTACACATCCTCATCGACCCATCTTTCTTCTTCACGAACAAGACGGGCGCACCCCAGGGCAAGACACAAGGTCTAATGAATCCCTTATCAAGCAAATCTTACAACTGCTCCTTCAATTTCGTCAACTTCGACGGGGCCATACGGTATGGTGGAATGGAAATGGGCAGTGCCCGGAGACAAATCAATACAGAAGTCAATATCTCTATCGGGTGGCATCCCCGGCAGATCTGCAGGAAACACCTCTGGAAACTCACGCGCAACTGGTAACGAATCCATGGAAGGAACCTCCGCACTAGAACTGCGAACATAGGCCAAATAAGTTAGACATCCCTTCTTGACCATACATCGAGCCTTCACATAAGAAATAACCTGCTGGTAGAATGCTCAGGAGTCCCTCTCCACTCTATTCAGGGCAATCCTGGCATGGCTAAGGTCACCGACTTGGCGTGACAATCCAATATGGCATGATAAGGTGACAGCCAATCCATGTCCAAAATAACATCAAAGTCCACCATATCAAGAAGTAGGAGATCTACACTAGTCTCAAGACTCCCAATAGTAATCACACCCAAGCGATACACATGATCTACAACAATAGAATCTCCCACATGCATGGACACATAAACAGGAGCAGTAAAAGAATCACGAGCCACAACCAGATATGAAGAAAAATAGGATGACACGTAGGAATAAGTAGACCAGATCAAATAGAACTGAAGCATCTCTATGGCAAACTGGAACAACACATGTGGTAACAGCGTCAGATGACTCGGCCTCAGGTCTAGCTGGGAATGCATAAAATCAAGGTTGGGCCCCACCACTCTGACCTCCGTCTCTCGGACGACCATTAGCTGACAGGCCTCCACCTCTAACGACCTGACCTTCACCTCTAACGGCCTAACCTAAACCTCTGACTGCCTGACCACTGCCTCTAGCTGGCTGGGCGGGTGATGGAGCAACCGGTGCCGGGACCATGGCATGAGAACTTTACTGTGGCATGCTGCTCAACAATCTCGAACAGAACCTCCTGAGGTGACCAGTAGCTCCATACTCAAAACACCCATCCTACTACTGTGGCTGCTGAAGCTGAAGCTGACCCGAACAAGCTGGATAACCACGGTGGTAGCTCTAGATCGGAGGCGCACTGATAGGAGCTGATGGTGCACTGTAGGCCGGATGTCTAGAATGAGATACATAAGGACCACGACTCCCCGAAGCACTGTGAGATGCCTGAAGCGCTGACTGAAATAGCCTGGGAGGATGGCCTCTACCAAAAGTACCCCTGCCTCCAGATGAGGCACCACTAAAACTACCAGAATGACGAGGCCTCTTATCAGACACCAACCCTCTCTCTTGACCACGAACCATCTAGATCCGTCTACCAACATCTACGACCCTCTGGAAAGAGATATCATCTCCATTCTCCTTGGCCATATGTAGCCTGATAGTGAAAGTTAGCTCATCAATGAATCTCCTCACTCTCTCCCTCTCAGTAGGGAGCAAGATAATGGCGTGGCGAGCAAGTTCCACAAATCGAGTCTCATATTGGGTAACAGTCATACTACCCTACTGAAGACGCTCAAACTGCCTGCGGCAATCCTCTCTCAAAGTGACAGGAATGAGCTTCTCTAAAAATAGTTGTGAAAACTGATCCCCGGTAAGTGCAGGGGAACCAGCTGGTCTAGTCAACATATAATCTCTCCACCATATCTTGGCGGAACTAGTCATCTGAAACATAGCAAAGTTGACCCCATTGGTCTTAACTGTACCCATGTTGCATAACACCTAGTGGCAACGGTCCAGGTAATCATGTGGGTCCTCAGAAGGTACACCACTGAAATGAACAGGAAAGAGCTTGGTAAACTTATCCAACATCAACAAGGCCTCAAAAGACATAGCGGGCCTATCAACGGCCTGTGCCTAAATAACCGGCTGAACCACCCCAACTGGCTGGGCTGCTAGAGTCTGATACAAGGGAGCCACTTGCTCCGAGGTTTGAGTAGTGAGAGTTTGTGCTCCTCCCCTAGCCCGAGAGACAGTTGGTGCCACCAGGAATGCACCAGTCTGGGCCACACTGTTGATAAGGCCCACCAAGCGTACTAGAGCGTCTTGAAGCACTTGAGTGGCTATGAATCCCTCTGGGACCTGAGCTGGTCCGACGGGCATGGTCTGAGCTGGGACCTCCTCCTCATGATCAATCAGGCTCCACTACAGGTGCTGCTGCTAGAGCTCTAGGCTTAGCTCTACCTCTGCCTCGGCCTCTGCCCCTAGTAGTAGCTATCACACGGGGGTCCGGCTCTTGTCCGCCTGTAGATGTTGTGTATGTTCTCGCCATCTATGGGAGAATAAGAATAGAATGGTTCAATCATTAATGATTGAATAAAATTGCACGATACAGAAGGAAAGAAGTGAAATTTTTTCAAAACGCCATAGCCTCTGGAAGATAAGTACAGACGTCTCTGTACCGTTCCTCCAGAATCTACTAAGCTTGCTCATGACTCGTGAGACCTAGGCAACCTAGTGCTCTAATACCAACTTGTCACGACCCGAATTCCAACCCATGGGACCGTGATGGCGTCTAACATTTCACTTGCTTTGCAAGCCAACGTTAGATGTAGTTATTAACCATTTTTAATAATTTAAATCAAATGAAAACCAATAAGCTAAATAAACTGAAATAAAGTAGATAAATCTGATAAACAGCGATATTCAAATACAAATCTCAAAACTGGTGTCATGAATACACAAGCGTCTAAAGTACTACAAATAATAGTCTGAATGAAAGCATAATTGTCGGAATTAAAATAAACAGCTAGAGTAATGTAGAAGGGGACTTAAAGGCTGCGAAAGCTGGGCAGTGGTACCTCAAGTCTCCATCAAGCATCGGATCCGAGCAATCTACTGACTGCCCCTAGGACCGACTCCAAAATATGCACAAGAAGTGTAGAGTGTATTATGAGTACAACCGACCCCATGTAATCTGTAAGTGCCGATCCTAACCTCGACGAAGTAGTGACGAGGCTAAGACTGGCCACTTACAATAACTTATATGCAGTACTAATAATAATAACAGTAAAGGAAATAGGAAATGACGGTGAAGTAGTTAATTTATGAAAATGAGCTCAATCCTCGCAACTAGAGAATCTAAAATATCAAACCTCAAAATATCATATAAAAAGGCTGAAAACTAACACAATAACACAATGAGTACAACATATATAATTTGCTGCGCCGTGCAACCCGAGCCCACCATACATACACAATCCTCCCTTATTCCACCATAATATCATTTATCAATGTCAAGAATCACATATAAAATCTGTTATGGCGTGCAACCCGATCCCACCATATCATCATAATCAATGTCATATTTCTCCCTTATTTCACCGTATCATAATTTATCAATATCAAGTATCACATTCACAATCGTTATGGCGTGCAACCCTATCCCACCATATCACTATAATCAATATCATCCTCCCTTATTCCTCTATATCACAATTGTTGTGGCGTGCAACTCAATCCACAAATATTGTTAATAAAAGTAATCAATCCAATAGCTCAATTTACAAGAACCTCTACAATTAGGGAATATGAAAACAAAATAATAAAGGAACCTAGTACTGATCAAAAGAATACTACAATTAATACAAAAGCAACAAGACAAGCCAAGTACATGACAGTTAAGGTGTGCAAGCAAGACAATTAAGGCAACTAGCAGTTAATTACGGAGTCATGGAAGGAACAAACATATAATGCAAGAATAATTAGTGAAAAGTAACAAATGCATAGAAGGCAATTGAAACATATAACAGTTAAGGCATAACGTGAGTTAATTCATAAAATACGAGGAAGATATGGGAACAATTATTTTAACGTCGTAATACACTCGTCACCTCGCATATACGCCACTACACACGTAATTCACATAACATATAGTTCAAGGGTTCCTAATTCCCTCAAATCAAGGTTAGACTCAACACTAACCTCACTCTGCAACTCAAGCAATCAATCAACCATGGCCTTGCCTTTTGAACAAGCCTCCAACCCAACCAAATCTAGTAAATTATTGACCAAATGATTCAAAATAAGATTTAGAAACTACCAACAAATGAAAGAGGTCAATTTAGATCCTTAATGAAAAAGTCAACAAAAGTCAACCCCGGGCTCGCTTGGTCAAAATTGAGATTCGGACCAAAACTCGATTACCCATTCACCGCCGAGCCCGGTTATGTGATTTGTTTTGAAATCTGACCTCAATTCGAGGTCTAAATCTCAATTTTACAAAAATCTCCAATTCTACCTAAATCCCTAATTTCTACCACGGAAATCCTAAATTTGATGTTGAAATCTCATTAAATGTAATGGGTAATAGAAAAGAAATGGATTAAAAGTCACTTACTAACGAATTTAGGAAGAAAAGTGTCTTGGAAAGTTGCCTCTAGGGTGTTTAGGGATGAGAGCCTGTGAGAAATGAGCTAAATCCCGTTTTTCTCCTCTTAACCAGCTGCGGATGTGGCAATTGCGATGTCGTGTTCGCAATTGCGAATATTGCAATCTCAGAAGAACAGTCGTTGCAAATGCGACATTTTGGTCGCAAATGTGATCCCAGTGCCCTCGCAAATACGACCAAATTGTTCGCAAAAGAGAAGCAGTCAACAGTGGTCAAAATCTTGCAAATGCGAGATCTGCAGCAGCGCACCAGCACCAGCTATTCTAACCTTATCCAAACTCATCCGAAACATGTCCGAAACTCACCCGAGCCCCTCGGGCTCCAAACCAAACATGCACAGAAGTGTAATAACATTATACGAACTTGCTCGCACAATTAAATCACCAAAATAACATTTAAATCTACGAATCAATCCTCAAATCAAATGAACTTTCAAAGTGAAACTCAAGAACATTAGAATCATGTTTAAGTATCTGAATCATGTCAAATCAATTTCGAATTGGACCAAATTTTGCAAACAAGTTTCAAATAGCAATACGGAACTATTCCAAGTTCCGAACTCATTAGCTAAGAAGTCAACTTATAGTCAAACTTAGTAATTCTTCAACTTTCAGAAATGCTAGTTTTCGGCAAAATGAGTCAAAACAAGTTAAGGACTTTCGAATTCAATTCCAAGCATACACCCAAGTTCCAAATGACAATACAGACCCACCGGGACCGTCAAAATACTGGTCCAGTCTGTTTACACAAAATGTTGACCGTAGTCAATTCAAGTCATTTTTAAAGACAAAAATTCATATTTTCTTAACACATATAAACTTTTCGAAAAAAGATTCGGATTGTGCACGCAAATCGAGAAATACTAAACGAAGTTAATCAAGGTCTCGGAACACGAAAATAGAAGCTAAATCTCAAAATAACCTATCGGGTCATCACAAATGTGAAATGTGTCAGATGATACAGTATTTCGATATTATGGGACCACATTTACCAACCGATGGTGGTCGGTATATTTAATTGAACTTGGTCGGTTGACTTTTACGACCAAATTATACTTTTTGCATCCTATTTTGCACTAGTCAAAACAAGATTCAACTTGTGGTTTCTCTGTTGTTGATGAAAGAGAGTCGCCACCTAATATTTAAAGGTATACTAGGGTACCTATTTAATTACTAAAGGTTATATTCTTTATTGGTCTGCTAACCGGTGAGATTATGGGTAAGGGTTCTTGTTCTTCTAAGGAGAAGGTGTTACGCACCCCTTAAAATCTACCTGAGGTAGCTCCATAGGACTTAGACTAGATTTGGACTAATTGTTTGTACTAAGCTTTAACTAGTGTTCAAAAGAGTACAGTTTACCATAACATTAGGATATAATATCTATAAAGGAAGAGTATGGTTTTAAAAGATGGATCTAAAGAAAAGCCTTTATATATATATATATATGTGTGTGTGTGTGTGTGTGTGTGTGTGTGTGTGTCTGTGTATATATATATACATATATATATATACACACACTTGAAAAAAAGGAACTTTAAGAGATGGAACGTTTGTATAAATGTGTATGTATATATATATGTATATACACACACACACACACACATATATATTTATATATATACACACACACTTGAAAAAAAAAGAACCTTAAGAGATGGAAGGTTTGTATAAATGTGAAGTGGAAGCCAAATTAGAGCACTTTATTTTTGTCATATTATTCTATTGTGGTGAAAGTGTTACGAAGAAGATCCTAAGATATACCTTGGATTTGAAGTAGAAAATTGTTTGAAAGCCCTTATTTTAGGGCAGCAGCACCTTAATCCTTCAAAATAGTTAATTCCCTTTTTTGGAAGATTAAATCGCGACAATTCTGTTTTTCTCTTTGAAAAAAGGGCTGCCACCTTTGTTAAGCCTTTGGGCTTCAAAAATCTTTAAGAAGAAGGTTAGCGAGGCGTAATGAATTGATAACAAGCTCGTGATTAGTGGTTATAAAATTAATTGCTAACTATGGTTTTTTTAATCCTAAGTTCTTCAAGGCTTGCCTAAGTTATTTTATGAATTGAATGATAAGGATAAATATTCAATCCAATATATGCTTGTCATATACATAATGAGATATAACAACAGGAAAAATAGCAATGAGCAATGACATAGTGCAACTGAAGAATAACAAAAATAGTAAGTAAAGAAATGGAGGGAAAGAAGAGACTCTGGGAGGTTTGGGCCTCAAAAGCCAGGCCCAGAGTGATGGGAGACTCTTGGACCATAGTAGAGCTGGACTTGGGCCTCAACACGACAAAATCATTGTACATGCCCAAAAATAAAAGAGAAGGTCATTAGAATAAAAGTATTATATACATATTCATATATAAAATTCGTAAACAAAGACTAAAGAGAAATCACTGACAGTGTTTAAATGCTAAGGGAATCATACTAAGCGAGGATTAAAAGAAAAGGTTACTGACAGCATCTAAATGCTAAGGGAATCATGCTAATGTGGAGGTTGTGTATAGTGAAGGATCAGCATTGAGTACCTTTCATTGCCATTAAACACCAAACTCAAAGAGAGCAATAAGTGTCAATGAATTAAAGGCTAAGGAGAGAATTCTACTCAAGGCTGATGCCCCCTTTGAATCCCCCAACACTTCAAAATTTCCAAGGGTCTCAAGACCCAGGGTAATGCTTGTGCCGGGGAGAGCAGCCCAACCTAGAGTTAAAATGTACTCCCAAATACCTTTAACCACTAATGACTAACTCTTTCCTATAGGTTTGAATGCCAATGAGGCCCTTTCAATGAAAACCAACCACTATGACATTTCCAACCACAAAAGCCTACTTTCCTTAGCGGAATAATACGGAAATAGGCACATAGAAATAGTCTCTATACTTCAGCATAAGTGAGTGAAGCACACATTTGAACAGCTTTTGAAAATCTGACTTCTAAGCACATATAATAACATGTACACTTATGTTGTTATTGCTAAAAATCAGACAACAGGAATCATACATCTCACAGACAAATAAGGCACATAGTTCGGAATTGTAACAGCTTTAGGATACAGATACTAATCCCTTAACTTAGTGAGGCAGGGTTATCCTATGTATTTTCATATATACCCTAGCTAAAGTTATCTAACAATATTCCAAGTTTAGAATGACAGAACCCAAAAGAACATGGCATGATAAACATGAAGACTGCAATAACAACCCCAAGTATAGCATAACAGAACTCAAAGAATCCAGCATGATGGACATGAAGGCTGCAACAACAACCTTAAGTGTAGCATAATAGAACTCAAAGAATATGGTGTGATGGACATGAAGGCTGCAACAACAACCTTAAGTGTAGTATAACAGAACTCAAAGAGTATGGCATGATGGACAGAAAAGCCTAAGCGTAGGATAGCAGAACTTAGAAGGGTGCTACATGTTGAGCATGAAGACTATAGCAGAACCTAAATACAGAGTAACATAACTCAGGAGAATATAACATGATGAATCATGAAGACTTATAACAGAACATTAGAGTAAGGTCTGAAATCTTAGGCAGATGTGAGAAATCATCAAGGCAAGCTAAGGAACTCAAACACATAGATTGTTCAATATAGAAATTGAGGTCATTAAAGTCACACAGCTACCTAATTAACATTATATAAACACAACATCTTATCATAGATCATTAACAAGTCATGGTGAACAAAAATAAATAATTAAAGGTTGAATAATCATTATAAACTAAGCAGTTAATTAGGAAAATAATAACACGTTCATGATTTTCAAATGAAGCAATAAAGAGAGAGAGGATGGAGGTATATTGACCTCCTCTTGAGCAGCAAACCAAACAAAAGGCTCTTGTTTAGCCATATAGATTCAAGAACTCACCCGACCAGTGCAATACTCGGAATCAAAGAGAAACCAGAAACTAATTAGAACCCTAGTTCAATTTACTACTTGAAACTAAAAGCGAGATTTTTCTAAGTAATTTCGTGATTGCTTTTTGGGTCTATTGAGTGTGTTAGCTCGGTAGGTTGAAGATGTTAGGTTTTTCTTGTTGTGTGTTGTGTGAGAGCATTGAAAAACCCTTTTATAGTGCCATTAATGGCTTAGATTTTTAGCAGAATTCAAATTTAGTAGTGGAAGATGACGACTACTAGATGATGCAAGCATAGGCGAGTGAGATCAACATGAACAGTGGGGAATCATTAGGTATTTTACCTGAGAGGAGGGAAGCTAACTGTTGAGGCACGAGAGACCACTGGTCAGAACCCTAATATTAGAGGTCTGGGTGTCGAATATCAACATTGAAGCCAGCTAGTGTCTCAAACTCGCTTCGATGAAAAGACGGAAGAAGAGATCTAGTGAGTTGAAGTTTCACCCTTTTGGTCTGACTTCTTCGATTAGGGATTTTGAGATTAAATGATGAAAATGGAAAGAAAGCGATGAGTTTCATAGTAGAGAGACAGAACGAATGACCATGACCATGGATTTGAAAGATCGATGGTGAGTTGAGGCTTTATCTTTGAAGGTTAGGGTTCGGATTTGAGGGATTTTAAAATGAAGCAACGAAACGGGGAAGGTATTGGTGGGATTCACGGCAAGGGAAGAAAAAAAGCATGATTTCTTGGTCGATTTTTGACATTGCACAGATTTGTGCAAGGTTTTTCAGAGATTGATGGGGTTGCAAGTTTGAGAGAATAGAGACGAAAGAGGAAAGAGTGGCGGCCTGTCTCTGAAGCAAATAATTTAGGGTTAGGGGTATTGGGTGCTGGTCTTTAGGTTTAAAAGAGGGAGATTGTCACGACCCCAATTTTCCTCCATAGGATGTCATGATGGAACCTAGTCTTAGGACTAGGTAAGCCTAACACTTACTGAATTAATGGCAAACTCAACCAAAAACTATTAAACATGTATAGAATTTTTTTCTAGACAAAGATTACAATCCCAAAACCAGTAGTACAAGTCATAAGCTCTACTGAGTTTATTAGAAGATCTCTATGTACAAATGTACCAGAATAGAAATAAATAGTACAAAGTAAAATTTCAGAAGGTGACTCGAGACCTACGAACGCAACAGCATGTATACCTTGAGTGTCCAACGCAATGCCCGATCAGCTAGCTAATGATTAACAAACTCCGAGTACCTGGATCTACACAAAAATGTGCAGAAAGCGTAGCATGAGTACACCACAAGGGTACCCAGTAAGTATCAAGACTAACCTCGGTAGAGTAGTGGCGAGGGACAGTCAAGACATATACTAAACTCAATAACCTGTACAAGTATGAATGTGAAACTAACAGAGAACAATATCAATCTAAAGCTAAGCATGATAACAATAATGAAACAATGCTGGTAATAGGAAACTAAAAGCAGCAAGCAACAAGAAACAATAGGTAATAACATCGTGGAGTAAGCTGAATACAGTATAAGTCCGATGAATCCAAGTAAGGAAAACCAAATAACACTCAATAAGAGCAACCACTTTCGCACAAGATTTATTCAAGGACTTTCCCGAGGTACTTCACCTCATAGTCACATTTCACGGGTCCCAACTCATGACCCTAATCACTTGGCATTTTGTGCCTATATTATAATTCATAACTGCACAGACCACTCATGTGCCAAGGAAGTAACAATATCAAATATCTGCACGGACAACTCACGTGCCAACAATAATAATGATTTATGACCACAGGGACAACTCACGTGCCAATAGAACAACTCTCACACAGAAGGCAAGTAAACGGGAATACATGTAAATGGTCAATAATATCAGGATTCATCTTCTTAAACCGATATGGGTGATTAATTGCATGTATTCTTGTGCAAGTGTTCAGTCAACAAGTAAGAGTAGAGACAATGAATGGCACATAAGAAACGATCACCACAAAATGTACAAGGTATAACTCACACAAGGTAGGCACACCACTACACAAATATCAACAATAACAATGCCCCCAGGCCATCACAAGTCATCCAAATCATTTTCCGACATAGCCCACCTTATCTCGCCATGCGCGCAACAATAAAGTAAATGTCCGCCTTGTCTCGCCACATGCGCAAACCTATATATATAGCCCGCCTTGTCATGCCACATGTGCAAATATCAATAATAATAACAGCACGGACAACTCATGTGCGAACCCCCCGACAATCCTCTCAACAATACCACGTGTGCCAAAACATAACAACACACTAAAATGACTTTCACAACATGAGCCCATATGCCACTACATTTCCTCAAAACAGTTTCAATACCACTACTACACATAGCCCTCGGCTCAACAACACTGAGTACAACAGAAACAACAATAATAACACGAGAGTACGACAAGTAAATCAACACAAGAACTCCAGAACACAAAGAAACGGAAGAAAGAGCTCACAAAGAAAGACACAACAGGGAATAATGCTTTCAACAAGAATAGCTCAACAAGGGAGAGATAATGTGTATCAATGATTCCACAAAGTATAATTCGACGATAAGAGAGATAGCATGAATCAATAACCCCAAATAAGAATACGTCTACAATGAAAGGGATGGCAAAACTTCAATTAAGGCTAAGCAATTACGGAAGAAATAATAATAACTTCAATTAAGGTTAAGCAATTTCGGGAGAGATAATAATAACTTCAATTAAGGTTAAGCAATTACGGAAGAAATAATGATAACTTCAATTAAGGTTAAGTAATTACAGAAGAAATAATAATAACTTCAAATAAGGCTAAGCAATTACGGAAGAACTAATAATAACTTCTATTAAGGTTAAGCAACTATGGGAAAGACAACAAGGCAATAAAGAGGCAACAACTTCACTTAAGGCACATAAGGGTTTAATTGGCAATAAGGGTAAAACATGGATCAATCAATTCCAAATAAGACACGTAAGGGTGAATTTAGTAAATGGATTGTGATTTATCATGCTAAAACAACTTCACACCTAGTGAACATAAGAACCTGAGAGCCCCAAACAGTCAAATTTCCATATATAAGCCCGAGTACGTACTCGTCACCTCGCGTACACGGCCTTCACATGACATAATTAGTATAAATGACTCAAATCCTAAGGGATAGTTCCCCCATACAAAATTAGGCAAGATACTTACCTCAAAGAAGCTAAACTGATACTCTAAAATGACCTTCTCGAGTGAAACAACCTCCGGACGGCTCAAATCTAGCCAAAATAACTTCAAATCATAAATAAAGCTCATAGGAAATAATTGCGGATAATAAAGCTTCAATATTTAACAAAAAATAAAAAGTCAACCTAAAATTCAACCCTAGGTCCGCACCTCGGAGCCCATCAAAATTCACAAAGTCCAGACACCCATTTCGATACGAGTTCAACCATATTAAAATTATCAATTTCCGACATCGAATCGCCCTTCAAATTCTAATTTTACATTTTGAAAGATTTTTACAAAATTTTCCATTTTCTTCCATTCAATTTACTATTTTTAATGATATGAATAAGTATTAAATCATGAAATGTAATCAATTCCAGATGTAGAACACTTATCCCAATCGAACACGTGAAGAACCCTCTCATCGCTCAAATCCGAGGTCTACAACTCAAAATATGTTAAAAATGGTGAAACCCCCGTTTTTAGAAACCTCTTTAGGCAAGCCGCATTTGACACCTGAGATTTATAAATCGCATTTGACACTTGAGACTTATAAATCGAATTTCTGAGACTTATAAATCACATTTGACACTTGCAATTTGCCTCTGCTCCCTCAAACACCAGAAAAATAGCAGTTTTTCCCGTCACGGAAATGAGAATAACTCTCTCATACGACCTCGGAATGCGACGATTCTTGTCGTTATGGATCTGATGGTTCAATCGAATCAGAAATCAAAGGTTGTTTGCACAATATCAAATAAGAGCGTAGCACAATCTAAATCTATCTGAAACTCACCCGAGCCCCATGAGACTCCAACCAAGTATACTAATAAGTCCCAAAACATGATACGAACTTGCTCGAAGCCTCAAATTTCCCCTAACAACACTAGAATCACGAGTCAGGCATCGATTCAAGCCTAAGAAACTTATGAACTTCTGAACTCCAAAACTAATGTTGACTCATACCAAACCAATTCCGATTAACTTCAAATTTTGCACACAAGTCTTAAATGACAGTATGGACCTATTCCAACTTCCGGAACCGGGATCCGACCCTGACATCAATAAATTCAACTCCCGATCAAACTTTCCAAAATCTTTCATTTTTTCAACTTTTGCTAATTCATGCCGAAATGACCTGCGGACCTCCAAATCAACATCCCGACACGCTCCTAAGAACAAAATCACCATATCGAGCTATTTGGAACAATCAAAACACCATTCCGAAGTCGTCTACACAAAAGTCAAACTCCGGTCAGCTCTTTTCACTTAAACTTCTAAAACAAGAATTGTTCCTCCAAATTGATCCCGGATCATCCGAAAAATCAAACTCGACTACACACGCAAGTTATAACACAAAATACGAAGTTGCTCGAGGCCTTAAACCACCAAACGGAATACGAATTCTCAAAATGACTGGTCGGGTCGTTACAGAGATGGATCTGGGCCATTAAATCTGCTGATTTATGGCCCTAATAATTTGGGCATTAAAGAATTAAAATGTGATAAAGTCACGTCGTTGGATGGTTGAATTTGGACGGCTGAGATTGAGTCTGGTGAGGTACTAAAATTAAAGGAAACAATAGGGATAAAACATGGGTCGTTGATCTGATGGATCAACGGTCCAGATTCAATGTGCTTTCTTTGTGAGTGAGAGAGACGAGTAACATGGCAGGTTATGATTGGTTTAGGAAGAGTGATCCGGATTGCCAAGATGGAAAAAGATGGGGTGTTTGGATTGGGTATTTTTCGGATTGGGCTTGTCTTTGGGCTGGAATTGATTTAGAAAATAGCCACTAGTATTTTATTAGGAATTACAATTATAGCCTTTTGGTATTAACCCTTTTTAAAATTGATTTAATTAAACTTAATTAATTTCCAATAAAATATTATAAATTATAATTATCAAATATACTACTAATTATTGTAATTATTTGTAAAATATTTTGTCTTCTAAATTATGACACTGACTTTGAATTATTAACATAGTGAACTATTTAACTAAAATCGAGAAATAATTTGTTAAATTAATTATAAAATCTATATGGTGTATTTTATTTTAATAATCTAAAAATGATAAGTGTTTTTATAATTACATAATACCGATACTAAGTTAATAATTTTAAAACTACTAATACCTAGTTAATTTTATAAAATAAGTATTTATTGATAGAAAATACTTTCAAAACATTCATCGCAAATTATTAAGAAATAAATTAATGTTAAAAGGGAGGTCAAAATTGACCGTCAAAAATACTTTTTCTGACCGATTTCGGTCGGTTTTCCCTTCTGGCCGATTTCAGTCGGTATGATTTGGACGACTCTTGGCAGTTTTCTAGTAGTGCGTATACCCCCTTCACCGCGATTCACCCTTAAACAGCGTTGTTACCCACCATCAGATCCAGATCTGAAATCACGAAGTTGAGATCAATCCATTACCGCGAGAGAAAATAATGGAGGAGGAAGATCGGAGGCATCACCGGATCTGGTTTCAACAGAGATGCCGGAAACCATGGCTTCTTCTCCTTCTTTGTATCTCATATCTGAGTGTATTCGTCTAACCTGAGACTTATTCCTCTACCACTACTTTTCACGTTGGAAAAAGAAGTCGCCTCTTTCTTCTTCACTGCCTTTCACGTAAAAAAATCGATGTATAAATATAGTGTATTTTGTATTTTCGTCAGAGATCTAAAGTTTATTTTGGATTTTCGTTGGAGATCCGACGGGGTTTGATTGTATTCTCCATTTTTAAATACAGTATATTTTGTATTCTCATCGGATTTGACTTATTCATCATTTTTTAGTTAAATACAGTTAATTTTTATAAAGATTTGAATGTATTCTTCATTTTTTAGTGTAAATACAGTGGTATTTTATATTTCACCGGAGATCCGATTGGGTTTGATTGTATTCTTCTTTTTTAAATATAGTGTATTTTGTTTTTTCGCCGGAGATTTGATTGGATTTGACTGTATTCTTCATTTTGTCATTTTTTTAGTGTAAATACATTCAAATACACTCAAATATACGCAGAAAAAAATTTAAAAAAAAATACAGCTTAATAGTGTATTCCAATACGCTCAAATACATCGAATTGTCCAAAACTAACTACGAATCATAAATACATAAAATGTAGCTACAGATGGTTAAAAGCTCCTTAAAAGGTAGTCATTTTTTAAAATTCCCCATTATTAAAGCCATTAATTAATGAAGTATTTAAAATATAAGAATACGAGTCACAAATTGTTAAAGCACCATTTAATTCTGTCAACAACAAAAAATCTGCTCAACATAAACATATAAATGGAGGCAAGCATGAGCGTTCAATTTACAAAGTAGTTTAATTTTATTAGTTTTTAACCCACACAGGCTTAAAGGTTGTTATCATTGTCCGTTTTATATCACATTCAACAAGAATCATAGTTCAGTATTCTCCATGTATAATACTAAATTGAGCAACTTTGTCTCCATTTGGACCTTTGGTCTTATACTAACTCCGTTATGAGAAAATAGTCTAGTTTTTACCCTTGATATCTAACAGAATTCCAACTAAAGAATAATTTACAGAATAATAAAATATTAAAGGGTAAATTAAACTTTTTCCCTCAAAAATTTAAACACTTGAAGTCCATCCATTTCGAGTTAGAGTTCCATTAACGGTAAGAACAAATACAAAGCTAGCTATTAGCTGATGATAAAGATATGAATGGATCAAAAGTGTAATAATAACAAAATTGATCAATTTCGTGATGCTTTGAACATTTTCCCATTTAAATATTAATATATTAAAGAAGAAATAACCTAAATAGTTGTCCACCTAATTGTTTAAATTAAAAAATAGACAATGAATGTATAATACATGTATACTCCACATATAATCGTGCATAATTAGTATATAATCTATGTATACCAGTTAAAAATTTAACAACGAATTGGACCGTCTATTTATGTGAAGATCCTATATTAAATTGGAGCGCTTGTGATCCACCTCTAACAGCAATTAACGGAAAATTTATATGATAATTTTGATGTATTGGTCAACATTAATCTAATTTTCTATTTATAGTTTTCCTATTTTATGCAGATGTATGCTTTTCTAAATATTTTCATGTCGTCACAAATTACTGTATGTTTAAAGTTGATAAAAAGATTTGTCTCGACTCTCCTTTAAATATAGCTGCGATTGAATGACCACGATATGGGCCTGAATTTGCCGATTGCAATGGCCCATTGGACGTTCCATTTCAAATCCCAAAAAACAATGGCACTGATGTAATTTAGCTCGATTCATGTATTAGATACTATTCCTAGAAAACAATTGTGAGCAAAAGTGGTCCTTAATTGGTTCTACATCAAAGTTGAATAATTGAGCTGGATGCATATTATTACCACCTTAGCTTCCACCTTTTAGATGTTGATTAGGGAGAGGAATTTATCTAAAAATCTGAACATGTTGGACCGTGGACGTACCAATTATTATTAGTAAATAAAATATCAATGTATGGGGTCGAACTCGGATCGTCTGCATACGGAATATCGGGTTCGAATGAATACGGCTGGTGTTGATTAGAATTACTGTTCGATAGGCCGGGGTCGAGACATCAAGGAACGAAAGTCAAGACCGGGCATCATCAAAATGGAACTCGAAGCCATGACGTCCGAGACGAGATCTTTGAGGTCTATTAGGGTAAAATGTCTTAGGGTAAAATTATCAGATTTGCGTAACGGAAGGGCCAGAAATCCCCTGATATGTAAATATATCGGCGGGAATCACGGCGGAAATCAGCAAAGACGTTGAAATCAGTAATTCAAGGGATATTTTATCTTGTAGATAGATTTTTACCTTGTATAAGAATCAGTCCCCTCCTTATATAAAAGGGTAGTGTAATTGTAAAAAGGATCATCAGAAAAACAACGATCGATATACAAAAAACACAGTCTGCTCTAATTATTTTCTTTATCCATTTGCTTCATATTTGTCTGTCTTAGAGAATTCTATCAAGGTCAAGCTATTCTAGATTTGTGGTTTGCATTCTCTCTCAATTTACTTACTGAATTTAGTCTTTATTTTTATTTATCCTTTATTTGTATCAAACCAAATCACGTGTCCTTAAAACCACATACAAATTTAATGCAACCGAGGAATCGAATCGCGAGGCTATGAATACCAATTTGGAATTATTGGATGAAAGAAGGGAAACAGCCCTTGTTCGATTGGCCGCCCCAAAGCAAAAGATTGAAAGGTACTACAACAGGAGAAGCCATCTTCGACATTTTAACATCAGAGACCTAGTGCTCAGAAAAATCATACCCAATACTCGAGACCCAAACTAAGGGAAGTTAGGGCTGAACTGGGAAGGGCCTTACTCCATCATAAAGATCACCGGAAAAGGATCATACAAGCTTGAAACAATGGACGGGAAACAGCAGCCGAACAATTGGAACATAAACCACTTGAGTGATACTATTGTTGAGGTATGATCTTTCATTCTTCGTTTGTTTGTTTTATGTCACTAACACTTGCAGGTATTAAGTAAAGTAACCTCGAGCCGGAAAGCACAGGACATTAGGATTGAAAGCACGCGTTGCACTCTTTTTCCCTTCGACCGGTTTTGTCCCAAATTAGGTTTTACGGCAAGGTTTTTAACGAGGCAACCAGAAAACGTGCTAACTTAGATTTGAAGACTGGTCGCATATCGAAGACAACAATATTCGGTGCTAAACTTCGATTGACCTTAAATATCATAAGACTGCTTAGCTACTTCAATTCGGGGGAACTTCTCATAGATCATTAGGAATCGATGTAAGGGTCAAACGGTCAAAAGAACCGTACCCACATAGATTGATCTGTCCCCTAAGCAAATTGTACAAGCACTTGAATGCTAATAAAAGTTCTTTTGCACCGATATCCTGTCTCCGAGCCCAAGGGCCATTTCGATTTTCGTTTTTCGATCAAAAACTAACATTGCTCAGAGTTTCATCCGAAAATCAAATTTAATCAAAGGGGAATAAGACCTACTAAGGCAAACCCTGATTTCTCAAAAGGCCAAGGCCGTACTGAGTAGATGAAACTCAAAAGGGAAATAAGACCTACTAAGGCAAACCTCGATTTCTTAAAAGGCCAAAGCCGTACTGAGTAGATGAAACTCAAAAGGGAAATAAGACCTACTAAGGCAAACCCCGATTTCCTTAAAGGTCAAGGCCGTACTGAGTAGATGAAACTCAAAAGGGAAATAAGACCTGTTAAGGCAAACCCCGATTTCTTAAAAGGCTAAGGCCGTATCGAGTAAATGAAACTCGAAGGGGAGTAAGACCTGTTAAGACAAAACCCGATTTCTTAAAAGGCTAAGGCCGTATCGGGTTAATGAAACTCGAAGGGAAGTAACACCTATTAAGGCCAACCCCAGACCTTTTCGAGGCTAAGGCTTTACCAAATCGATCGAAGAGAGGGAAAGTCTACTAAGGCATATCCTAAAATTGGCTAAGTCTAAACTAAGCCTGAAGAACAGAAAATTCACCAAGTTGAACCATCGATTCTAGTATAGGGAATCGAAATAAATCAGCAAGGAATGGAAAGAAAAGAAGACTTTTATATATATATGAACAAAATATGTTTATAGAAGTGGGGACTTCATTACTAATATATATATATATATATATATATATACAAAAAAAGCGCTTTATTCAGAATTCTCGGAGTCTTCTTCTTCTGGGAAGGCTTGTTTTCTGGCTTCGGCTTCGATCCTTTTGGCATCGTCGATCTCGGTTGATAGATCGAAGCCCCGAGCTTGTATCTCCTCAAGGACAGATAGGCGGGTTTGACACTTGGTATATTCAACCAAAATCTTTGATTGATCTTGAGCAGCCTCGGCATCGGCCCTGTATTGGGCCACTAACTCATCGGCCTCAGCCTTGGATGCAGCAACCTCCGATTTTGCCATGTGCAGCTCGTTGACCAAAATTTCACGATCCGAAGTGAGCGCGTCGTCCTGGGATTGAAGCACATCGGTGCTCTTAGTCAGAGCCCCGATTTTCTCTTTTGCCTCCGATAATTGATTTTTCGATGAAACCATTTGAGCTTGGAGGGCCGCCTTTTCCGAAGTCAGCAGATCGGTCCTGGTTCTCCATTCATCGATTTCTGCTTTGGCCTCACTTGCCTCAGATCGGAATCGGTTTATTTGGTCGAGCTGTTGTCCCATCTAATCGATTAAGCCAGAATTTTCTCTACGCACAAAGTCTAGTTCGGCCCAAAGGGTCGACATCTTCCCTTCGAGCCGCTCACAACGCGCCGATTCTTCCCGTTGTTGAAGAAAAGCCTCATGATGAAGCACCGAGGCCTACAAGTACAAGGGAAAATATGACAGTTAGTCGAAGTTTAAAATGCAAAATGGCGAACATCAGATAAGGTTTATCAGAAACTTACCTTATTTAGTGCTTGTTGAGCCTCATTGAACAAGCAGGGTACATCCACCTCGTCCATCGCGGCCTGATCTTCTTCGGTTACCAAACACCAAAGATAACTAGCCACCCCCACAGGCGCAGAAAGGGCCCTAGCGTCTTCGGGAATGGCAAACCTTATTATCCGCTTTTGATCAGGATCTGAACTCCGAGCAGGAAATCTATCGACCAGCTTTGGACCGAAAGATGCCTTGCTCGTTCTGGTGGAGTGACTCTTCCTCGGTACTTCTATATTACCGAGCCCAAAAGTATCCGCCGATTCCACGCCGTCGAAGAAACCTTAGAAAGGGCCTTCCGGTATATGGCTTTTGCTCAGGGAGTGTCCTTTTGCCGCTCGGGCCTCATTAAAGGTTGACTCCGAGAAAGAAGGGGAGTCCATTGTTTCTATGGGGCCCGAGATTCCTTGCGTCGCCTCTCTCACATCGGCGGAAGCCCCAGTTCTCGCCCCCATTTCGGGCCCTCGACTCGATGAAGATGAGTTTCATCGGCCCTCTACTCGAGGACTGCCCAAGATGGCTCGCTGCCTAAAAATTCGAGGTCTTCATCTTCCTCGGACTCGTCTATCAATCGATAAGTTGAGTCCGATATCTTGGTCTTACGAGCTATCCTTTTCCTCGGCCTATTCCTCTCGAGCCCAGAAGAACTGGGGACTTCTTTCCTCTTTTTCTTCTGCTTTGAGGCAGGGGGATGGAAGGGAACCTCACTATTAGGGGACGCTGGCCTCAATTCAACGTCCTTTGATAGACCTGTGAATGAAGAATGAAGCAAATTATATATCGACAACACTATTGATATCATAAGGCGCAGAATTGAAACGTTATCGGTCTCACCATGATTTTTGGCCTCCCATCGGCCCTTCGATATCTCGCGCCAGGCACGCTCCGAATAGGTCCTTTGAGACACCACTTTCTCAACCCATTCTTTCAGGTGCATAATCGCAGTCGGCGTTCGAGAAACAGCTACACCATGTGAAATTGGTTAGTGAGATAACGAAGGAAAAACATCGGACAAATTGAAATAGGAGGATAGCACTTACGGTTCATGTTCCACTTCTCAGGGAACGGCATGTCTTCAGCTGGAATCAGGTTCGATGTCTTTATCCGGACAAATCGGCTCATCCAACCTCGATCCCTATCCTCGTCAATGCTCGAGAAGGGGGCTTTGCTTGCCCGGCAAGCAAGTTTTATTAACCCCCCTCGGAAAATTCGGGGACTGTATAGCCGTAAGATATGATCGAGGGTGAAAGGGTGCCCGTCGATCTTGAAGCGGAAGAGAATGACTATTCTCCAGAAAGAGGGGTGAATCTGACCCAGTGTTACCTCATACCTTTTGCAAAAGGCAACGATGATGGGGTCCAAAGGGCCCAACGTAAAGGTATAGGTGCAAACGCTCAAGTAGCCCTCCACGTGGGTGGTGATCGCCTCTTCCGGTGCGGGAATCACCAGCACTTATCAACCCAGTTGCAATCTTCTTTCACTCCGTCGATGATTTTGTTCGTAATCGAACAAATGTATCTAGTGATCGGTTCACCGCAGCCCGGTACAGAAGAAACCTTCTCTACCTTAAAATCGGTACCGATTGAACACCCAGTCGGTACGAACGCTTTTAAAGGGGGTTCGGTCGTAGTATCCTCAACAACGACAGGCTCAGGATCCTCGGCGGGTTGAGAAGAAGAGGGGGTTTGTTTCTGGGAAACATATTTGGATGTCTTTGCTATTGTTAATGAAGAGTTAAAGAAGCTAATAGATGCAGGGGTGAGACAAGAATAAAGGGGAGGATCACTTGTGGACAAACTCAGAGAACTTGAAGAATATAATGTTCAAACAACGCAAACTTTTGGAACTGAGGAGAAGGAGGGCTATTTATACCCTCTTAAAGGTGGCGGTTCGCGTCCCAAAATGAGGAAGCAATTAATTAGCATTTGCAAGCGTTGCAAAGGCTTGTCCTCAGTTGGTCTATGAAAAGACGTTTTCGATACTTACCACGTGCGTCATAATGCCACCGTCATTTATCAATGTGACGTTTTGTTTCTTTTGATGTGATGCCCCGAATTCCATGTCACGCGCGCCATAAGTATGTCTTCATTTAACCTAATCTAAAAGTGGCGGCTCATATCGTTTTTCATCATTACTTTCTGAAAAACGAGGGGACTATCTGTATGGGGTCGAACTCGGATCGCCTGCATAGGGAATATTGGGTTCGAATGAATACGGCTGGTGTCGATTAGAATTACTGCTCGATAGGCCGGAGTCGAGACATCAAGGAACGAAGGTCAAGACCGGGCATCATTGAAACGGAACTCGAAGCCATGACGTCCGAGACGAGATCGTTGAGGTCGATTAGGGTAAAATGTCTTAAGGTAAAATTATCAGATTTGCATAACGGAAGGGCCAGAAATCCCGTGATACGTAAATATATCGGCGGGAATCACGGCGGAAATCAGCAAAGACGTTGAAATCGGTAATTCAAGGGATATTTTACCTTGTAGATAGATTTTTACCTTGTATAAGAATCATTCCCCTCCCTATATAAAGGGATAGTGTGATTGTAAAAAGGATCATCAGAAAAACAACGATCAATATACAAAAAACACAGTCTGCTCTAATTATTTTCTTTATCCATTTGCTTCATATTTGTCTGTCTTAGAGAATTCTATCAAGGTCAAGCTATTCTAGATTTGTGGTTTGCATTCTCTCTCAATTTACTTACTGAATTTAGTCTTTATTTTTATTTATTCTTTATTTGTATCAAACCAAATCACATGTCCTTAAAACCACGTACAAATTTAATTGTTATCCGAAGCCAAGGATAAACAATCAACAATTACATATTGTACGACCAGTATATATGGGGAACACCACATATATAAGACCAAAAGTAGAAAATTAACCACGAAATCCTCTACTTTCAGATAATAAAATATATCAACTACTAAGGTATATTCTACCTGCCATTCATATACTCACGGTCTTACAGTTCTTACAGTATATAAAGAGACAAGAACCGAAAGAACTGAAGGATTCATGAGGCTGTAGGGAATTGAAAAAGAATAAAAACTAACAAAAAAAGGTAAAGAATTATGCTAGAAAGTAGAATTCATATGCAATGGCATGACTATGAGATTGGACGTGTAGTGTAGTTTTTATGGAAAATTGAGAAATTAACGGAAAATACAGTGAAGAATTTTGCAGCAGTATTCAAAATGGCATGATTAATGAGATAAGAATTGTCGTATAAGGAATGTTATTAGAGAAAATACTTGACCAACAACAGTTGTATATAGTTTTCTAAATGGGTTTAAGATAAAATTAAAAAGGAAAAAACACACGATTGATTGCAATCAGCACTTTTAGTTCGAAATCAAATACTTTAGCGTTAGTGTGCTTATTACTACTACAATAACAAAAGAAAGAGCCTAAAAATTTTGATCCACTTGCATTTCTTCTTTGCATTAGCAAACAAAAGGAGAGTAGTATTACATTCTATTGAAGCTGAAGAATAACTCAAAAATTAATGCTCAGTTAATAAATTAAAAATTAATGTAAGTAATTAATTAATGTCAAGCATATCAGAAGTTCCCCTCATGTGCTTGTCTCCAATAATTGCATCAAAATTCAGAAGATTTCACAATCTTATCTTTAAGCCCCAATAAGTAGAGCTCACTACATGCCAAGTACAATAAAATACATAGCACTATTTTTCTTAATACGTGTTGAAAAACAATTGCCTCTTCATTGTCTCTGATCCCAAGAATTCTTTGTTTATTGGTGTATACAAATTGACAAGCCTTATATTAGGTGAACTCCCCTTGTCCATAAACCAGTATTTTATCAAAAGAATTAATGCTCTCAACTTGATCCGTCTCAATATTCCCACTCATTTAACTAATTAATGGTGTATTTTACTGCCATTTTGTGGTTAACATTCCATAAACCAATCAAAAAACATGACGCTAGTACAGTATAATTAATTTAATATGTTAAAGTAGGTCATTGTATATCTAAGCCTAGAAAAGATAAAGGTACCAAACTCTAATTAATCAATCAAAATCAATCTCTCTCTCTCTCCAATTATCTTGTTTGCAAACGGCGTTAGCCTGAAGTTCGAATGAGAACAATGAAAATGTGATACAATCCGCAGAATAGATTTCAAGAATTCATTAAAATTAGATTATATAATGTCAAAGCTCAAAACTATAGAATATATATATATATATATATATATATATAGAAAGAGAACATATATAGAGAGAGGACACGACTTTATGAAAAGTTCTGAAAGCAGTTCGAGTGATACGATTTCGAGAAACTTATTTTGTGGATCAGTTGTATCACCACACAAAAGTTTTATTATAAGACTTTTAAGCTTTACGCACCAAAAAGTATTTACTAGATAGAAAACTTAATAAAAATGATAACTAAATTACTCTTTATTACATATGAAAATTTACTGATAATATTTGAAAATCTTAATTCACATTGTCAATATATAAAACTTAATCCTTATAAAAGACGTGATATGACATAATGAAAAACGAATTATATAGAGTGAAGGGGAAGAAATATGAATTAGCATTTAAAAATAAGTTTACCTAGGATTCTTATCCAATGGCCCATACACTTTGATATGTATTTTTTTTTTCTTTGATATGTATTTGTCTTTTGGTTTCAAAACTTAATTATGGCAAAAGCACCATAGAGAAACTTCCCACTACCCTAAACTGAGTAGAGCCCTAGATGAGTGAATGGCAGTCATTGTTGTGCATGTGTGATAATAAATAAATAAATAAATAAAGACTAAAGAAGATAATGACAGAGAGTACAAATTAAAGGCTAATTTACTGATGTGTTTATTGTATATGTGAGAGGTTTGTCATAGTCAATCAGCTTTAAAGCATCTATTGTTTTGTTCCCAGCATCTCATACCTTGTGGGAAAAAGAAAGTGAAAGAATATATAAAGGGGTTTCAATTTCCACACTATGAGTTTCATTGTAAAAGAATATTTACATAATCAACTCACTTATGAGATGATAAGTTTGAATTAATTAATAATTTAATAAAAATAGTATCTAATATACTATAATAGGTTAAATTATAATGATAGTGTAAAAATCTTTACATTATTAGCGTGTATATAACGTCTTTTTCAACGTACATCGTCATTTTGACTTGCATGTGCAATTATCTACCTCCATTTTCAAGCTCAAGGAGAAATAGTACTAGCTGTTGTTATAACATGGACTATTTCAAAAACAAAGTGAAGAAGAAACGGTTCCTTTGAATTAGCGAGTTCATTACTTAAATGGTCACTCAACTATTAGAAATTATCTTGTAAAGTGATTTTTCTTTCATTTGTAACAGAAAAGTCACTTAATTATGCTTATAGCACTCAGAAGGTCACTCAACCTGATTTTTGAAATTTCTAATTGTCAAATACCTATTTTGCCCTCTAAATTATCAACTTTTATCTTTTTCTTTTTTTAATACTTTTTTAATCACCATTATGGATTTACCTATAGAATAAATAAATTTTATTTAAAGATAAAAAATTATTTTCTAGTAGATATAATATCGGAATGATAATATAATTGAGCATAATTTTCAACAATATATAATGTGTATTATAAAAATATCTTTATTTAAATAATTATTTTCTATAGCACGTGTATGGAATATATATGTTAAAATTTTATTTTCTTTCGTTCTCAATTGTGTAAATAATTTTTTGAGATTTTGATGTTAATATCAAAATTTTATTACAACCAAATTGTTCTAATTAACTTTCTACTATGCTCAATATTTTATTATTCCAACATTATATATTCTTAAATACTATTTTTATTTTTTTAATTTATAAATAATATTTATTTATTCTAAGGTAAGTCCATAATATAAATTAAAAAGAGAAAATTATAATATTAAAAAGCTAAAAAAAAAAAAAAGATCAAAGTTGATAATTTAGAGGATAAAATAGGTATTTGGCGATAAAAAGTTTGAGAAATTCAGTTGAATGACCTTCTGGATACTATAGGCATAGTTAAGTAACTTTGTTGTTACAAACGGAAGAAGATAACTTTGATAGATAATATCAGATAGTTGAGTGACCATGTAAGTAATGTACTCTTGATTTAGCTTATCAAATGTAGTTAATAAGTATTAAGTGTTGAAATTTTGTTTTCCTTTTTGGTACTAAAGCAGCAAGACTTATAAATTATAAAACATTCATTAGAAAACAGGAGAGATGTCACTTTGGACGCAAGTTCTTATTAGTTACTGGCCGAAATAGTAATTGAAAGGCACTTTTAAGTATTTACGTCTTTGGATATAAGTGTTAAGCTAATAATAATTCAACGTAAAGTGGAAACGAGGCAGAAATATGGTACGTAGATGAAATTAACATCTTATTTGTTTATACATAGAGAACCTTGTATACACGAAATCGTGGAAACCAAACAAGATTAGAAGCTAGCTGGTAAGTACTAATTTGAATAACAAAGAGAGACTAAACTGAAAACAAAATAAGTAGATTAAAATCAGTTTAATCATCGTCTAAATGAGTGCTTAGGGAGAGTTTTCTTCAAAATTCAACTCTGCGTATAAAAACAGTTTCCAAATCTAGTGGGGGATGAAAGAACTCACTAACATGACCATTATAGTTACACCTTGAAGAAGTTTTTCTCTTCTTAGGAGCAGGGGGACATGTTAACTTTGTTGATGATAACCTAGATTCTTCGTACGTTGGAGTAGTCGAAAACTCTTCTTCTTCTTTTTCTTCGACATGTTTGTTCTTATTCTTGGTTGTGAATATGGGCTTCAATGGACTCCTTAATGCAATTCCTGCAATGATCCATCCTTTGTTTTCTGACTCTTTAATATTTCCATCCATTGAATGATAACTAATTGGCTTTTTGGAAAACCCCATTAATTAATTTGATATAAGAATCAAATTTTTGGGCTCGTATATATAGAAGATGAAAAGCTAAAAAGACGAAGATAAAAAGATTTCTTGTGTTCCCTTGTATTGGGAAGAGAATATATTCTCCTCTCTAGTTAGGAAAAATCTTGAAGAGAAAGAAAGAAGAAAAGGGTTTTAGGGATATATATGAAAAGGGTCTTTGAGATTGATTTTTCAAGCTATAGAAGCTTTATTTAAAGAAGAAGAAAAAGAAAGAGAATACTAAATGAGGATGTGAGTTGAAGATTAAACAAGTTCTTTTAATGTTCCCTTTGTTTTACTCTAAATTTTGCATAGCCTAAAGAAACAAAAATTATAGCAT
>MCJB01013825.1:78944-112427 GCA_002018475.1 Nicotiana obtusifolia | reverse complement strand
TTTTTTAAATATTTTCAGTGCTGGTTTTTTTATTTTTTCGGTTTACAGGTTCAAAATTTTGCGAGTTCCAAAGTTATGAGTTTAAAGGTTTATGTGTTTGGAAGTTTGAGGGTTTAGAAAGTATAGAGTTTACGGGTTCAAAAGTTTGCAGGTTCGAAAGTTTAGCAGTTCAAAAGTTTATCAAATTTATGGGTTAGTAAGGTTGTTGGTTCAAAAGTTTATGGCTTCATGTTTATTGTATCTAAATTATTTATGAATACTCTTGAGAAATTATTTTCCTTATTTGCGTACCAAACACCGAAAAATAAGTAAGATTACTACTTATTTTCCAAGAAACATTTTCTTGAAAAATATTTTCCATTATTCCAAACACACCCTCAGTTTTGGTGGGTTATATTAGGCCCAATACGCAACATCTTCCTTCTTTTGAGCTAAACCCAACGTGTAATTTTGGTTTGTAAGATGTTAAGAAAGTTAAAAGACTTTCAAATGCAGTTAGTTTATAGAGGAATTTACATAGAATACAACCCTTTAAAAAGTTATTTATATTTCCTACAACTGCTTTAACAAAATTATATTTAGTACAATTTATTTTAAAATCTTACCTTTTTGATTAAATTATGTACAACTTTTCATATCCTAAAATCTCTCCCTTGAGATTCTCTCTCACTTAAAAGATATCTCTTTCTGATCAATTTTCCCCCAATTTTTTCAGTAAAAGATATTCCAGTATATCACAAGCTCCATCCCCTTTTCTTCCTCCCATATATTCTGTGTATGTCAAAATGCATAGAAACATTGCTAGCATACTTTTGATAGTTGATCCACTGCTTGAGTCAATGGTGGATGTGTCGGATTCGTCATACTCAGGTATAATAGAAGGAGTAAAATGCCGACCCGAGTTGGGCTTGCTGGGGTTGAAGCAGCAAAGAAAGGGATATTTAAAGTAGACATTGATTCTTTGGCCAAATTCTCCACATTAAATGTTTGCTTAGGATGCTTAGTTAGTGATGAAAGAGATGGCGTTACAGGGGCACTGTTTGATATTCGTATGGGAGGAAGTGATGAAGGAATGATTATTCGTAATTAGGGCATTATTTTTTTGATAATGTATTATTTATATTATATATACTATATATTGTGTTATTATATATTTTAATCATCTATTATTATATACATTTAATAATATATACATTATATTTGTTTCCCCAAGTTTGCTTCTTCTTTATCACTCCTTCAGCAAAATGTATTTACTTCTCCCAAGTTTTTATACAATGTATTATTGTATATTATATATACTATGTATATAAAGTATACAAACATTGAACTGGAAAAAAATATTATTAACAAATATATTATACATAGTATAATATATACATATATATGTATTACTGTATATTTTCTTTGAGATTTTTATACCTAAAACATATTCTTATATATCTCTCTTGTGATTATCTCCCACCTAAAACGTATCTATCCGCATTAAGTTTTTTTCAGTTTCTCCATTAAAGGATTCGAGTATATCCTAATGTCCCAAATCTCTTCCCCATTATTAAAAAATATATCTCACTTATACTGATAATAAATATAATATATAATATATAATATATTTTATAGTATAAACTTATATAAAAATGTAGATAAGTATATAATACAACATACCTTCGTTGTATAGTACTATCACTTTAGTTCATCTTATGTATATATTGAGGAGAAAAAAAATCTGTTATATACTACTAATCAATATCTTATACTATATATGATATAATATAAACTTATATGACATTAGTATAAGTATATAATATACAACATATCTTTTATTGTATAATACCACTTTAGTTTATCGGATATACTATTAGCAAATATAGTATACAATACATTATATAATATAAATTTATGCGACACTTAGTATATATAATATATAATACATCATATCTTTGTTATATAATGGCACGTTAGTTCGCATTGAATTATTTTAGTATTAAAGTTTATATCCTATATATTGATTATGATGTATTTTGTTCCGTTTTCTTTTTGAGTAATTTTTATTTAAAGATTAATTCTCCTGCTACTAGAGAAGGAGAATATGATAAACAATGAATTATTTGTTGAGATTGTGGTGGAGAAGGAGAATACAAATAAAAAGGTAATGGAGAATTTTTCCTATTTAGTTTCCTTATTTATAGGAATTGCGATGGAGTATTTTCAGGCAACATTTGATTTTATTAAATATGTTTGATATACAGTTTCTTCATTATAGGAAGCTACAGTATTTAAGAGCTATTTTTTTATCCTTTCGTCGTGTTTAAGTTGTAGAATATGTTAATTACTTTATAGTTGTAGATTATGAAATATTTTATGATTCTACATGTATTTATGTAAACTTCCCATCAATAGACTAAACTGTGCAACCAAAGGATATGGGAAAAAAAAATCATAAATAGCCAGATTTACAACTGGTAATGAAAAATAGCTACAGTTTCAAAAGCAATTAAAATTTGCCACATTTTCATGCAAAGATAAAATCTGAATAAAAGCACCTTTAAAATTGAGAAAAATTTCAGTATAATATGCTGGAGTTCGAAACTTTTACATATGAGATTCCAGCATAATGTGCTGGAGTTCCAACATAATATGCTGGAAGTTTATACGCAGGAGCTCCATAATCCAGCATATTATGCTGGAACTTTCTGTGTTTCAGCAAAATAGTGGCAATTTTTTAATGACTTTGCAAACGATGACTATTTTTCAATTATCAGTCCAAAAACTAACTAGCACGTGCTATTTTCTTAAGGATATGACGTAACTATCAATCAACTTGGTGAAAATTATAAAAAACGAGAAAAAAATGTTAGATAATTTTCTTATATTTGCTTAAATTTAATAGGTAAAATTATTCGGTATTTATACTGATAAAAGATAAAAATACTCTATCATATTATTGAGAGGTGCGCAAACTAACTCATACGCAACTTCATTAAGAAAAATACTGACGGTCATATCCATTGTTAAAGTACTTTATCTTCTTTCCTCGTTCTTTGTAATTGTGCTGTAGTTGGGCAAGCTAAGTGACCTGGCTCCATTGCAAACAGCTCGCTGGTTATGTGCCGCGTTGTTCTATGTGGCACGGTAATCACGTGAATAAAATTATTCAACCTTTGAGAGGATGAAATGAACTTGTCCGTTGTAAAGTTGGATAGTCCTTAACTATTCAACTTGATTTAAAAAGCTCAAGCGAAATAGCAAATATTATCCACCAACCTCTGCTCAAGATGGCGAATTACAATGTAACTGACTAATAATCAGTAACTATACACATTCGTTGCCTGAAGATAAAAGTGACCTTAGCTTAGTATGGAACTGATACTATTAAGTCAAAAATTTTAAAACCCTTCCACTCATTAGTAGGGGGTAAATGTAATCTATCTTGATTTCACAATAAGTTATTTGATGCATATTCTAATTTGTATTTCAAACCATCGACGCCTCTTGTTGCAAGTTCACCAAAATAGTCCTTCTAACATAGTAACATTTTGTATTTGTCTAGACTTTTTTATTTCACAAGATATCAACCCACTCTCGAAGCTTATCCACAAGTACATTCCAACTTCGATTTTTTAAAACATTGCTCTCCTAAAATGAAAGTTATATTAGGTGCATAGGCCACCTACATATCTTTTTTTCTTTTTAGTTCGGTGTCCGATACTCATATGGGCTCTAATTAAATTCGAATTCGTGTCGAAAAGTCTCATATTGAAGGGTAAAGTGCTCCTTGTCATCTATCTATATTCGGAAAAAAAAAACTAGAATAATAAATAAATGAATTTTCAAACCTACAAATTACATTGTGTGTTCTTAAGAAATTTAATTTCCTTACTATTGCCCAAAGTTTAGATAAATTCCTCTCAAGATAGAGAGGAATGCACGATTTTGCAATAATAGCACTTCAAATTACAGAACTTCAAGGAAGTCAAAGAACGGAGTGAATTACACTTGACATTTATTTTGTTTGAATATTATGCAAAGAAGAGGGGTTCGATTTTTCAGAAATTCTTTTATGTTTAAACTGAGGAAATGCCCCAGTATTAATAGCTAATGAAGTTGGGAGAAGTGAAAAGGCAAAAAGTGACTGCTCACTCTTTCCTGGCGACTATTACAAAATCTGGCGGGAAATCATATTAATTTAATTTCCTGAATTAAAAAATATTAATGTAAAAAAAATAGTTTCGATAAATACGATAAAGTATAAGTCGATTGAAGTAGGACAGATAGATTAAGAAAGAGAATATAGCTTCAAGAATGAGGCAAGGCCAACCTTAAATCTAAGTTGATGTTACAGGGCTAGGAGGAATCCTTTGAGGTTAGCTGAACAGGCTGACTATCGATAAAAGATGTTGAGCAAAGCTGTTGCCCTAAAGAGTGAGGCTAATTCGTAACATCAACTGTAAAAGAATGAGGTTCGAGTTGATGAATAGGAAAAACCCGCAATACATTCCCATGATCATTTTTAAAACTAATTAATTAACGACCCACCAAGCAAGGGCATGTTGCGCTAGTAACCAGTTCAAGAAAGTGAAACTAAGACAGAAACTTCCCTTTTATTTGACTTTTAAGTGAGTGGGATGATTAGGCCGAAGTGGTTGGTGAAGTCGTAATTTCTTTCTTTTCTTGCTTCTATTACTGTTCTTTCTTTATCTTCCCTTAATCTTTTGCCTAGACCGATTGCCTATATATGCTTACATCTCAGAACTCACAGAAAACCGCCGCCCTGAATCAATCAAAAGTTTATTGATTTAATTGAAGAAAATTAAGACGATTAGCTTAGCTAGCGTTCAGGGAGAATCTAGTCATTTAGTCAGTTCATAACTCTCTCATGAACTATCTCTGTAAAGCAAGGGGTAAAGCTTCTATGGAAGCTTCACCTTCATGTAGTCGTCGGCTTTCCTCATCCCCCTCGTCTTTTGTGGCGAAGTTGTAAGTTCATGAGCAAGTGAATGAACGAGCCATGTTCTTAAAATAAATTAATCTAGAAATGAGCTCTTCCCTCCTTACCTTAGTCAGGCTGGCATGAAGCTTACCTGACAAATTAGGAAGATAAAAGAAAGAAAAACGAAAAAGGGGATACCCCAAATACTCTTATTTTTTAGGAAGTCGGAGACGGTCAAAGAGACAGCAAAATAGGAACTTTCGATCAAGGAGAACTCAACAAGGTCAAGACCAAGATGATGGATATTCCAAGGAAGATCGAAGAAGATGAATGAAGGCTTATACATATGTCATCAATCTAAAAATCCTAACAGTCTTTTTTTGTTATATTTGTTTTAACAAAAAAAGAATAGAGAAAGTCCAAAAGAGCTGAACGAACGTCCAACTTCCCCAAATACAAGGGAGCGGGCACTGCTCTTAGTCCGATTTCTCTTCTTTCTTTTTATATTTTAGCTTTCTTTTTTTAAAATCGGACCAACGGTCCTGTTTCGCTTTATATTAAGAGAGTGTGGTTGGATCTGACTTGAGCATTTTCGAATTTTTCTGTGCCGGTGCACAAAGCAAGCACAATGACTGTGTAAATCTTTGGTCTATTTAGCCTCTTAAGGGTTAGCTTCTAGTGGTGGACTCTTGGTTCGTTTGGAGCCATATATGATAAAAGTGATAGCATGGTTGTCCCCACACCCCCTTATCATGCGTGTCTGTGGGAGCAATTTGTGCTAGCATTTTGGCGCACACCTTATGGTTCTCAGTCCTTTGGAAAAATATTTATTGGTCAATAAAAATTAATCAATCAATCATTTGACTAAAGTCAAAGACGAGCTAGCGATGGCGCGAGATTTTGCCTTTTCTTCAACCTTTTTTTTTTAAAAAAAAAGATAGTGGAAGTGCCTTTTTATTTAAACCCAACAAATAACTTTTTCTCTTCGTGCATGGGACAAAGTCCAATCCCTTTATAAAAGGAATCTCTTCATTTCACATTCATATCACCATACACAAACTCAATACTTTCTAATAAGTGTAGCTCCATATTAAAATTCGGACATGAGATCTTAACATCTAAATTTCTCCTTTCCTTTACTTTAAGGCATATTTTACCAACTTTATCTCTAGCATTATTGCCTACTACATTCTGCTTACGGTAAATACTAGTAGTTCACATATTGGCAGACTCAAGATTTTTAAATCACGAGTACTCAGTATTAGCACATAAATTAAAAGAGTTCTTGTAGGCTTACACATCATACTCTAGAAGAGCCCTTATTGTACTTGTCGACTTGACTCTGTACTGTGGTCTGCTATATAATGTAAAGCTCTTGTGAAAAGCCATTATCTTGGCCAGAATATTGCTTTGCACATGGTATCAAGAATATTGCTTTGCATACTCAACTGACTTTAATCTAAAATTACTACCTCGTAAGATTAGGTGCTAAATCAATATATTTGTATGTTGCTTGGGCACCCAATTGCACCTACATTGGTCCGTCATTGAGTTCACACTCGATAATTATATCAAACTAATCATGATTAAGTGATACATACGTGTATGAAAAACACATATCCCGTGTTCACTGATTTGATGTAAACACGACTATATTTTTACTTCTTACCTTTTATTTGTTCCTCTTATTCTCTTAGAGTGTTTCAGCTACTACTCTTTTTGCATCCTACAAGGTACAATTCCGTTGTTTGCTATAATAGCATCATTAATTCGCATCTTAAAACTTTGAGGAAATGGCAAAAGAAAATGAACTAATAAGAATTTCTATAGAGTATATGTCGTTTTTCATCCTTCTGATATTTGAATGGTCAAAGCAAGTGGAGTTGGACGCCTCTAACATCTATATATGCTTTTAATTCAATTTAATTATCGAGAATATAAAATATAGAATCTTTAGTTTAGTGATGAGAGTATGTTAACTTGTTAAATCACAAGATAATGTAAATGGTCTCCTGAAAAGTTTTAAAATCTTTAAAAGGTAGATTAGTCATGTTTACTTTAAAATCGGATAACAAATAATTTGTAAGTGATTTTACAGATACGTGGATTAATTTGATACAAAATGATAAATTAGATTGCTATTGAAATAAATAACAATAAAGTAAATGCAAACCACACGAATTGGACAATTTCAGCCTTGGAAGGTCATCCACCCTCGAGCGGAATGCACTTTGATCGTATCTAGACACAGAAGAATAAGAGTTTAAAGAGAATATTAATAATAATGTACAGCTTTAGAATGCGTGTTACAATGTGTTACATGAATTATCAGACTCCCTTTATATAATAGAGGAGTCCTACTTTAGGTACAATTCTATAAAAGGTAAAAAATTTCTTGATTTGCCGATTGCCAGTTCCTTATTGATTCGCGTCGAGATTCCCACCGTAATATCTGACCGGTCACGGATATTTCGGTCTTCTGTTACGCTAACAATGTTTCTTCGAACTCGTTCGAGGCTGGGATCGATTTCGTGATCACGGCCTCGATACTCTTGAAGGCAGGCACTCCAACCCCGGGTTCTAGCCTGGTAGGACTTGGGGTCGATCTTTAGTCCTTTATTGCCATGTTCCAAACTTGACCTACCATGTCGTAAGCGAGCTCGATTTCGACCGTATACAGATAGTCCCCTCATTTTTCGGAGAGTAGACAACGAGAAATGACATAAGCTCCCGATTCTTACTTCGATATCTCGTGTCAGAAACGTCTCGTCAGTCAAGTCTTAATGGCATTACATGCATGTTAGCCATCGGTCGGCCATTATTAGATGTGAACCGCCACTGAAGAACTATAAATATCCCCTTGTTTGTTCATCAAACTTTACATTCAAACCTTCTGTCCTCGTGCTTTAGAAATCTTAATACTTTCTCGCACTTATATCCTGGTTATTTGAGATCTTTTATAAGAACTTTTGTTCGTCTTCATCCCAAGCCATCAAGTGTACTCCTGCAACTTCTTCTTTTTCCTCAATTTTCCTACATTTTCAAAGAAATGGTGAAGACTTCAAAAATTCTTCCCCAAAAAGAAACTCCATCTACCTCGTGGCCGGCTACTGAGGAGATCGTTCGTATTGCTGTCGAGGAACCAGTACCGGAACCCCTCATTGAAAATGTTCGTCCCTGGAGGATGCTCGGTAACCGCCAATTTTAAGGTTGAAAAACCTTCCCCCGTACAAGGCCGGTGTGAGGAGGTCTCGAGATACGTATGCTCAATTACTGAAGAGGTCCTCCCTATGGTCAAAAAGGATTGCAATTGGATTGACAAGCATGTGGTGGTTCCCGGACCCAATGAAGACATCACCACCAACGTCGAGGGATATTTAAGTGTTTACACTTATCCCCTTACACTGGGCCCATTAGATTCGGTGATCATCGACTTCTGCAAAAGATATGAGGTATGCCTCGGTCAAATTCACCCTTCATTCTGGAGAATCGTGATCTTTCTTCGGTTCTTTGTGAGCAAGATCAAGGGATGCTCGTTTATCGTCGACCAACTCATGCATCTATACGGTCCCCGAATCTTTCGGGGGGGGGGGAGAAAAGCCCCGTTCTCGACTACTGATGAAGATCGGGATTGAGGCTAGCTAGGCCGTGTTGTCCGAGTGAAGACCTCGGACTTGATCCCAGCAGATCGCATGCCATTCCCTGAGAAATGGAATATATCACGTAAGTGAAATTTCGCTTACAAAATTTTTATTCACGCTTTTTTCCTTGCTTCTTATCGGTGCATTGTGGTGGTGCAGCTGCCGCTCGGGTCCCGAATGCAGTCCTTTGACGCAAGGAGTGGGTCGAGGGCATCGTGCTACACAGGCCATATTTCGAGCGCTCATGGCGCGAACTTTCGAAGGGCCGGTGGGAGGCCCGTTCCCACGGTGAGATTCCTTTCCCGAGTAAGCAATATTTGGGTTCCTCTCGTGTCATTAAGTTCTTACTTGTTTCATTTCCTTTTCAAGTTTACCCAAGGACGTTGCACTGAGGCCTCCATCTGGTGGCAAAGGCTTACCTACAGAGTCCCTTGCTCTGAGACAAGCCGAAGAGAAGAAAAAAAAGAGGGTTCAAGCTCGGAGGAGAAGAAAACAAAAAGAACAAGTCTAAATAAAGCACCAGCACTCGAGCACCATCTTCGAATTCACTCTACCGGTTGAGGGATGAATCCAAAGAAGAACAAGAAGAAGAAGCATTCAATCTTGTGGCTCGAGTGCCATCAGGGCTTGAACAGCAAGGGGCCTCTGAACCGGAGAGAGATAAGGCCGATCCGCCTCAAGTTAGGGAGGCCGACGAGGAGGTGTGGCCGAAGCATCTCGGGAGCTGACGACCTACCGAGTCGCCTTCGTTCACTGAGTCCATGTACAATGAGGGGGCCCACGGAGTGGACGACCCCCGCGACTTTTTTGATAGCGTGGATTCTACCGCCACGGAGGATGTCACTGGGTTGGGTGACTTGGAGGTGCCGAAGAAGAGTCCGTCTTCGGGAAAAAACGGGCCTTCTTCAAGTCTGAAAATGGTCAACCGGTTCCAAGCTCCAAGTGTGGATCCCGACCGAAAGCGGTCGGTCGTCATCTTCGTTTCGGAGGATGCCCGGGTCCTCTTTTCTCCCGTAAGGGTGGCCAGCTACCTTCGGTGTTCGGTGATCGAGGAGGACCAAGCTAAGATGAATGAGGTGGACGCACCCTGCCTGTTCAATGAAGCACAACAGGCGCTAAACCGGGTAACTTCAGATATCTCTTGATGACTTCAATTCATATTTAGAATAATTTGTGGATAATCCTAACATTCTTCTATGTGTCTGCAGGCCTCGGTGCTTCATCATGAGACCTTTCTCTGATATCGGGATGAGCTGAATCAGCTTGAGGCCGAGGTTCGAGGGCTCACTTAGAAGAGAAATACTTACAAACTTCTCAATGAGCAGAGCGAAAGGGAGGCTAAGAGCCTCCAAGCTGAGCTGGAGGTGGCTCGGAAAGAGGATGCCGACCTGTTCGAGCAGGTAAAAATATTTGAGGTTAGTGACGACGAGAATGGTTGGAATCCGCAGGTCCAACAGAAAATCGACCGGATCTCCCAACTTCGAGCTGAGATGGATGTTGTCAAGGCCGAGATCGATGAATGGAGAGGCAGGATGGATCGTCTGGCCTTGGAAAAAGAGACTGCTTGGGCGCAGCTGACTTCGGCTGAGACCCAGCTTCGAGCGGCAAAGGAAAAGGCCGAGGTGTAGGCCAAAAAGGTTGAGGAGCTCCAGTCTCAGCTAAGTGCCCATCTATGATCGAGAAAATCTTACCAAGGAGCTCGAAATGGCCAAGCCAGTAGTCGTTGTGGTTAAAGACAATGCCAACGAGATGGTGGCTCAGTATAAGGCCGATGTCGAGGCGGCCCAGGATCGGACAAAGGATATCGTCGAGCATGCAAAGCGACAATCCCGCAGGGAGGCCCTCGAAGAGATTCATGCTCGAGGTTTCAACTTGTCGGTCGAAATCGAGAGTGCTAAGGTCTCGAAGTCGAGGCCAAGAAGTTTGCTTGTCCCGAGGATGACGAAGGCTCCGAAGGTTCGAGCGGATCCAAGAGTGGAGGAGACTTTGAAAACTTTGGCGACGAGGCTGACTCCGGTGAAGACCGGGCCGTGTAAGTGCCTTGTACATTTCTCTTTATGTTTTGTATATGCCTTTTGTATTTTGTACTTTTTTGTCAAGGCCGTTTGGCCTTTGTAAAGACTTCATGTATATATAATACAAGGCTTCCCTTTCCCTTTGACAATTTCTGAGTTATGTTTTTCCTTTGCTTTATTCTTTATGTTCGCAAAGATCAAAATGCCTTAGCATGAACTAGTTAGGTATGGTTCCAAAATTCTGATACGGATAGAGAGAGAACGTTTGGGGAAATCGACGACTAGAGAGAGAAAAACAGACGAAGCTTGAATGCCATCAATGGCGTCGCCGGCCGGCGAAACTCCGGCTGGCCAGCGATCACAGACCACTCCACTAGTACCAAACCCATACCAAAACCACTAGATTACTCTCAAATTCTTAAACCAGCCAGTCTAAACAACAATGAAGCTCCGAACCCTAACATGAGAATAGAACCGATTCCGATCAAGAAGGCAACATACATGCATGGACAGCCGATTATCAAATGCACTGAAGCTGAAGTATCCCGTATGAACATCATAGAAGGTTTACAATTTGCAGTACTGGTTAAGTTCTCTTACGGGTGGCCGGACCTGCAAGAACTCAGAAAAATCATACCAATCTAGTGTGGAATCAGAGGTGAGTGTAACATTGGCCATTTCAGAGACAAACACGTGCTCATTAGACTAACTTTGTGGGAGGATTTCATAAAAATCACCTCAAAAAGCACATATTATCTCAAAGCCAAAGATGGTTTCGAGTATCTGATGAGGCAGTTCATTTACGATACTAAATTCAAGTTCGGAGAAGAGACGTCAATGGCTATGGCATGGATTTCTTTCCCACATCTACTCCCAACCTATTATGTAAAAGAGTGTCTATTTTCACTTGCCTCTGCTGTTGGCAAACCACTGCATTTAGATTCAGCAACAATAAATAAGACAAGGCCAAGCTATGCAAGAGTAAAGATCTTAGTTGATTTGCTAGCCGAATTGCCCCAAAAGGTTAGGTTAGACATAGAGAATGAAGCAACAGGGGAAATCAGAACTGAATGGATCAAAATACAGAATGACTACCTCCCAAAATACTGTAAGCAATGTAAGATTCAAGGGCATAAAATGATTGAGTGTTGGAAACTACACCCGGAAATTCTTGACACAGACACTGCTGAAGAACAAAGGCCAACAGAGCTAAGAAAATCAAAGGGCAAGGATTTAGCAGTAAAGGAACATCCAATGCTGATTTTGTCGAGTGGCAAGTTAGTAGGCAACAAAGGTCCTCAATGGAAAGAAGTCAAGGACAATAGAATGCATAAACAAGGAAAACAAAAAGAATCAGTTGGAAAAAATTCACATCAAATACTTGTTGCAAACAAATTCAATGCACTAGGTCATGACAATGTCAATGCTGCAAACAAGCACACTGCTGATATAATAGAACCTGAAGTCACAGAACGTAACCCGGCCACAACAGCAGGAAGCAATGCACAAATGGTCATGGAAGGGAATTCCAAGCTGATCCAATTGAACACTGAAAGTGCCAGTAAACAAGGCAATCAGTCAAACACAATGAGCCCAGACAATGTGGTGAACCAAAATAGCAAAGAATGCAGGCAATCATGTGATCCAACAGTCTTGGTAGATAAGCAAACAGGAAACAAAGTCCATGGAACCAGCCACTCTGCACCTAACACACCTCATTCACTTGGTATCCATCCCTGCAATCAGCTGAGTAGCAACACAGAAAGGAAGATCCTTACAAACAGCAAAAGGAACAATGGAAGCACCAGCACTGATGAACTTTCTGAAACTGAGGATATTTTACCTAACAACAGAATGCTCAACAAAGCAAAGCACAAGCAAAACAAGCAAAAAGAGTCTTTTGAAAAGAACCCTCAGCAAACACATGTCTCAAACAGCTTTGAGGCATTGGATGACAATAATGAAAGCACAGCTGCGAATCACATAACTGAAGCATGTGATGCCACTGCAGATATCAGCACAGACATAGCAGCAAAAAAAATATGAACAAATGACCTCTACAAAGAATGTCAACCCAAAAGAACAATTGGATATTGAGAATAGCAGCAAACAGGGCAGTCACTTGAACACACAGGGACAGGAAAATAGCAGGGAAAAAAGCAACACAAGGGCTGAGAAATGTGGCACACAAAACACTGCAGCAATGGGCACAAAAACTGCAACAGCAGGCACAACAAAAGATCACTCTGCAGGCAAGCAGTTAAAGACAGGGAATCAAACAACTGGATTTGCAGCTTTGAACTCCAGTCCAAGCAAGCAGGATAATGCAACAGCTACCAACAAAACCAAAGACAGTCATTCAAAACCAGCAAGAGCTAGCAACTTCAAGAATGCTATCAACTGCAGGCCTAAGGAAGGAGAAATAAGCACTTCAACAACAAAAACAATGATTCAATTGCAGATGGAAACAAAGCAGAAACAATGGCAGGGAGGCATGAAAGCATAGCACTGAATCCTACTCCCAATTTGCAGAACAATGCAGAAACAAACAACAGCAGGGACCAGTCAGAGTGCATATTAGACAAAGTGGAAAACCAAGCAAGTGACTCAACAATGATCACAGCAAGCTCAACTCAAGAGGAGAACAACATCAATGGCAAGTCACGAAGCTGCACAAACAATCAGAAAACTCATTACCACAACTCCAAATGTCAGAGGGAAACACAAGAAGAAACACCCACAACATCAGCAAAGTTAAACAGTGACAAGGAAATGACCAAAGAATCCACCACACAGTGGATTATGAGGAGCTTTTACAACAAACCTGATTCTGCAAAAAACCTACAACAGCACTGTCCAGAGGAAAACAGAGCCCAAAATGAAACAAAACCTGCAGAATCAGCAGAATTAAGTGCATACAGGCAATCAGAGCAAATCCCAGGGAAGTTATGGGCAGATCAGTCAGAGGAATGCTCCGAAGAAGGAGAACTCCCAGAAGGAATGCACAGTAAGGAAGAAGACACTGATGACAACACAGAATTTAGACTACAAAGGGAGAAACAATTGACATCAATAACAAATGCAAGTCGAGTGCAAGGAACTCAAATCCTTACAATATAGAAAGGACCAATGGACCAAGATCCAATCTTCAAGAAAGGAATAATAACAACTCAAATGTAGGCAATCATCAGGCCAAGAAATCTGTCAACAATAACATCAGTCAGAAATGAAAGATCAAACATCACAGGCAAGGACATGGATGATGAGAACACTATCCAGAACATCAGAAATATAGCAAGGCAGGGAGACCTATCACCAGTTCAAACAAATATTTTAACGGGACAAGGAAACCCCCAGAGGAAACAACACAAAGATAAAAGCAGCTCTTCATCAACAAAGCCTCAACCCAAAAGAGCTTTGACATACCTCAACAAGAAACAATGAATGCCATCATATGGAACATAAGATCAGTCAACACAATGCAAGCATTTGAAAGGCTGATCACACTTCATAACAAGCACCATTTTGAATTCATTGCCATCATGGAACCAAAACAGCAGCTGAGGAAGCTAGAACAATACAGGATAAGAATTGGCATGTCACAAGCAATTGCAAATGTGTCCAACAAAATATGGGCATTCCTGGACAATGCATATGACATCACAGTGATTTCACATACAATCCAGCAACTCACCCTGAAGATATTGCACACAGTTACAAAGATGGAACTAATCCTCACACTCGTCTATGCCAAATGCACTTCAATAGAAAGGGTGGAATTGTGGAATTCCATATATGATCTATCCCAAACAATCTCAACCCCTTGGATAGTGGGAGGAGACTTCAATGTCATATGTGATCAGGAAGAGAAATATGGAGGCCTGCCTCTCCCTTTCAATGAAGTAGATGACTTCAATCACTGCATCAACATCAGCTGTCTAACAGACCTAGGCTTCAAAGGCAGCATCTTCACTTGGTGGAATAGGAGAGCAAACGAAGAATTCATTTTTAAAAGGCTGGATAGATGCTTAGCAAATCAAATGCTGCAACAAGCCTTCCCATCAATTGAGGTCACACATCTCCCCAAAATAGGATCAGATCACAGCCCACTGTTATTGCAATTTGATCAAAAGCCAAAAGCAGTCAAGAAGCCTTTCAAATTTCTAAACTTCTGGACCAAACAGGAATCTTTTAAAACTGTAATAAGGGAGAATTGGCAAGCTGACTTTCATGGAGATCCTTTCATCATCTTCAATTACAAGCTTAAAAAACTGAAGAAGGCACTATCACTTTGGAGCAAAGCCACCTTTGGAGACATATTTCAGAACATTGCAAACATGGAGGAAGTTGTACTAGCTTATGAAAAATAGTTTGAAGATAGGCCTACGGCACAAAACAGAGAAAGATTGCAAAGGGTCCAAGCAGAGATGATCGGACATCTAGCAATAGAAGAACAATTCTGGAAACAAAAAGTAGGAATGGCTTGGTTCAAAGATGGAAACAGAAACACACAATTTTTCCATGCTCAAGTCAATGGCAGAAGGAAAAGACTACACAAAACAAGGATAGCATCTGGATTGAAGAACAAGAACACATAGTGGAAGAAGCCATTGAATTCTGTAAGGACCAATTCACGGAAAGGAATGCTCCCACAGATTTCAGAATTCTAGATAATATCCAGCAAGTGATAAGCACACAACAGAATGCAGAGCTTATTAGAATTCCAACAAAAGAAGAAGTCAAACAAGCTGTTTTCAGCCTGAACAGAGACAGTGCAGGAGGTCCTGATGGATTCAGAGGCATCTTCTATCAATCCTGCTGGGAAATCATAGGAGAGGATATACCGAACATGGTCACTGCTTTCTTTTCAAGAAGACCACTGCCCAAAACCATAACACATACAAACCTGGTCCTCATACCAAAGAAGAAGGAGATAGAGACTTTCTTGGACTTGCGACCAATAAGCCTTAGTAACTTCATCAATAAGATTTTCTCAAGAATCATACACGAAAGGTTACTGGTCCTTCTCCCATCTCTAATCTCCCATGAACAAGATGGCTTTGTAAAAGGCAGAACAATAGTGGAAAATGTTCTACTGGCACAGGAAATCATCATTGGTATTGGAAAAAAAATAATAACAGGTCCAAATGTGGTTATCAAGCTGGATATGACTAAGGCTTTTGACAGAATTTCTTGGCTATACATAACCAAAGTACTCAGGAAAATGGGCTTCAATGAAACCTTCATTGGCATGATCGTTGATATTGTGGGCAATAATTGGTACTCAATCCTCATCAATGGCCAACCTCATGGTTTTTTCAAATCAACAAGAGGCGTCAAGCAAGGAGACCCCCTATCACCCACACTTTTCATCATTGCTGCAGAGGCACTCTCAAAGGGGCTAAACACACTTCATCAAAATCCCTGCTTCAACAGCTTTGGAATGCCCAGAAGAAGTCCAGAAATCAATCACCTATCATACGCAGATGACATGATCATATTCTCATCATCAGATGCTAACTCAATACAACTGATAATGGAGGTTCTCAATGCGTATGAAGCAGCTTCAGGTCAGCTAATAAACAGGAACAAGTCTGCCATCTACATGCACCACTCAGCTGCCCCAGAGGCAGTAGCAAAAACCGAAAGAATCACAAGAATTGGGAGGCAGAACTTCCCATTCACATATCTTGGCTGCCCCATTTTCTACTCAAGGAAAAGAATCATATACTACCAAGACATTGTGAATAAGATACAAGACAGACTGCAATCCTGAAAAGGAAAATTACTCTCTATACAAGACAGTGCATATACTATCTGCAGTGAATCCTCCAAAACAAGTAATCAACAACATTCATAAGCTTTTTGCTCAATTCTTCTGGAGTAGCACAGTTGGAGGCACCAGCAGACATTGGTCATCCTGGAATAACCTATGTCTTCCTTACGAGGAAGGAGGATCAGGATTCAGATCTCTCCATGATATATCTAAGGCCCTTTTTTGCAAACTGTGGTGGAACTTCAGAACAAAACCCAGCCTCTGGAGTGCTTACATGACACAAAAATACTGCAAAAAATAGAATGCAATAAATGTTCCATGGAAGAGATGATCACAAGCTTGGAAGAAAATGTTAGAATGCAGGGAAATTATTGAACATCAAATTGCTTGGCAAGTCAAAATGGGATCCTCACTCTTCTCGTATGACAACTGGACTAGGCAAGGAGCCCTATACTTCCTAGTGCCAGCAAACTTCCCAATTGATGAATCAATTCATAATGTGAACAACTCCCTACAAAATGGCAACTGGAATAAGCAGCAACTATCAGAACTCTTGCCACAGGAACTAGTAGACCACATAATTACTTCAATAAAACCCCCAAGGATGGAAGACACTCTGGATGTCCCATACTGGATGCTACAGGAACAAGGACAATCCATAGTCAAATCTGCCTGGGACTACCTCAGAAAAAGGGAAGAACCCAAAAGAGCATATAAGATGATTTGGGTAAACGGACTCCCTTCAAAATTGCTTTCTTCATGTGGAGAGTCTGGAGGGCAAAATTACCACTAGATGACATCTTGAAAAGATGGGGATACCAAATACCTTCAAAATGCTGGTGCTGCACTGAACCAAAGGAAGAAAGTTTGGTTCACCTATTCTTCACCTCAAATGTTGCCACCAAGGTTTGGAAATACTTTCTACAAAGAGCAGGAATTTCACTAGAAGGTGCAACCTTTCATCAAGCAATAATAAGATGCTGGACAACACAAACAGCCAACAGAATCAAACCAGTGATGCAGGCACTTCCATCATGCATTGTATGGGAATTATGGAAAAGAAGAAATAGCTACAAGCATGGGGAACCAATCACAATTGGTAGAGTAATTTACCAAATCTCCTCTACATTACAAGCACTAGTCAATACCAGAAATCCAGGAATAAATGCACCACACAAATGGCAGGACCTTCTACACATGCTGGAAAACTACACTCCAAGATTGTGCTTCAAAACAGTATACTGGGAATTCCCTATGCCTGGATGGATAAAGATCAATACAGATGGAGCATCAAAAGGAAACCCAGGAAGAAGCTCAATAGGTTACTGTGTGAGAAATGAAACAGGAGATCTAATATATGCACTTGGCACAGAGTGTATAGAGGGAACAAACACAGTAGCAGAAACAACAGCCATTAAGGAAGCATTAATTTTTGCCAGCACACAAGGATTCACAAAGATATGGCTACAAACAGATTCCATGCTCCTAAGCAACATCATCAATGGCATTTGGAAACCACCCTGGTGCATAACAAAGCAAATAGAAGAAATCATCCAACTCAAACAATCCCTCACTCTAACAGTATCACACATATACAGGGAAGGAAATAAGCTGGCAGATCACCTTGCAAACTATGCACTTGACTTTGGGGAAATAGAATGTCATCATCACAGTCAGCTAGACTCAGTAGGCAGGAAAATCATCAATGCAGATAAATCAGAATGCCCCTACATAAGAGTGAACCTGGCAAAGTAACAAGCTGCATAATGTCCCAACATATCCCAGGACAGGACTATTTTGGAAAAGTCAAGACCAAACAAGAAATGAAGGAAACCAACACTAACAGTTTATTCCTGATCATACTAACCTCAATTTCTTTCTCTCATATGTGCAGGAAATGGACACCATAGGGAAACAGATCAAAACATGGAGGAAGACAAGGAAAACACTCACTGCAGAGCTTACACCAGAATAGCTACAGGCAACCAGCACAACCAGAAAGTTTACAGGCAGCCAACCACAGTAGTAACAGAAGGAACACAATAGCACTTAACACACAAGCCAATACACAACAGCTAGCACCATTGTAGAGCTCAAAAACCTTGGAGCAGCCAAAGGAAAACATAACAATCAGAGGCAGCAAGGAATTTAGCAGCAGAAACAAAGAAGCAAGAATCAGCCTCAACCAGCAACATAGAGTCAACACAGCATCTGTACATCTGCAGCAAAAGAACAAAGGGATGCATTTTCAGTTCAAGCAGCAACAGATACTCAGAAAAATCAGCACAGCAATAGGACAGCAACAACAGTTTCAGCAATTCAATAAACCAATGCCAGCAGACAATTGCTCCCTGCCATCTTTCACATTACCAACACCAAGACAGCAGACATGCTCATCAGTCATGCAACAGAAATCAGACATCAAGGCTACAAGGACTGCTCAGAACAGCAGCAGTGTCAAATGGATATGCAATAAACTCAGGTCTAAGCAAGGGCAGCAACAACATCGACACCACCAGAACACCACAGCCCCCAAACATAATACTCAGGACAACAATCTTTGGACCAATACTCACTGCAGTACCAGAACAGACAGTTGCTCACTGTCAACCAGCACACTACCAGTACCAAGACAGCAGACACAATCACCAGTCATGCAGCAGAAAACAGACACTAAGGCCACAATGACAGCTCATCAAATGAACAACAGAAGTGCTAAATAGATATACAGTGGACTTAGGACACTGGACAGCCCAGATCAGCAGGAAAAATGCTGGAGGAAACAAAGCAGAATAAAGAAGGCTAGTAACAGGGATCAGCAGCCAGAGACAGTTTGCAGAATCAGGGAAGGGATACAGGGATCAACAAACAGCACACACACTGCTCAACAATACCAACCTCATTGGCAGGGATCAACAGTAACTGAACACATCAAGGAAGCCAAAACCAACAGAAGAAGCAACAATTCCAGCAGTAGCAACATGGTCCAGCAACAGGGCAACAACAATAGCAGGAAAACAAAACAGGACAAGGCAGCCTCAATGCAACAAAGGGACAAACTACACCAGCAGAAAAATAGCACAAACATGCAGAAACTTCACTGGTAGTCCTCTCTTTGGCAGAACTACTGGCACACACAGTTGCATAAAGGCTATGCCTTAACACTAGGTACACTTGAAGCAGAAACAATAAGGAGAAAAAGGAGACAAACAGACAGGCAAAACAGGCAGTCACTAGGCCCCAAAGCAACAAAACAACCATACAATGCAAAGGTCAGCCAGCTCAATAACAAATGCAGTAGAATCAGAAACAAGGAGCATCAATGCAACAATCTCAGCAATAAATTCAGCAAATTCAGCAGCAGCAGAACATCAAGGAGACTTAAACATCAGCAATGGACAGGAACAATACAGCAATCTCTACATATCAGTACCAGATGCAACTACACAGATAGGAACAGGTTATTGGCGCAATTGAGTTGTGCGGTATTAGCACTACTAGTTCTCAATCTAACTCAATTGCACCAATCACCATGTTCCTATAACAACAATTTTTCACCTTGGAGCAGCAAACCCCTCAAACACAAACATCACATCAACTCAGGCACCTTTCTCTGGATTATCACTCGACTGATCACATATGGCAGCACCAGAAGCAACAGAGTCATCAGTTCATTCAACAAGGACAGCAGCAATGTAAACAATAGAACTTTCAAAATCAACCTCACAGGCAACACAAGAGTCAATAACAAAATTGACACTCAATCTTCCAGCCATACTTCCATCAAGCAACTCAGTCATCTCAGCACAAAGGTAGAAGGCAGTCCAAGCAATACACTCACCACCTTCACAGCTAACAGACTATACACCAGCAGACAACATAAACACATCACAAGCAACAGAAGAAGCAGCAAAACAGCACCACCAACATAGTCAACATCAACTTCAACAAGGATCACATCAGCAAAAGAAACCAGACACATCACAGCTCACAGAAACACTCTCAATGAAATGGCAGAAGCAGTAGCATCCAAAAGACACATCAACCAAAAAATAATCTGTACCAGCAGGCCCACTCCTACCAAGATGCAAGTATCAAACACCAGCAGGCACAGGCCAATACCAGCACCCTCACTTCATACAGGAGTAAAAACACACACACGAGCAGGCAACAGGCCAATATCAGCAGAAGCTATAGCAACATAACATCTGCCCAATTCCCAGCAATGCTCACAATAACACACAGGAGAATTAACAGATAAGCAGTAACAAAAAGAGAAGCATAGGACAGCAACATCAACAGCAACAGATGCCATCAGCAGCAGCAGGATAGCCAAGATTCAAGCCAACATCCACATAAAGAAAGAGCAGCATACAGAGACAGCAGAAACAGCAGTAACCACAGAAGTCACAGCAGCCTCCTCAAGAAGCAGGACATCTTAAAGCAGACTATGACACAACCTAGACTATGCCACTATCAGGAAAAATGGAACAGCTTTGCAAAGCATCCAAAACTGAGGCAAAACAAATGGGATCAATGGACACATGATTCACTCCTCAGTCATCACCCACATTTTGTCAAAAGATCTTGCGACAGACCAAGGAAGATAATTCTCACTCTCCCATTAGGAATAGGAATACATGTAATTAGTAGACTCGACCTAGACTTACTTCACACTGCTTTTGTATATATGACTATCTATCATTATTATAAGATAGATAGCCATTACATCAACTTAGGTCGAACACATTTAGAATCTTTTGATCACCAAGGGAGGAGGATCATAAACACTTACCACCCTTTAGGTACCTTTAAGACAAGGTACATGTACTTTTTTGGGGAGGTAAGATTCATGTCCCCCTCCGTTTATGTACATTTGGATATTTAAATATAATAAAAACATATTTTACCAAAAAAAAAAAACTAGTTAGGTCATCTTCGGTGGTTCGAACAGGCCTTGCCTTTGACATTATTTTGTTTAAGGAATCGTGGAGGTTCGGTATGACTAGAACTTTTCCCCGAAGTACTTATAATTTTTAGATTATAGTTCGCCGAGGGTAGCCTTTAGAATCGGTTTAGGAATTTTTCAAGCCTTGTTTTTTGTTACGGGTGTCGGACGTCTCCAAGCCGTTTTAATGTGGCCGTAGCCTTTTAGTTCGGGTGTTGCCTAGTGGGTTTTTTGCCTCGAGTTATCCGAACTTGCCTAAGATAACCGTTCCATGGCAGTAGCCTTTTAGTTCGGGTGCTGCCTAATATATCTTGTGCCCCCGGGCTCTGATAGCTCGGGCCGTCCGAGTTTGTTTCTGGACGGCAGTCCCCGAGTGGGAGTGATCGTTTGAAACCGGATAAAGGCGGCCCTTGGGTTCAATATCTTTAGAGGATAGAATGTAGGAAATTCAGAAAGAAAAGAAAATTTTTAAGGGACAAGATGTTTATCTGCAAGGTAGAGAGTTCCTTTTGTTTTTGTGCATAATATATATGATTCCACATGCATACAACCTTTATTTCAGGGCTCGATCAATCTATGTGGGCACAGTTCATTCGACCGTTTGGCCCTTACAGTAAATCCTATCGACCGAGCCGAGACCATTCAATAAAAAAGTTTCTTTACTTGCTAAAGTCATTATCCGAGGGTGATGCCCCCAATGTTAGGGGCCGATCGTAGAGAGGCCTCGAATACTGTTGTCGTGATCTCTGATACCGGTTTGCAACCGGCCTTCAATTCGAAGTTAGCACGATTTACTGTTGCCTCGTTAGAAACCTTGCCGGAAAACCCATTTGGAACAAAACCGGTTCAAGGGAAAAAGAGTGCAACGCGTGTTTTCAGGCCTAAAAATTGTATTTTTCTTTGAAGGTCGCCTGCAAGTGTTAGTTCAAAATGCAAATAAGTAAAAGGAATGAATGGGGTCGTACCTTAGCAGTAATATCGCTTCAAGTGAGTTATGTTCCAGTTGTTCGGTAGTTGCTCACCGTCCATTGTTCCGAGTTTGTAAGATCCCTTACTGATGATATCGATAATTTGATAAGGACCCTCCCAGTTCGGTCCCAACTTCCCTTCGTTCGAGTTTCGGGTACTTAGTGTGACCTTCCTTAACACCAAGTCCCTGACATTAAAATGTCGAAGGTTAGCTCTTCGATTATAATACCTCTCGATTCGTTGCTTTTGGGAGGCCAATCAAACAAGGGCGGCTTCGCGCCTTTCATCTAATAGCTCCAGGCTTGTATTCATGGCCTCGTCGTTCGATTCCTTGGTTGCATATCAAAACCTGAGACTTGGGTTCTCCGACTTCAACCGGTATTAGAGCTTCGGCGTCGTAAACCAGCGAGAACGGGGTCGCCCCGATACTGGACTTCAAGGTCGTACAGTATGCCCATAGGACTTTGGGCAGGACTTCCTTCCATTTTCCTTTGGTGTTGGTTAACCTCTTTTTGAGGTTTTGCAGTACGGTTTTGTTGGTTGATTCTGCTTGTCCATTCCCACTAGGGTGGTAGGGTGTTGATAGGATCCTTTTGATCTTATGGTCTCTGAGAAACTTGCTCACTTTGCTGCCGATAAACTGCTTCCCGTTGTCGCACACGATCTCGGCCGGCATTCCGAACCGACAGATAATGTGATCCCAAATGTAATGTATGATCTTTTTCTTTGACCTTCTCATATGCCTAGGCTTCCACCCACTTAGAAAAATAGTCAGTCATAAATAATATAAATTGAGCCTTACCGGGTAAAACCCATGGAAGGGGGCCAACGATGTCCATTCCCCACTTCATGAAAGGCCATTTGACAAAATCGAATGCAGCAGCTCCCGGGGTTGGTGAATCATCGGAGCATGTCTTTGACATTCATCACAATTTTGTACGAACTCCTTCGCGTCCTTTTCCATATCGATCCACTAGTAACCAGCTCTGATTACTTTTCGAACCAATTATTCGGCACCCGAATGATTTCCATAGGTGCCTTCATGTATTTCCCTCAGAACGTACTCGGTATCACCTGGTCCTAGACATATCGCGAGCGGGCCATCGAATGTTCTTCTGAACAGGGTTCCATCTTCAGACAAACTAAACCGGGCTGCCTTCGTACGCAGGACCCTTGATTCTTTTGGATCCGAAGGCAGTTTTCCGACCTTCAGATATTCTATATATTTGTTTCTCCAGTCCCAAGTTAGGCTTGTTGAGTTAATCTCGGCATGGCCTTCTTCCACTACCGATCTCATGAGTTGTACGACTGCCCCCGAGTTGAACTCGTCGTCATCGACCGATGATCCTAAGTTAGCAAGGGCATCGGCCTCACTGGTTTGATCCCAAGGTACGTGTTGCAAAGTCCATTCCTTGAACTAATGTAATGTTACCTGCAACTCATCCAGGTACTTTGCATTTGTCCTTCTCTGACCTCGAACGTACCATTAACTTGGTTCACCACGAGAAGGGAGTCACACTTAGCTTCAATCACCTCTGCTCCCAAGCTTTTGGCTAGTTTGACACCTGCAATTATGGCCTCATATTCGGCATCGTTGTTAGTCAATTTCACAGTCTTAATAGATTGTCTACTACATTGCCTGTTGGTGGCTTTAATATGATGCCAAGTTCCAACCCTTTTGTATTTGAGGCACCGTCTGTAAAGAGGGTCCAGATCCCCGAGGATATCCCCAAGTTCACCAAAAACTCTCTTTCGACCTCGAGTATTAGGGCCGGCATAAAGTCGGCCACGAAGTCCGCCAATATTTGAGATTTAATGGCGGTCCGGAGTCGATATTCAATATCATACCCGCTGATCTCCACGGCCCATTTGGCCAATCGTCCCGAGAGCTCGGGTTTCTACATTATATTTCACAATGGGTAGGTAGTCACAACGAATATAGGATGACATTGAAAATATGGTTTCAGTTTCCTAGAGGCGCTTAGCAAAGCGAGCGCCAATTTTTCTAGGTGAGGGTATCTAGTTTCGGCCTCACCTAGAATCTTGCTAACGTAGTAAATTGGAAATTGCGTACCTTGCTCTTCCCGGACCAGGAATCCACTTACCGCTATCTCCAATACTGTCAAATACAGATGTAGTTGTTTGTCTGTCTTCGGAGTGTGACGCAGCTGTGGGCTTGATAGATATCGCTTGAGTTCCTCCAAGGCCCGTTGGCACTCCGGGGTCCATGAGAAGTTATTCTTCTTCTTTAATAGTGAGAAGAATTGGTGGCTCTTATCGGAGGACCTCGAGATGAATTGCCCCAAGGCGGCTATGCATCACGGTTAATCTCTAGACGGTCTTTATGTTGTCCACAACCGTGATATGTTCGATGGCTTTGATCTTGTTAGGGTTGATCTCGATTCCCCGGTTGGATACCATGAATCCGAGGAATTTACCTGATCCAACTCTAAACGCACATTTCTCCGGGTTCAACTTCATATTGTATTTCTTCAATATGCTGAAAGATTCCTGCAAATGTGTTAAATGGTCCTCTGCTCACCGGGACTTAACCAACATATTGTCAATGTAAACCTCCATTGATTTTTCTATTTGTTCCTCGAACATCCTGTTTACTAGGCGTTGGTAAGTGGCACCGGTGATTTTTAATCCGAATGGCATCATGTTATAGCAGTATGTGCCGTATTTAGTGATGAAGGAGGTTTTTTTTCTGATCACCCGGGTTCATCCGTATTTGGTTGTACCTGGAGTAGGCATCGAGAAAACTGAGGATCTCGTGGCCGGTCGTGGCATCGATCATGCGATCGATGTTGGACAAAGGGAAGGAGTCCTTGGGACATGCCTTATTTAGATCCTTATAGTCTACACACATTCTCAATTTATTCAAATTTTTAGGGACTACCACTACGTTTGCTAATCAATCTGGGTATTTAACCTCCCGAATGGATCATATTTTAAGGAGTTTAGATACCTCATCCTTGATGAAAGCATGTTTGACCTCGGACTGTGGCCTCCTCTTCTACTTGACCGGGTGGAACTTTGGGTCAAGGCTTAGTTTGTGAGTAGTTATCTCCAATGGGATCCCTATTATATCAAGGTGGGACCAAGCGAAACAATCTTCATTAACGATAAGAAATTGAATGAGTTTTTTCCTGAGCTTGAAGCTTAATCCCGTGCTCAGGTATACCTTTCGATCGAGCAAATGTTCTGTTAGTACGACATGTTCCAGTTCCTTGACCGTTGATTTTGTAGTGTCGGAATCATCAGGGGCTATGAAAGATCTGGAGACTCCGTAGTCGTCATCCTCATCTACTCTTCGTTCCTCCGATTCCGTCGAGGCTGGTATCGGTGATTGCTATTTGGCCCCATCTTTGACCATTCGATTCGGATCCTTCGATGTTGAGAGTGTGGATGCCGGGATCACCTCATGGACCGCGAACATCTCCTTGGCGGCTGATTGTTCCCCATAAACTGTTTGGACTCCTCCGAGTGTTGGGAATTTCAGTACTTGGTGCAGTGTCGAGGGTACTGCTCTCATATTGTGAATCTATGGCCTCCGGAACAAAGCGTTGTATCTCATATCCCCTTCAATTACATAGAACTTGGCTCCCTACACGGTTCTAGGGATGTTGACTGGTAATGTTATCTCCCCTTTAGTGGTCTGCATGCCATGTTGAACCCATTCAGGACTTGGACTGTAGGTACGATCTGATCTTCTAGGCCGAGTTGTTCCACGACCCTCGATCTGATGATGTTGGCTGAGCTACCTAGATCAATTAACACACGCTTAATTCGAGATTTATTTACAAGTATCGATATTACCAGTGCATCATTGTGGAGCTGCATGATCCCCTCAGCGTCTTCGTCGTTGAAAGACAAGGTTCCTTCTGGTATGTAACCCCGAGTCTGTTTTTCCCTTGTGATGGATACTTTGGTGCGTTTCAGCATCGGACCCTGAGGAATGTCGACTCCACCGATGATCATGTTAATGACTTGTTGAGGCTCTTCCTGCTTGGTCTGCTTATTAGAATCCCTATTCCTGAAGTGGTTCTTGGCCCGATCACTCAGGAACTCTCGGAGATGCCCGTTGTTGAACAGCCGGGCCACCTCTTCTCTTAAATTGTCGGCAGTCTTCTATTCTGTGGCCATGAGTGCCATGACATTTTTACATTAGGTTGGGTTCCCTTCGGAATGGATCGGACTGTAAAGGTCTAGGCCATTTGGTGTCTTTGATGCATCCGATGGAAGATACAATAGCGGCAACATCGACATTGAAATTGTACTCCGATAATCTTGGTGCTTCTTTAGGCCCGACGGGCCCGTCGAAGCTGTTTTTGCTAATTAGTCCCCGGTTGCTCTGACCTTGATCACTTCTCCTTTCATTTCTCATAGAGTTCCGCTCAGGCCACTACTTCTTTGGTCTGCATTGTACGGTTGATATCGATCCCTCTTTGATCTCGATTCGTGATCGATGTCTCTCTTGACTCTGTCGTTGTTTTTGACAAGATACACGGACCTGGAAGGGGCCTCAAGCTGATCATCTTTGACCCTAATTTGATATCGGTTATAGACATCAGCCCAAGTGACGGTTGGATATTCCACCAGGTTTTGTTTCAACTGCTGTGAAGCCAACGAGCTCTGAATGTTGAGTTCTTGGGTGAAAGCCTGAACGGCCCAATCATCAGCGACCGGTGGAAGGTCCATCCGTTCTATTTAGAATAGGGACACGAACTCTCTGAGCATCTCATTATCCTTCTGTTTTACTTTGAAAAGGTCCAACTTCCTGGTCTCGACCTTGATAACCCCGGCGTGTGCTTTCACGAAAGAATCTGCAAGCATAGCAAATGAGTCAATAGGATTAGGAGGTAAGTTGTGATGCCATATCATAGCTCCTTTTGACAGGATATCTCCGAACTTCTTCAACAAGACAGACTCGATCTCATCATCCTTCAAGTCGTTCCTTTTGATGGCACAGGTGTAGGTGGTTACATGCTCATTTGGGTCGGTCCTTCTATTGTACTTAGGAGTCTCGGGCATGCGGAACTTCTTAGGGATCCGCTTTGGAGCTGCGCTCGGGGGAAAAGGTTTTTGCACGAACTTCTTGGAATCCAAGCCTTTCAATATCGGTGGTGCTCCTGGGAGTTGGTCGATCCTGAAATTGTAGGTTTCCACCTTTTTGTCATTAGCTTCGATTTTGTTCTCCCCTGATTCTACCCATTTTGTCAGTTCCTCAAGCATCTTTATTGTCTCGGGGTTATTCCCCGATTCATTTTCATTCGACCTCTCTGCGGCCTGTTCATCCCTGCGGGTGACTTTCCGAGGTGGATCGGGTTCAACTCTGCTCGGTGCGTGGCTTTGGTTCTGTAACTGAGCTATCGCCGCCTTTTAAGCCTGCAACATTTCGAAGAGCACCCGTAAATTGATCCCGTCTCCTCCAATATTTTGTGTATTTTGAGCCGCTGATCGGGCTCCGCCACGGACACTATTCTCGGGGTTAGTAGGCAGGTTTGCGTTGATAGCCACATGTGAATTAGCGTCAATCGAGTCCACGATCGAAATTTCGATGGGATCAACGGGCAGTACCTCGTCACCGGGCGCTATGTTGTTGTTTTCACCGTGATGACTGGACTCATTATCAACATGTAGGGGTGTTGATTGAGAGTTTGACATTTTGAGTTTTAACCTGAAATTAGAGACACTTTAAAGAAAAAGTGTAAAGTAGTGTGTGTTATGGAGATTTGTATCAAATAACCACTATTATCATTAGCCCACGGTAGGCGCCAAACTGTTTACCCTCAAAATCGGATAACAATTGAATTTGTAAGTGGTTTTAAGGATACATGGATTAACTTGACACAAAATGATAAATTAGATTGCAATTGAAATAAATAACGATAAAGTAACCATACGGATTGGACAATTTCAGCCTTGGAAGGTGATGCAATATAAAATGCGGAAAACAAGATAAAAGGATAGAAGCAAGACGCTCAATGAACTATCAAGACAACAAGTAGGAACTAGTCTACTTTCCTTCTTGATGAAGTCACGGAGTACCTATACTATACGAACGACCCTCAAGATAACGATTGTCTTGCAAATTGTTCGATCAAACAAAGGAACGAGTTCAATTTGGGATCACACCAAAATTGGACAAGTTCAAAGCACACGAGTTTGGAGCAAAGTTGCTGCCGATTTTTGTATTAAATATCAAAGTTAGGTACTAAAAATAATGAAGTCTTTAGGCTTATATAGAATGAGCCTTGTCCTAAATCAACTGGGAAACAAATAACTAACAAAAAGGCCACAATTTGGCTAAGTTTAAAGAATTGTCACGCAGGACCAAACAATTAAGAATTAATGTCTTCCATAGCAACACAATAATACAACATAAACACAAATGTACATCTTCAACTTCTAATTTCGTCCATAGCCATATTTGTGAATGCTTGAACGCTTGCCTCTTCTCCAAGGCTAACCAACACATTTTCTTGTCTTATCCAACATTGATGGCATGAACATAGCTTGATCAGGTTGACCTGCATCATTCTCCCCTTCTTGAGAAGATTTCGTCCTCGAAATTGAACCATCTTCATCTTTCAAAGCAGCAGAAGGAGTCAAATCAGAGACATTGAATGTCTTAGAAACAGCATAATCAGCAGGCAGGTCTATGACATAAGCGTTATTATTGATCTTTTGCAACACTTGAAATGGCCCATCTCCTCGCGGAGCCAACTTCCCTTTCCTATGGTTCAGAAATCGTTCCTTGCAGAAGTGAACCCAAACCCAGTCACCTCTCTTTAAGTCCAGCTTTTTCCTTCCTTTATTCTTCTTGACCGCTACCTTTTCATAAGCATCCTCCAAAGTTTTCCTCACCTTAGCATGCAATTCGAGCAACGCGGCTGTTCGAGTTTCTCCATCAATGCTAATAATTGCATCTTTCGGCAAAGGAACAAGATCAAGTGGTATCAAAGGATTAAAACCATAATACATTCAAATGGAGTAATGATAGTCATGTGATAAACAATTATATTATATGCAAACTCCATAACAGGTAATCGGTCAGCCCAAGTGCCAGACTTCCCTTTGGTCAAAGCTCGAAGAAGAGCTCCCAAGGTGCGATTAACAACCTCAGTTTGACCGTCAGTCTGTGGATGATGTGATGTAGAAAACAACAATTTGGTGCCAAGAGTACCCCACAAACACTTCCAAAAGTGACTCAAAAACTTAGCATCCCTATCATTAACAATAGTTTGAGGCACACCATGCAACTTTAAAACATTAGCAATGAACAAAGAAGCAACATGTTGTGCATCATCACATTTTTTGTAGGGAATGAAGTGAGCCATCTTAGAAAATCTATCTACAACCACATAGATGCTATCATGATCACCTCGAGATCGCGGCAGCCCCATCACAAAATCCATCGAAACATCTACCCAAGGACTAGTAGGAACGGGTAAGGGAATATACAAACCATGATTATTAGACTTAGACTTAGCTTTTTTACACTCAAAACACGCTCCACATACTCTCTCGACATCTCGCCTCATCTTAGGCCAATGGAACTGTTCCCCTAATATAGCTAAAGTCTTATCCACCCCTAAGTGTCCCATCAAGCCCCCACAATGCTCCTCATGTACCAACAACTCTCGCCACGAGGACTCGAGTATGCAAACTCTCCCCTTCTTAAAATGGTACCCATTATGCCACTGATACTTCTCAACCCGCTGTCCACTAGTTATGGCTTCACACACACTCTTAAGTTTAGGGTCATGCTTATACATAGACTTAATAATCTCAAAACCCATCAACCTAGATGCTAACGTGATAGCCAAAGCAAACTTCCTAGATAGTGCGTCAGCTACTACATTCTCCTTTCCCTTCTTGTAATTAACATATAACTTTTCGGCTCTCAACACTTCAAACACTTGCCTTAAGCGATCAACATGGTCATCTAAACTTCTACTATAAATCAGGATATCATCAAAAATAGACGACCACAAACTTATTAATAAACGGTTTAAGCACATGATTCATTAGCCGCATGAATGTACTAGGTGCATTGGAGGGACCAAAAGGCATCACCAACCATTCATATAGACCAAACTTGGTCTTGAATGCAGTTTTCCACTCATCACCCGGTTTCATACGGATTTGGTGGTAACCGGACCTAAGATCAATCTTAGAAAACACAGTTGAACCACATAACTCATCTAGCATGTCATCTAACCTAGGGATAGGATGACGATACTTTACCGTTATCTTGTTGACGGCTCGGAAATCAACACACATCCTCCAGGTATCGTCTTTCTTTGGAACCAAGATCATGGGTACGGCACACGAACTTAGACTCTTTAGAACTAGCCCCTTAGTCAATAGCTCATCCACTTGTCGTTGCAACTCCTTAGTATCCTGTGGATTACTTCGATATGCGAGTTTGTTCGGAATTTATGACCCCGGAACAAAGTCAATTTGGTGTTCTATCCCCCTCAATGGAGGTAGTCCACTCGACATCTCCTCGGAAAACATGTCCTTATATTCCTGCAAAACATCACTAACAATACTAGGCAAGGGGTGAACGTTAGTAGAAACTTCATCATTAGAGCTCAAGTAAACATCCTTATGAATTAGGAAAATTAAGAGTTTAGAACTATCATTACCTCTAAAATACTCACCTGGTTGCATCATAGCACAAATATTACCTGACAGGTTTGCTGTACTAGCATTGGTCACGGCTTCTGTTTTGGTCTCCATTAGAGCCTTAGCTCTAGTCGCCTCTTTCAGTTCCCGCATGCGCTTGTAATCATCACTAACCCGTTTAGGGTTAAGGGCTTAAGTACGTAAATCTCGCCCTCCAGCTTGGCCGTATAAGTGTTGGCCTTTCCATCATGATCAACACATCTATCAAACTGCCAAGGCCTGCCCAACAGTAGATGGCACGCCTGCATAGGCACTACATCGCACAAGATTTCATCTTGATAAGCTCCCACCTTGAACTTAATAAGTGCCTGCCTTACCACCTTTAACTTACCGCATTCACTCAACCACTGAAATCGATAAAGACGGGGATGTTTCCTCGTAGGTATGTTAAGTTGAGTCACTAACGTGTGGCTCACTACATTAGTGCAACTTCCGGAATCAATTATCATCGAGCACACCTTTCCTTTCACCCTACATCTAGCATGAAACAAGTTCTTAGGCTGCACATCTCCTTTATCTTGTACGCTCATAGTGCTCAAGTTCCTACGTACCACTAAGAACATATTCACACCCTCATTTTCTAACTCTCCTTCACCGCACTCAACCAATTCCGCCCCCTTATCTTCCTCAATCTCCTCTTCACTTTCTTCGTCACACACAGTACCATCATCAAGAATTAACATGGTCCTCCGTGTTGGACAATCCTTAGCGAAATGTCCATAACCATTGCATTTGTGACACTGAAAAGAAGATGCACTAGGATAATTGAGTTGAGTCTTAGAATTACCTCCGGACCCCTTAGCTTCAACCCCAGGTGTCGTGGCTTTGGCTAGCTTCTTAGGCTCTCAGTTTTGGCTTGCTCCCCCAGTGTTCGGTGTCTTCCACTCTTTGTTTCGACGTATGATAGTGAAATCAGAACCCCCTCTATATCGAGCTACCCAGCTTTCTATAATCATCTTTTCGGCTTCAATGGCAGCTAAGAAGACATCAAGAAGAGCAACAAACACATATAGCCTCAACTGATTGGAGATATCATTATTCAACTCATTCTTGAATCGGATAATAGCCTCATCTTCTTCTTCGTATTCCATGTCAAGTGATAGACAAATCTTCTCAAAGTCATCATAGTATTCTTCCATGGACTTCAACCCTTGTTTCAAATCATACAACTTCCGTAACTGCTCTTGCTTGTGCCGTGGGTTTACATACTTATGGGTCATTATTGGCTTCAATTCCACCCAGGTTATGTGTGCAGGCTGTTTATGTCTAAGTCTGGATCTTTTCTCAGCCTCCCACCAAGTAGAAGCATAGGACTCGAAAGCAGCAATGGCATATGTAGCCTTCTTCTCCTCAAACATATCATTAGTTTCACATATCCGCTCAACTTGACGCTTCCATTTTAAATATCGATCAGGATCACTAGATCCTTTGAAAACAGGGATTGTAACCTTGACGCTTTTCAACCCACTATCTCGGACATGGTCTCGGCCCCCTCGGTTTGCTAAGGTTGGTTGGAAGTACTCATAATGCTCAGCATATTCATCAAACTCATGCTCTAAATTCCTTCCACCAAAACCTCTAAGTCTCCCTCTCGAACCACGATCATAAGCACGTCTTCCCATGTAGTCTCGGCCACCATTCGGTTGCCTTATCCTCGTATTCCGCTGCCCCAAATCATCATCATCAAACTCCTCAAACTCGAGTTGATCATCCTCTCGAGCTGCCCTCATGTCCCCGACGGGTGCTACGTTTCTCCGGGCTGGCATTACTCGTGGTATAATACCCCGGGGAATCCCGAAGGTCCTTGAATTTCGAGAACCTCCGTCTCTCAGCTTGTTTTGGTGAGCTAATTCCACAAACTGATCGGGTCTGACGGCGGAACCGTCACTAGTCCCTTCTCTGGCATGTTTCTGATTGCTAACGGATTTTTCAATATTCTCCATTCGGGCGCTAATTGCCCTTACTTCAGCCAAGAGATCGCCTAAAGTAATGTCATTCACAACCTTTTTTCCTTCCGTAGCCATGTACCTACAAAAGAAACAAGACTAGAGAATGTGTTAAGGTTAGTTAAAAATTCTCTCTCTCACTTTTTTAATGACTCTCGGGTTCACTCAAATTTTTGGGTAAGATTTCACACTTGTCTTCAAATTGGCTTCCTCTAATTCACCAAGTTGCTTAGCGACCTTTCAAGTTCACAAGATCAATAATTTTATTCGGGGTGAGTGAAGTTATGTGACTTGATAGGCGGACAGCTTTTTTTAAGTGAGCACAAGAAGCCAAGAATTATCTACGAAAGTAAAAATTCTGAGTTTTAGCACGAGGTCCTACTAGCTCAAAGATTAGTAATTACTTAAATAGGAAATTACCTAAGAATTACTAATTAGAATTAGTGTAATTAAGAAAGAATTTCACATTAGTGTAAGGAGGAGGTTTTAGAAGCTTTCCCACTTTAGCTTGGAGAAGACCAATCCCCTCTCCCTAACCCTTAGGAATTCGCCCCCCCCCCC
>MCJB01013825.1:55817-78271 GCA_002018475.1 Nicotiana obtusifolia | reverse complement strand
TTTCCTTTTCCAACCAAATTTCGTCCCCCTTCTCCTTGTCCAACTAGGTTTTCAACTTCTTGAAACTTCTCCCCTTTGGGTTGGTAGTTGTTTTCTTCTTGGACTAGAATTAGGGTTTCCAATTCTCCTCATTTCTCTCCCAATTACGGCCCTCTCTCCTCTCTCTTTACACGTTTACAAGACTTCCAAAAACTATCAAATTATTGTTCAAGAACTTCAATAATTCAAGGAAGACTTGCCAAGAACATTTGAGTATTCAAGAACCTCATCAAGAACAACATAAAACTCTTCAAGAACTACAATTTTAACTCCAAGAACTTCAAGATTCTTCAGTTACACGTGTATACCTTCAAGAACAACAACTTCTATGTTCAAGAACTTCAAGATTTTTCAAGATTCAATCGTGCACCTTCAAGATTTCAACTAGAGTTTCAAGATTTCAAGATTATCGGTTTCTAACGATCAAGAACTTCAAGAATCGGTTCAAGAACGTTTCTTTAACAATCAACCTTCAAGACTTCAATCCCTAGATGATTTAAGAACTTCAACAAACAATAATTTTTGCTTGTCTCTTCTTTTCTTTTTTTTTGGGTCTCGCTTTTTCTTTTCTTTTTTTTTAATATATAATCTAAAACGAAATTAAAGAAAGAACCTAAACTAAGGCACGAAGAATAGGATTGGGATTGTAAGAACTCTGATACCAACTGATGCAATCTAGCTCTGATACCAACTGATGCAATCTAGCTCCGATACCAACTGATGCAATATAAAACACGAAAAACAAGATAAAAGGATAGAACCAAGACGCTCAATGAACTATCAAAACAACAAGTAGGAACTAGTCTACTTACCTTCTTGATAAAATCAAGGAGCACCTATACTATACGAACGATCCTCAAGACAACGATTGTCTTGCAAATTGTTCGATCAAACAAGGAACAAGATAAATTTTGAATCACACCAAAATTGGACAAGTTCAAAGCACACGAGTTTGGAGCAAAGTTGCTGCCGATTTTTGTATTGAATATCAAAGTTAGGTACTAAAAATAATGAAGCCTTTAGGCTTATATAGAATGATCCTTGTCCTAAATCAACTAGGAAACAAACAACTAACAAAAAGGCCGCAGTTTGGCTAAGTTTAAAGAATAGTCACGCAGGACCAAACAAGTAAGAATTAATGTCTTTCATAGCAACACAATAATACAACATAAACACAAATGTACATCTTCAACTTCTAATTTCATCCATAGCCAAATTCATGAACGCTTGACCGCTTGGCTTTTCTCCAATGCTAACCAATGCCTTTTCTTGTCTTATCCAACGTTGATGGCATGAACGTAGCTTGTCTTATCCTGTAGCAACTTCAATCAACAACAGTTCTCGGTTTTTCTCTTCTTTTTCTTTTTTGTCATGTTTTTTCTTCTTTTTCTTTTTTTTTAATCAAAAACGAAAATATAAAGAACCTAAAACTAAGGCACGAAGAACAAGATTGAGATTGTACGAACAAACCCTTTCCAAGCTTTGATACCAACTGATGCAATATAAAATGCGAAAAATAAGATAAAAGGATAGAAGCAAGACGCTCAATGAACTATCAAGACAACAAGTAGGAACTAGTCTACTTACCTTCTTGATAAAATCAAGGAGCACCTATACTATACGAACGATCCTCAAGACAACGATTGTCTTGCAAATTGTTCGATCAAACAAGGAACAAGATAAATTTTGAATCACACCAAAATTGGACAAGTTCAAAGCACACGAGTTTGGAGCAAAGTTGCTGCCGATTTTTGTATTGAATATCAAAGTTAGGTACTAAAAATAATGAAGCCTTTAGGCTTATATAGAATGATCCTTGTCCTAAATCAACTAGGAAACAAACAACTAACAAAAAGGCCGCAGTTTGGCTAAGTTTAAAGAATAGTCACGCAGGACCAAACAAGTAAGAATTAATGTCTTTCATAGCAACACAATAATACAACATAAACACAAATGTACATCTTCAACTTCTAATTTCCTCCATAGCCAAATTCATGAACGCTTGACCGCTTGGCTTTTCTCCAAGGCTAACCAATGCATTTTCTTGTCTTATCCAACGTTGATGGCATGAACGTAGCTTGTCTTATCCTGTAGCAACTTCAATCAACAACAGTTCTCGGTTTTTCTCTTCTTTTTCTTTTTTGTCATGTTTTTTCTTCTTTTTCTTTTTTTTTAATCAAAAACGAAAATATAAAGAACCTAAAACTAAGGCACGAAAAACAAGATTGGGATTGTACGAACAAACCCTTTCCAAGCTTTGATACCAACTGATGCAATATAAAATGCGGAAAATAAGATAAAAGGATAGAAGCAAGACGCTCAATGAACTATCAAGACAACAAGTAGGAACTAGTCTACTTACCTTCTTGATAAAATCAAGGAGCACCTATACTATACGAACGATCCTCAAGACAACGATTGTCTTGCAAATTGTTCGATCAAACAAGGAACAAGATAAATTTTGAATCACACCAAAATTGGACAAGTTCAAAGCACACGAGTTTGGAGCAAAGTTGCTGCCGATTTTTGTATTGAATATCAAAGTTAGGTACTAAAAATAATGAAGTCTTTAGGCTTATATAGAATGAGCCTTTTCCTAAATCAACTAGGAAACAAACAACTAACAAAAAGGCCACAACTTGGCTAAGTTTAAAGAATAGTCACGCAGGACCAAACAAGTAAGAATTAATGTCTTCCATAGCAACACAATAATACAACAAAACACAAATGTACATCTTCAACTTCTAGTTTCGTCCATAGCCAAATTCATGAATGCTTGAACGCTTGGCTCTTCTCCAAGGCTAACCAATGTCTTTTCTTGTCTTATCCAACGTTAATGGCATGAACATAATTTGATTAGTTGACCTGCATCATGGATAAAACAAGACTTGATAGAAACATAGAACAAAAGAAAACCCGGGTCATGATTACCATGGTGCACGCTCATACGCCCGTCACCTAGCATGTGCGTCACCCCTACCCAACATGAATAACATGTTTTCCAGGGATAATTATCCACAATTCCAAGTTTAAAAATGTTACTTACCTCAAAGAGCGCAAGTATGAATTGGAATAAATTAGTATGGTCGATTTGTGGACGGAATTGATGAATTAGTATGGTTGGACTCGTAATTAAATGGATGAATTTTGTCGGGTTCCAGTCCGGGCACAGGGTTGACTTTTTGGGTTCACTTTTCAACTTTGATTAAATACTTTAGCTTTATTATTTGAGATTATTTCCTACGGCTATTATTGATGGTATTAAGTTGTTTGTGACTAGATTCGAGTCGTTCAAGGCCGATTCGCAATCCAAGGGCTTGTTGTAGTATTGAATTGTGCTCTTTGAGGTAAGTAACATTTCTAAGCATGGAATTGAATGTAATTATCCGTGGAAAACATGCTATTTGTAATGTGTTGGGGTGACGCACATGCTAGGTGACAGGCGTGTGGGCGTGCACGGGGTAATCATGATCCGGGTTGACTTTTGTACTATGTTGCTATCATCTTGTTATCCATGTTTTTCCTACTTGTTAGATTAACAGAGCTATGATTCATGTTAGAAATCATATTTAGGCTATGTGATTATTTGATTGAGACTTGATGAGACTATTTTTGTTGTTTAGGATTATCTGACTTAACTGTAATTATACACTCAGTCATTATTCTTTATTTGTATATCATATCTTAGTCTTTGTTCATCATTCATTGTTACTATCATGCCCCGAACCTAGGCCTGCACATAACACGGAACCTGGTGCCTGATTACATGTGACTGAGCGAACCAACTGGTTGACTGAATCAACATGTGATATCATAACATACTGAATGCGAAAGATAAACTAACACATGCTGATATACTAAAAGTCTGAATGATATAAATCAAGTGCCAAAACACTAATATAAGTCTGAAACACATATGTCGCTACAATGCTTAACATGAAAAGCTTGTGACTCTATCTAACTATTACTCTAGTCTATGAAGCCTTTAATGAAATATTAAAAACACCAATTGTCTGTAAATACTGGAAGACTCTAAAGTAATGATAACGCCCCGAAAGAATTAGGGCTCACCAAATAGCTGGTATGAGAATCCTAGCGCTCTTAATCGTCAACTTGTAAATCATTACTTGCATCGTGAGATGCAGGCCCGGGCAAAAAGGGACGCCAGTACATTTGAATTGCACAGGTATGTAAAACAACTGAAAGAATGAATTATAAATGATGAAATTAAAACTGAGCCGGTAACTGAGAACTAATAACTGATTACTAAAATAATAACTGCTAAAAGTGAAACTGATATTATAATTGATAACTATAACTGAAATGATAACTGCTCACTGATAACTGAACTGAACACAGGAAGTAAGATATGAATAATCCCTCTTCTGAATGATGAACCACCTGTTTAATCTGTATAAATAAGTTGCAGCCTTAGGCCCAATATATATATGTGCACAAACTGCGGCCTCGCGCCCAAGTATAGGTATACATAACTCGGCCTCAGGCCCAAAGATGCATAAAGCATAAGTTGCAGCCTCAGGCCCAAAGATGCATAAAGCATTAACTGCAGCCTCTAGCCCAAAGATGATAAAGCATTAACTGCAGCCTCAGGCCCAAATACAAGTGTTCAATATTTAGGGATTTAAAATCAGGAACTGAGAATCATACTGCAATACATGATACTGAAATATTGAATCATGCTGAGTTACATAATACTGGAATACTAAATAGGACTAGACTGAGACATGTATTTTTGAACTGATTATGAACGCTGAAACTTCAACTATTTATGAGATGCTGAGTAAGCTATACTAAGACTCGAGGGCATCAAACCCTAGTATGTATAGAATACGCACTGAGCTCACCACGTTCAGAATACAAGTCATGAACGAGTTATGAAGCTAGAGAATAGATGTTCTGCAACTATCCAAGGAACTAGGCTTAACTATATTTCTGAGGCAGTTAGTAACGTCGTAAAGGAAAGGTAGGGTAGGGAGAATTATTAACATTCCCAAATATAGAGAGGTAGCCTCACATACCTGGAGTCTGGCCCTTTAAGAGTATCACAATGTTTGTCACCTCTTTTTCAACGATAATCTATGTCAATGCATATCAAGATGAACCAATATTAGCAATAATTCTCATGTTTTAGTCATTTACGAATTTTATCAAACACCTTATGGGCGTTAAGCCTCATAGCACTTAGTAATTGGTCTTTGCTTCACCAAGTTTTCATTCTACTACTTCTAGGTGATTCTACAATCCCAAATAGATGTAACTAATACCATTTCTCATCACCCAAATATTTACAATAATCATAGGTCAACAACCAAAAACCCTAGCATAGGTCATATGGTTCTCTTTATAAAACACATTTAATATTCTCCCAAAACTCATCAATTCATAGCTATGAAAGATTAGGGTGTAGAGACATTACCTTTTTGAAGTTTACTCCTCTTGAATTCGAGTTCTAGGATTTCCTTTGTCAACAATGGTGTCTCGATCGAATATCTAATGAGTGGAAGGATTTGTCCATGTAAATAAGGTGTTGGAGAATTGAAATTAACTTAGAATCATCATTAGAACTTACCTTGGTTGATGGAGGGACCTTAGGGAAGTTAGGTTCTTGAGAGCTTCCTTTTCTAGAGTAGGTTTTCGTGTTTGGGGTGTGGGGGAACGAAGGTAGGGCTTTTAAATAAATGAATACGTCCCAAAATTGAGGATGAAATAAAAATAGCTCGGATATACAACGTCGGTGCGAGGCACCATCAGGGGCGCAAAGCTAACTGTGCAAGGCGCCATCAGAGGCGCCAAAACTACAGTGCCTTGCACTGTCTGGGGCGCTGAGATCGATGCCCTGGACAGTATCTTGCACTGGTAGGGGCGCTGAGGTTGATGCCCTGGACAGTGCCTTGCACTGTCTGAGGCACTGAGTTTTTATGGCCTTGCATTGTCTATGGCCGTTAGTTTTCATGGCTTTGCACTATCTAAGGCTATAAGATGGACATCCCATAAACTTAGTCAATTCTATTGAATCTTGTACACCTCACTCTCGGTCTTGATTCTAAAGTAGTTGTTTCCACCCATACTCATCCCGATAGGACTTCACGTGTCTAAAAGGTCACACTGATACTCATTTAACACATGCACAACTAATCCGGATTTATGGATTGTTACAGTTACATCACATGTTATCATTGTTTTTCCATTCGTCAAGTTGTTGAGCTGGTGATATGAGATTACGAGTCATTGATACTTGAGAGGTTGATGACTCAAGTGGGCCTTAGAGACGAGTTGAAAGTATTATTATGTATCGGGCTGCACGCTGCAACAGGCCACATTGGCTTCTTTATTATTATTATTATTATTAAAACCAATTTGATAGAGTTTTTGAGAATACTTTAGTACATACTTTTATAAACCAAGTATGCTTATATTTATCATTATTATAGAATAAAACATCGTTAAAAGCCTGGATATAATCCCAGTAAGTATAAATAAAATATTTTTTGTTAAGTATTACTTGACGTTCCTTCATGGTGGATGTTCCCCACTCCTCAGCAGATATAATTTGTTTGATAATAATCTTACAGAAGTAATAAAAATTTTCTTCTGAGGTATAACCTTGAAAGTGCTGGAATTCTGCACTACCTGAACTTATCAGAATATTCTCATAGTATGATCGGGTTTTATATGACTTGCTCGAAAAATATAATTTCTCAATCAAATACCTTTGGAGTATCTTCCAAGGTTCATCCTTCCACTGTAAATCGTGGTTTTCTAAAGGAAATATCATTTCCCTTTTTATCACTTTCTCGTAACTCTTGATATCATCAGAGTTTCAGTTGCCACATTTGCATAAGTATCACTATGCGTGATTTTCTGTGAGGCTTGATAAGCCTGCACTTGCTCGTATAACGGGCTGTTGGAATATCTTCCAAATTAATAGTGCTTGAGGATGATCCTCCTCTTCCTTGAGAAATCTTCTCATTTATTAATATCTTTCCACCCCTTTGTATTACAGGGGATGGTAGAGTGTAAGATCCTCGTCCACCTCGGCCTCTATAATGACCGTAGTTTCCGCGTCCTTTTCCTCTATCAGAGGAATTCTTGAACGGCCATTGATGGCTCATCCTGCACATAAAAGAGGATATCTCGTTATTCATTTTGTAAATATTCTCTGGATAAAAAATTGGGAAGGGAATTATTAACTCCACTTTTATAATCGATTTCAAATATCATTTTTGAGGCGTCATATTTAAAATCTTTATTAAACATAAATTTTACTGCCTATGCATTAGTTCTTATAAAAAATTTCTGATTATATAAATTATCTTGAAATTTTAAAACACACTTAACAATAGTAAGCATTTGATGGGCCACAATAGCATACTTTTTATGGGCCTCGGTCCATTTACCTGAGTAGTACCTTATCAGATACTCTTTCTTGTCATGAGGGTTAACCTGTTTTAAAATACCCCCAAAGCCAATATTAGAAGCATCAGTTTCTATAATCTTCTTCCATAAAGGATTTGCTAAGGCTAAACATGGAAGGGTAGCGACTTTCGTCTTCGCCTGCTTAACAATCTAAGTATGACTATTAGTCCAAGGAGATTTATTGTCCCTTTTTAGCCTATCATATAAACGAGAAAGATCTCGAGACATATTTTTATAAAAAGGAGATATATAATTGAAACTACCAGGAAATATCTGTAGCTGAGTTCTATCAGTAATTACATCGGAAAATTTTGATGCAAAATCTATAGCCCGTTGAATAGGCGTGATTTTACCTTGGCAAATATTATGACCAAGAAAACGAATTTTAGTCTGAAATAAGCTTATTTTTGGTTTCGATATAACTAAACCGTTTTGAATGATAATTTTCTTTAAAATGTCTAAATGCTTATAATGCAATTCTAGAGTTTAAACAAGAATATCGTCTATATAAACAATAATAAAATTCATATAAGGATTAAAAATATCATTCATGATTTTTTGAAATTCTGAAGGGGCGACTTTCAAACCAAAAGACATCACATTCCACTCATATAGCCCAAAGGGAACATTAAAAGCAGTTTTATAATTATGCTCTTAAATAACTGAATCTGCCAATAACCTGATTTTAAACCAAATTTCGAAAATATATTGGCATCATATAATCTAGAAAGTAGATCCTTCTTATTAGGGATCGGGTATTTAATCTATTTTAAAACCTTGTTTAAAGGCTTATAATAAATAAATAATCTAGGAACTCCTCGTTCCTGTTCAGCAGTATTATTTACATAAAAAGCAGTACACGACCAAGGTGATCGAGAAGGTTTTATTAAATCTTTCTGTAATAAACTGTCAATTTTTTTTTTGCAGAACTCTACTAATTCAAAGTTCATTTGACAGGGTCTTGATTTCGCTGGAATATTTTCCTAAGAAAAAGAGTCTTCATTTGGAAGTGAGACCACATGTTTTTTCCTATCCCAAAAAGCACTTGGATGGTCAGTACATCTATGACAAGCAAATTGTTCAGAGATCAATTTAATCTTTTCCTGAACTTTAGCTGAATTCAGTGTATCAGTTATAGACATGCTGTATATTTCATACTGCAAGCATTTCATATGACTACGCTTCATATTAATCAAAGCATTAATATTACGCATAACTGGGTCAGTAACAAAACTGAAAGAGATTTTTCTATTGTTATAAAAAACATCAAATCCTTTTTCATCTACCCTAGTAAATGGGTAAATAGCCCTTATAAAGGCATTCCTAGTATAATTGGAGGGTATAATTGATCCTTGATTAGTATGAAGAAATAAGGAATACAAACATTTTGCTGACAAACATACGCATTGGGTAATTTGTATTCTATCTTTATCTTATCACTGGATGCAAACTTGACATTATGAGAAGTCTTATGATAATATCGGGTTGGAATTAACCCTTCTTGAATACAAGAAATATCTGCACCGCTATCTATCAAAGCAGTTTCAGTCACAGAAGAATCATATCAATCAAAATAGTACATTTTAAATACCATGTGTGAGCAGTAACTATTTGCATCATTCCAAGAACATATCAGGTTTGGGATTTAAAACAATCTGCTTAGAAAATTCAGAAATTTCTTCAAAATCATTTTCAGGTATCAAAATTCCCTTTTTCTTGTTATCAACAAGCAATTCATTTGAAGAAGAGTTTTCTATCTGAGTAACTCCGTGATCTAAAATCATTTGATTCCGTTTCAGATATTTAATCTCACTTTTCAATTTTTCTACATCAATTTTCAAATCATCCATTAAAGAATTAAAACTGGAAATATTTGGCCCATTCTTTGCTAAAAGTCTTCTTTGAACTTCTACAAAAGAATAAGGAACTTCATCGAGTATATCACTTTTTCTTTGAAATGGCTTATCTGCCGAATTGGAAGAGGTAAAAGCCATGTTAATAATCTTTTCTCGAAGATTATTATCAGTGACTTCTTTTAACAATTCTAAAATATTATCAAAAGTAATAGGTTTGATATCAAAATCTTGAAATTGGATTGCAATTTATAAAAATCCATAATATCACAAGAACAATTATTCTGATCACAATTATTACAGTTATCAGTTTCGAATTAGTACTATTAAGAAAATTCAAAGAATCCTCAAAGACGTGGTTATCGGAAGAACTACTGTCATATTCTTCTCCTGAGGTTTCATCCATAACTTTAAGAATCTGTTCTCTAGACTTATCGTCTAGTTCTAATACTAAAGTTTTCAATTTTTCCTTCTTGCAACTTGGAGCGATATGGCCAAATCTACCACATTTGTAGCACTTAATATCTTTCAAATCTCTCTTCGATCTATTCTTAACAAATCGATTTTCTTTGCGAAACTTCTTTCGCGCTTCTCGTTCATCTTTTGACCTATATCGATATTTCTTGCCCTTTTTATGGTAAGCTTTTTCTAACGTATCACGACGTTTCTTTCTATGAGGAGAATATATTTCTCCCATGCCGAATTGTTGGCAAATATCTCCTAACTGGGTTCTCTCAGTTAGTCTCTGTTTCTTAATCGGCTGATTCAATTTCAGCTCGTTGCAAAGGTTAATACCTTCCTGGGTACAAAACTCCTATCAGTTTGATGTAAGTATAGGTATTATAAGGAATTTGCGCGATGTTACCTCTAAGAGTCTTTCTCACTCTTTCTGCAAATAGATATGGAAAACCATCTATAAAATTTTGCCTTCCAATAGTCAGCATTACTTTCGGGTAAATCCATAACCCTACTAGGAAAGGTGTCTTTATACCACCTAAACTCACCTAAGTGTTTACACTTAAGGCTATTTAGCATAGTACGAATATTTTCGTATATATTGGTAAATCTACCGCTAAAGTGTTCTATAATGGTTAGAACTAGGGTATAAATAGCGTCTGACCTATTTGGTAATAGAGGTCGTCCTAAATTATCAAATCCGGGTTCTACTGTAGTAGCTTCCATAATGCAGTTTTATCAGCTATTGATAAGAAATTATCCCACCAGCTTCTTATCTGACCAGTAAATCCTGCAATTATCATCTGCACATAATGGTATTGGTGTTCCTTTCTCTAGTGGCTTTACAAATAGTGGAATACATCATCATCTTATGAACTAAGAAGCTAATCTGGGTATCAGTTAGTCCATCCAAGTTCCACTCATCAATGGCATCCCCGCTATAACTGGTGTTAGACTGGTTCCAGTCCCTTTATTTCACTAATACATCTTGTAGAGTTGGTTTAGGGTAATAATAGGTATTCATTGGAGGTTTATTAACATATCTGCTACTTATTTTCCTAAGCATATTAAGCTCGGACCAAATAACTTCCTTATGGTCTTTAGAAGGATCTAAGATATTCTTAGAAAATTCAGAGGCCATCTCTAAAGGTTTTAAATCTAAACTCGCTAATTTGTTAATCACTAATTTTTCTAAGTCTTCTTTAGACTTAAGGTGAAAACCTTCTATTTCAACAGGTCTCTGCAAAGGTGCATCTATCACTGTTTTGCTCGAAGAAGCAATTGAATCTGGTATAACCTTTGTAGACATTACTATCATTGAGGTTTCCTTTGGAGTACTAATTTTCTTAATTAAGTCAATTAATTCTCCTATCTTAGAATCTAGTGAACTAATATGCTCACCTAAAACTTTCACATATAAAGACATATAATTGTTTTGAGAAATTAATTTATTAATTTCTCTGGCGCTAATCATCGCCACGTCATCATTAACGAATTTCTGAAAACCAGTCAATGTTATGCCCGTATTATTAGGCAACACAAAGGACGCTTGTGGTGGGTAAATACCCTTTACTAGCTATCCACTGCTTTCTTTGTAAGTTCTTTCAAGAATTTTAACATATAACGGCACATAAGTGGTTATGAACCAAGGAACAAGGTACATCACTTTGTTATGCAAAGAACAAATTTCATAGAATTCTTAGGAACTATTCCTTTTATCATCAGCACTATAAGTGTCCAAAAATCAAGTTCTAAAATGGTTCCATTTATCACTAAAGAATTCAGACTGAATATGTAGTCGGGCCAGTGATCCTGGACTAAAATCAATTTTGTAAGGCATCATTAAACAGTATTAGGGTCGAAATCCATTTCGGATTGAGAAGGAATATCCTTATCTAAAGAATTATCATCCTGAACTATATTGTTTCTATTATTAATTTTTATATGCTCTACACGTTTATCAATATCAGCAGTTGAAATTGTATGCAAAGAAGTAGCTCGATTTAACCTAGTTGGACCATAAACTGGTTCTACTGGAGCAATATAACATTGGGTTGAAGGCAAAGAAAACCTTCTGCTGCCAATAAAGGAATGCCTATAAGGCGTCAAAGACTTAGGCGTCAAATACTTATTGTCTTCGAATTGAACACAAATTTGCCCTTCTGGGGTCTGGGAAATATGAGAATAGTCATGATTAATAACAGTATCAGCTTGTTGACCCGAAGATATTATCGAGTCTAAAATCCATGTAAAGGGAAAATTAATTTCATCCTATCTGATAGGTCTCCTAGTAGTGACCTTGGATTTAGCGAAATTAGTCTCAAATATTATAGACTGATTAGACGAATCTGTCAGTTTGCAACGGGGATTTAAATATTATTGTTATTATTAATTTTATTGTTATTGTTAATATTACTGTTATTATTAGTGTTGTTGTTGTTGTTGTTATTATTATTATTATTACTACTACTACTACTACTAATATTATTATTATTATTATTATTATTATTATTATTATCATCATTATTATTATTATTATTATCATCATTATCATTATTATTATTATCATTATTATCATCACTATTATTATTATTATTATTATTATTATTATTATTATTATTATTATTATTATTATTATTATCATTATTATTATCGTTATTATTATTATCATTATTATTATTATTACCATTATCATTATTATTATTATTATTATTATTATTATTGTTATTATTATGTGGATCAGACTGCATGCCGCAGCAAGCCTTATTGGTTTTGATTAGTGCTTGGGCAGGATCTGCCCCCCCCCCCTCGAGTTTGACATACCAGCAATGAGCGCAAACATAATGATGTATATACACATGCTTTAGTGAGGGGCATTGATGCCAGGGACGTGTACATTGCTGAGTGATTGTATGTGTGTGATGAGGTGGGAATTTGAGACAGACAACTTGAGTATGTTGAGAGTGAGAGCATCAAGGGATATCACCGTGAAATCATTCATTTGACATGCTTACTTGACATGTAGGCATAGCGATGCATCATTCCTCATGCTAACTGTAACTGACATATTCTTATCAATATTCGGCTCTAATTTTTATACTTGAAAACATGTCTAAATTATTGTAAGCGAATGAGTTGATTATGATAATTCCTTGATTTAGTTATTGTTATTGTCATCATTATATTTGTGTTATCGATTATATTGATTTCTGACTGTCTTCTTTTGAGCTCGTCACTACTTTTAGCCTAAGGTTAGTTCTGTTACTTATTGAGTACATGTGATCGGTTGTACTCACACTACACTCTACACTTCGTGTGCCGATCCAGGTACTCCGGACGTGGTGATTGCTAGATCTGTGTTTGTACCAGTATTTGGAGACTTCGAGGTAGCTTCTATGACGTCTGTAGACCTTGACTCTCTTCTATTTACTTTTTTATTATTATTGTTCTATTGTTCAGATAGTTGTACTACGGATTTGGTTTATATTTTGATACTCAGTAGTGTTCATGTACTCGTTGACACTAGATTTTGGGGACGGTTGTAGTTTTCTTAGTGTTTTTATCTGAGAATTAGGATATTTCTGTTGTTAAGTATATTAAACCATGCTTACTCAAATGCTTAGATATTATGTGACTGTCGGCTTGTTGGCAAGTAGTGTTACACGCGGTCGCTGTTAACAACCAATTTTGACCCTCCCTTTTTAGATTAAATTATTTATACTTAATGATTTTCCATAAATGTGGTGAAAATATTTTCTTATAAATAATAGCTATTTTCATATAAATATAATAGGAAATTAGTAATTAATAGTATTAAATTAAGAATTCATTATTAAATAATTATAAAATGCATTACCCTTGCTATTTTGGAACTATCAAAATAACCTCTATATTTTGATATACAAGTTTTACAATTATTTTAACAAACTAACCTTTGATTTTTAATTACATAGCTTATTATTTAAATTAATCCAAAAATTGATTTCTTAATTTTGTAAATAAAGTGTTTAATATATGATCCATTAATTACGAGTAATTAATTAGAATTAATTAAGCTTAATTAAGTTAATTTTAAGGAGGTTAAAAGACTAAAAGGCTACAATTGAAAAAGCCTAATTAAACACAATGTGGCAAATTCTTTAAATCTAAACCAGCTCAAAACATTAGCCCAACGCCACCAAACCTGGTGCGGAACCAGCCTCTCTTATCCACCTTGGCAAGTCAGGCCAACTCCTGAAAGCCAATAGAATCGTGCCACATCACCTGTCTCACTCACTCATAGAACAAACATAGTTTATATGGGCCGTCGATCCAAATCATTGACGGTCCATGTTTTTTCCCGTTTTCAATTTTTTTTAACCCCACATTAGATATTACCTCAACTTTTGGATCATAAAGATCCAATGACTCCCGTATTCTCCTGATAACCTTATAAAAAAATCATATGACCTGAATTATCAGGGCGATTGATCAAATGATCCGACGGCCTAGATCCCGTCTTGCATTTTTAACCCAAAGATGCCCCTAACACTAATTCATTGTTTCCCAAAACAGTCGCCCCTCTTTCCTCTTTCCCTCTCTATTCTCTCTAACCCTCCATGCCCATCAATCATGAAACCTTGCACATATCGGTGCAAGGTCATAAATTCAAACCCCACAGCACTTAATCTGCCTCTTATGTCCACGAATCTAGCCTGATTCCTTCCTCGTTCATCACTAAAATTCAAAACCCCAATCTGAAACCCTAAACCTAAGGCGCGTAACTTAGAATCCATCAATCCCTCTTATGCCCTTTCAAATCGGAGCATGCATGGTTGATATCTTCAGATTCATCATCATTATTTGTTGTCCAGATGTCAAACACAATGACCTCTGGACATTGGAGATTTGACCCGTAGATCTTCATTTTCAACGGTCGAATCTTTCATCCTCGGGCCCAGGTAAAATCCTATGTGTTTTGCTGACTTCACTCCCTCTCCATCGTCATCTACCATATCGTCACCTTCCATTACCTATTTTAAATTATCCGGAACCCTAAGGCTTCAATAGCCACTATAAATAGGAGCTTTCAATGCTCTCACCTAACAACAACTTAGCATAGACGAATCTACCTAAAAGCATTGAATGATTTCAAAGTTTGAGTCTTTTTTGGTTAAATTTTAAAGTTCTAGTAGCATTATCTTAACTTCTCTTTCCTTTCTTTCATTCCTGCTTGAGTTGGGTCCTGGCCCCTAATTAATTGGGGTTTGGATTCCTAAGAAGCTAAGCGAAAGGCCCTTGTTGGGTGTGCTGTCCTGCAAAAGGTCAGTGTACACTGACCCTCCTTCTTCTTTGATTGTCTGCGCTTATTTGGTGTTTCTAGTGTCTTCTCTATTGATTTCCTTCCGTTCATGATATGTGTTAGTAGCTTATGATTGTCTATCATGTTCTGCTGCTCTCTGTGATAATGAGTTTCATGACTTAACTACATAAATATTTTCTATCATGAATAATAAATCCTGTCAAATCTCTTGAACTAGGCCTGAGTTAATGTTACACATGCTCTGTCAGTCGGATAATGACTGAACTGTTGTGTTTGGCTAAGTTAGTTAAACCATGACTTTTAGACTTTGTTTATTGTCATTTTAAGAGTTTACCAGTTGCACCATGTCCTATGGATCCTTATATTTGTAATACTATACCATGATATTGATCAAATAAAAGTGATCTTCATCACATATCATAATATGCCTTTGACATGCTTGTTTTGACTGAAACCATGTCTGTTGTACACACTTAAGAGTTCATATGTCCTCATGATCTGAACTTCTGTAAGGAATTCATTAGCCTAGTTATCCTGCTATTTGCTCATCTAATATGCCCTATGATCATAAAGCTTTGGGGAAATCTCACAGCATGTTGGTTAAGTGATCCTTAATGGCTTCTATACTTGTGTGTTTAACTAGTGATGCCTATGAACCTTCTACCTATTTCGCATTTAAGAAAGTTTCATGTATAAACTACCAGGTGCCTTATTTGAAAACTGTTTGTCAAAGAAAGAAACTAAATCTTGTCTGCTCTAATAACTTAACAACCTGAATGTGACGACCCGGTCAGTTGTCTCGTGTGTTGCCACTCCATCTTCCCCATTTTCTGTCTCATTATGTTGCGTTATCTGTGTTTTATGTAACCAAGTTGAGTAATTGAGTCCGAAGTGAAATTGGTAAGAAATGAGACACTTAGTCTCTTTCAAGAAGGGTTAAATCGAAAAAGTCAACCGGATCATGACCTATGAGTTAGGAGCTCGGATGTGAATTCCGAGGATTCGATTAGTTTCGGAAGATGATTTATGACTTAGGAGTGAAATTTGGAATTTGTTTTGGAGGTCCGGTGTAGAATTAGGCTTGAATTGGTGAAGTGAGAATTTTGGCGATTTTCGGTTGATAGGCGATATTTTGATTCGAGGGTCGGAATGGAATTCCGAAAGTTGCTGTAGCTTCGATATGTGAATTAGGACTTGTGCGTAAAATTTCAGGTCATTCGAACGTGGTTTGGTTGGGTTTAGATCAAAAGAGCGATTTTGAAGATTTTGAAATCCTTAGGCTTGAATCCGACGCGAATTTATGTTGATAGTTCCTTCTGAGCGTTCCGAAGGTTGGAACAAGTTTGAAAGATGTTGTGGGATGTGTTGGCAGGTTTGGTTGAGGGTCCAGAGGTCTCAGGTGAGTTTTGGGTGGTTAAACGGATTAAACCATCGTTGGAAAAGCAAAAGTTGCAGAAAAACCAGGTGAGAATGCGGACCGCATTTCTCACAGTGGAGTCACAAACTCAAAAAGAAATCTGGGCAAGATTCGCGACCAAAATGCGGCCAGAATGCGAACCGCAAACCTGAAATGCAAACTGCGTATTTGACAGTGGAGGTCGCATACTGAGACAGAAACTTGGACAAAAATATACGTCAGGAATTCGACGAGAATGCGATCGCGAAACATGAAATGCGAACTGCAAACCTCGCTTTGTGTTGATTTCGCGGTGAAGGCTAGGGCTATCTTCGCGATGGCTACATCAAATATGCGAACCACATACCTGTTATGCGATAGGTATGCGATCGCATATTTGGGCGGGCAAGGGTGTTTTAGCTCGATTTTTGACCACTCTATAAATAGAACTCAGTGCTCATTTTGCCATGCAAAACCCATTTCCATTACCCACGAAGAGAAACACCTCCAAACACCATAGAATCACAACAAATCAACCTCAAAACTATACCCAAAGGGAGAATTTCTTGAACAGGCTCTTAAGGAAGGGAGCTTTGACCATCTTGAATATAGTTAGAGCTAGGGAACTCAGATTGAAGCGAAATCTTGAAGGATTTTTGGAAGATTTCAAGAGAAACATCAGGGTAAGTGTTCCTAACCCAATCTTCGAGGAATTACCTCAGTTTATCACTGTTTTTAGCAATTAATTGATGATTTAAGTTGGGAAAAATTGTGGAAAACCCTAAGTTTAGATTTAAGAGTTGAAGGACGATCCGATGTCGGAATTCGATGAATTTTGTATGGTTGAACTCGTGAGGAGATAAGGAACTCGTTGGGATGGAAATTACTGAATTTCAAGGAGTGGGCCCAGAGCTCGAGTTTTCCTAATTTCAGGATTTTTGAGTATTTTTTATCGTTTTCACTTGGGCTTTGTTCCCTCAACATATTGTGACGTAATTGTTCTGAATTTTGATAGATTCGACGCACGTAAAGGGCAATTCAAAGGGCAAAGGCGTCGTGGGCTAAGGATTTAGCCGGATTGAGGTGAGTAATGATCTTAAATGATGTTCTGAGGGTTTGAAACCCCGGATTTGCACATCGTAGTGCTATATCGAGTGAGGCTTGCGCTCGATGATGAGCGTGGGGTCGTTTACTACTGGGGATTGTGACTTGGTCTGTCCCGATTGATGATATTACTATGCAATTGATTGAAACTTACGTGTTATCATCATTATTTGGGCTTCTTGCCGGTTATGTGAACCCTTCAGGGGTATTATTTGGGCTTCGTGCCGGTTATGTGGACCCTTCAGGGGTAATTTATTACTATTTTCTAACTGATTTGATTCATTTCTTAAACTCAGTTTTGAAATTTGAATGACTTTTCAAATGACGTAAATGGGATCGGGGGGCCCGCCGCCACGGAATTTGATAAATTGGATCGAGTGACACGCCATCACGAGATATTGCGCTACTGCACCCCCCCACAGTAAGTGTCGGGTACCCTTGGGAACGGGAGACACGCAGTCACGAGATATGACCTGGCCAGTCATGATATTTTCTTTTACTTCATGTTATTGACTTGATTATTTACATGTTATATTGTTCCATTATGGATTGTTGTATGCCTTATGCGTTTCCTTACTCTCAGATATTATTTATCATTAATACTCACTGAGTTGGAAGTACTCACATTACTCCCTGCACCATGTGTGCAGATTCAGGCATTATCGGTTCAGCTCCGAGACATTGACCACTACTGTTAGAGCGGCGATTTAAGGACTACGAGGTAGCTGTTGGCGTCCGCAGCCCCGTATCTCTTCTATATTGTTATTTCCACTTTCTTCAAACAATTGTGCCAAGATATTGTAATAGTAATCTTATTGTTAGGATTTTCATTAGTTGCTCATGACTTTGTGACACCCTGGTTCGGGCTGTAGTCGGGATGGTTCACTATATTTTTTCGCAAATTACTGTTATTAAACCGTACTTATATTATTTTCATATTGTTTAACTGTTTGAATGAAGCTCAGTTTGAATTGGCTGGCCTTGTCTTCATGAGAGGCGCCATCACGATCATGGTTGGGAATTTGGGTCGTGACAGCTTGGTATTAGAGCCTAGGTTACATAGGTCTCACGAGTCATGAGCGGGTTTAGTAGAGTCTCGCGGATCGATACGGAGACGTCTGTATTTATCTTCAAGAGGCTGCAGAACCTTTTTAGGAAAATTCCATATTCTTGAAATTCTTATCGTGCGAACTTGTTGATCCGAGTACTAAAACTTCTGCTATCCTATCCTCTCACAGATGGTGAGGCCACGGACTACCGGACGAGTTGGACGACCACCAGTACCACCCACTGAGGCCACCAGGGGCCGTGGACGCGGTCGTGGTCATGGTAGAGGCAGCGCGGCGAGGGCAGCGTCTGTTGATCCACCAGCTGCCCCAGCTCAAGAACAGGCTCCAGTAGCACCAGTTCAGGCACCAGCTGTGCCCATCGCTATTCCAGGTCTTCAGGAGACCTTGGCTCAAATATTATCTGTTTGCACTGGCCTGGCTCAATCGGTTTCAGCCACCACAGCCGCAACTACTTCGCAAGCCGGGGGAGGCAATCAAACTCCAGTTGCCCGTACGCCTGAGCAGGTAGTGCAGGGACTTCAAATGCCTGGGGCACCTCCAGCCCAGCCAGTTGCACCGGCTCAGGAATTCATAGTGCCAGTTATGCCAGATGATGAGCAGCGTCGCCTTGAGAGGTTTGGCAGACTCCAGCCTCCGTCATTCAGTGGTGCTGAGGGCGAGGATGCCTAGGGTTTTCTTGATAAGTGTCAGCGAATGCTCCGGACAGCCGGGATTCTTGAGTCTAGCGGGGTGGCATTCACCACCTTTCAGTTTACGGGAGGTGCCTTTAATTGGTGGGAGGCGTGTGAGAGGCGTAGGCCGGTTGATGCAGCGCACCTTACTTGGCAGCAGTTTTCCGCTCTTTTCTTGGAGAAATATGTGCCGCAGTCTCGCAGAGAGGAGCTGCGTAGACAGTTTGAATGGCTGCTACATGGGGATATGACTATGTTGCAATATGAGTCAAAATTTTCTGAGTTGGCTCGACACGCTGTCTGGATGGTTCCGACTGATCGTGAAAGGATCAGGAGGTTTGTGGATGGCCTTAACCATAATCTTCGAATCCTCATGACCAGGGAGAGAGTATTGGGTGCTACTTTCGAGGAAGTGGTTGACATAGCTCGCGAGATTGAGATGGTTCGCCGTCAGGAGCGAGAGGAGAGGGAGGCTAAGAGGCCTCGAGGATCGAGTAGTTATAGTGGTACTCCTTCGAGAGGCCAGTTTCAGCAAGGTAGAGATCGTTCCTTCAGGCCTACTCAGCCAATCCGCCCAGGGTATAGTGGGGCATATGCAGGTCGTGATTATCATGGATTGCAGCAGGGCCAGTCATCACTCAGCGCCCTTCCAGCTCATGCTCCGTCAGCCCAGGGTCCTTCTAGGCCGATTGCATTTGCTAGTGCACCAGTGAACTGTTATGAGTGTGGCGAGATGGGCCACGTGCGGAGGTATTTTCCTAATCGTGGTGCTAGATCGTCCCAACAGAGGGGTCAACCCTCGACTGCTAATCCAGTTACCTCACCACCCGCCCAGCCAGTTAGGGGTGGAGGTCAGGCAGCCAGAGGCCGCCCAAGAGGGGGAGGTCGAGCAGGTGGTGGCCAGGCCCGATTCTATGCTATCCCAGGAAGGACAGATGCCAGTGCTTCAGATACCGTTATTACAGGTATTGTTTCAGTCTGCCACAAAGATGCCTCTGTATTATTTGATCCCGGTTCCACTTATTCATATGTGTCGTCATATTTTGCTCAATATTTGGGTATGCCCCAGGAGTTTCTTGCTTTACCTGTTTATGTGTCTACCCCGGTGGGCGATACTGTTGTTGTGGACCGTGTATACCGGTCGTGTATAGTGACTATTGGGGGTCTGGAGACCCGAGTGAACCTATTGCTACTAAGCATGGTAGATTATGATGTCATTTTAGGCATTGATTGGCTATCTCCATGTCATGCTATTTTAGACTGTCATGCTAAGACAGTTACTTTGGCTATGCCAGGTGTGCCGCGGATAGAGTGGCGTGGCGTGACTGATCATATTCCTAGTAGGGTGATATCATACTTGAAACCCCAGCGTATGGTTGGGAAGGGTTGCCTTGCATACCTAGCATTTGTGAGGGATGCTGGAGCTGCTACTCCAAGCATCGATTCTGTTCCAGTTGTGCGGGATTTTCCTGATGTATTTCCTGCAGACCTGCCGGGCGTGCCACCGGACAGGGATATTGATTTTGGCATTGACCTGGTGCCGGGCACTCAGCCCATCTCTATTCCACCGTATCGTATGGCACCAGCAGAGTTGAAGGAGTTGAAAGAGCAACTTCAGGAACTCCTAGATAAGGGGTTCGTTCGGCCTAGTGTGTCACCTTGGGGTGCACCGGTTCTATTTGTGAAAAAGAAAGATGGCACGATGAGAATGTGAATCGATTATAGGCAACTGAACAAGGTAACAATCAAGAACAAATATCCTTTGCCTCGCATCGATGATTTATTTGACCAGCTGCAGGGAGCACGAGTGTTCTCTAAGATTGATCTCCATTCAGGATATCACCAGTTAAAGATCAGGGATGCAGATATTCTTAAGACTGCTTTCCGGACTATATATGGCCATTATGAGTTTCTTGTTATGTCTTTCGGGCTAACCAATGCCCCAGCAGCGTTCATGTAGTTAATGAACAATGTATTTCGGCCTTATCTGGATTTGTTCGTGGTGGTATTCATTGATGATATTCTGGTGTACTCGCGTAATCAAGAAGAGCATGCAGAACATTTGCGAGTTGTATTACAGAGACTGAGGGAGGAGAAGCTTTATGAAAAATTCTCTAAGTGCGAGTTTTGGCTCAATTCAGTGGCTTTCTTGGGGCACGTGGTGTCCAGCGAGGTATACAGGTTGACCCAAAGAAGATAGAGGCGGTCCAGAGTTGGCCTAGACCGTCCTCGGTCACAGAGATTCGTAGCTTTCTTGGGTTGGCAGGCTACTATCGCCGGTTTGTTCAGGGTTTCTCATCCATTGCGTCGCCCTTGACCAAATTGACCCAGAAGGGTGTTCCATTTGTATGGTCGGACAAGTGTGAGGAGAGCTTTCAAAAGCTCAAGGAAGCCTTAACCACAGCTCCAGTATTGGTTATACCATCAACCTCAGGTTCGTATACCGTGTACTGTGATGCCTCAAGAATTGGGATCGGTTGTGTACTAATGCAGGAGGGTAGAGTTATTGCTTATGCTTCTCGTCAGTTGAAGCCTCATGAGAAGAACTACCCCGTGCATGATTTGGACCTGGCTGCTATAGTTCATGCTTTAAAGATTTGGAGGCATTACTTGTATGGCGTATCTTGTGAAGTATTTACTGATCACCGTAGCCTTCAACATCTATTCAAGCAAAAGGATCTAAATTTGAGGCAGCGGAGATGGCTGGAATTGCTCAAGGATTACGATATTACTACACTATACCATCCGGGAAAGGCCAACGTGGTGGCCGATGCTTTGAGCCGAAAGGTAGTGAGCATGGGGAGTTTGGCATACATTCCAGTTGGAGAGAGACCTCTCGCAGTTGATGTCCAGACCTTGGCCAATAGGTTTTTGAGATTAGACATCTCGGCATCCAATCAGGTATTGGCTTGCGTGGTTTCTCGGTCTTTGTTATACGATCGCATCAGGGAGCGTCAGTATGACGATCCCCATTTTCTTGTCCTTAAGGACAGAGTCCGGCATAATGATGTTAAAGATGTGACCATCGGCGATGATGGAGTGTTGAGGATGCAGGGCCGGATTTTTGTACCCAATGTGGATGGGCTCCGAGAGTTGATTCTGGAGGAGGCCCATAGCTCACGGTAT
>MCJB01013825.1:31874-55607 GCA_002018475.1 Nicotiana obtusifolia | reverse complement strand
TGTGGATCGGCTGACCAAGTCCGCGCACTTCATTCCTGTGTGTACTACCTATTCTTCAGAACGATTGGCAAGGATTTATATCCGAGAGATTTTTTGGTTGCATGGTGTTCCAGATTCTATCATTTCAGATAGAGGTACTCAGTTCACTTTGCAGTTCTGGAAAGCCGCGCAGAGGGAGTTGGGTACTCAGGTGGAATTAAGCACAACATTTCATCCTCAAACGGATGGGCAGTCCGAGCGTACCATCCAGATATTAGAGGACATGCTACGGGCATGCGCTATTGATTTCGGAGGCTCATGGGATGAGTTTCTGCCTCTTGTAGAGTTCGCTTATAACAACAGCTATCAGTCAAGTATTCAAATGGCTCCGTATGAGGCTTTGTATGGGAGACGGTGTAGATCTCCGGTTGGTTGGTTCGAGCCCGGCGAAGCTAGGCTATTGGGGACTGACTTGGTTCAGGATGCCTTAGAGAAGGTGAAAACAATCCAGGAGAGGCTCCGTACAGCACAATTGAGGCAGAAGAGTAATGCCGACAGGAAGGATCGAGATGTGTCTTACATGGTTGGCGAGAAGGTCTTGCTGAAGGTTTCGCCCATGAAAGGTGTTATGAGATTCAGGAAGAAAGGGAAATTAAGTCCTCGGTTCATTGGGTCGTTTGAAGTACTTCGAAGAGTCGGGGAGGTGGCTTATGAGCTTGCCTTGCCACCCAGTCTGTTGAGTGTGCACCCAGTATTTCATGTTTCGATGCTCCGAAAGTATATTGGAGATCCGTCTCATATTTTGGACTTCAGCTCGATTCAGTTGGATGATAATTTTACCTATGAAGTGGAGCCAATGGCGATTTTGGATCGTCAGGTTCGGAAGTTGAGGTCCAAGGAGATAGCTTCACTAAAAGTTCAATGGAGAGGTCGGTCCGTCGAGGAGGCTACCTGGGAAACCGAGCAAGAGATGCGGAGCAAATATCCTCACCTATTTGAGACTTCAGGTATGTTTCTTGACTCGTTCGAGGACGAACATTTGATCAAGAGGGGGAGAATGTGACGACCCGGTCAGTTGTCTCGTGGGTTACCACTTCGTCTTCCCATTTTCTATCTCATTATGTTGCGTTATCTGTGTTTTACGTAACCAAGTTGAGTAATTGAGTCCGGAGTGAAATTGGTAAGAAATGAGACACTTAGTCTCTTTCAAGAAGGGTTAAATCGAAAAAGTCAACCGGATGATGACCTATAAGTTAGGAGGCTCGGATGTGAATTCCGAGGATTCGATTAGTTTCGGAAGATGATTTATGACTTAGGAGTGAAATTTGGAATTTGTTTTGGAGGTCCGGTGTAGAACTAGGCTTGAATTGGTGAAGTGAGAATTTTGGCGATTTCCGGTTGATAGGCGAGATTTTGATCCGAGGGTCGGAATGGAATTCCGAAAGTTGCTGTAGCTTCGATATGTGAATTAGGACTTGTGCGTAAAATTTTAGGTCATTCGAACGTGGTTTGGTTGGGTTTAGATCAAAAGAGCGATTTAGAAGATTTTGAAATCCTTAGGCTTGAATCCGACGCGAATTGATGTTGATAGTTCGTTCTGAGCGTTCCGAAGGTTGGAACAAGTTTGAAAGATGTTGTGGGATGTGTTGGCAGGTTTGGTTGAGGTTCCAGAGGTCTCGGGTGAGTTTTGGGTGGTTAAACGGATTAAACCATCGTTGGAAAAGCAAAAGTTGTAGAAAAACTAGGTGAGAATGCGGACCGCATATCTCACAGTGAAGTCGCAAACACAAACAGAAATCTGGGCAAGATTCGCGACCAAAATGCGGCCAGAATGCGAACCGCAAACCTGAAATGCGAATCGCATATTTGACAGTGGAGGTCGCATACTGAGACAGAAACTTGGACAAAAATCTACGTCAGGAATGCGACGAGAATGCGATCGCGAAACATGAAATGCGAACCGCAAACCTCGCTTTGTGTTGATTTCGCGGTGAAGGCTAGGGCTATCTTCGCGATGGCTACATCAAATATGCGAACTGCATACCTGTTATGCGACAGATATGCGATCGCATATTTGGGCGGGCAAGGGTGTTTTAGCTCAATTTTTGACCACTCTATAAATAGAACTCAGTGCCCATTTTTCCATGCAAAACCCATTTTCATTACCCACGAAGAGAAACACCTCCAAACACCATAGAATCACAACAAATCAACCTCAAAACTATATCCAAAGGGAGAATTTCTTGAACAGGCTCTTAAGGAAGGGAGCTTTGACCGTCTTGAACATGGTTGGAGCTAGGGAACTCGGATTGAAGCGAAATCTTGAAGGATTTTTGGAATATTTCAAGAGAAACATCGGGGTAAGTGTTCCTAACCCAATCTTGGAGGAATTACCTCTGTTTATCACTGTTTTTAGCAATTAATTGATGATTTAAGAGTTGAAGGACGATCCGATGTCGGAATTCGATGAATTTTGTATGGTTGAACTCGTGAGGAGATAAGGAACTCGTTGGGATGGAAATTACTGAATTTCGAGGAATTGGCCCGGGGCTCGGGTTTTGCTAATTTCGGGATTTTTGAGTATTTTTTATCCTTTTCTCTTGGGCTTTGTTCCCTCAACATATTGTGACGTAATTGTTCTGAATTTTAATAGATTCGACGCACGTGAAGGCCAATTCAAAGGGAAAAGGCGTCGTGGGCTAAGGATTTAGACGGATTGAGGTGAGTAATGATCTTAAATGATGTTCTGAGGGTTTGAAACCCCGGATTTGCACATCGTAGTGCTATATTGAGTGAGGCTCGCGCTCGATGATGAGCGTGGGGGTCGTTTACTACTGGGGATTGTGACTTGGTCCGTCCCGATTGATGATTTTACTATGTAATTGATTGAAACTTACGTGTTATCATCATTATTTGGGCTTCTTGCCAGTTATGTGAACCCTTCAGGGGTATTATTTGGGCTTCGTGCCGGTTATGTGGACCCTTCAGGGGTAATTTATTACTGTTTTCTAACTGATTTGATTCATTTCTTAAACTTAGTTTTGAAATTTGAATGACTTTTCAAATGATGTAAATGGGATCGGGTGGCACGCCGCCACGGAATTTGATAAATTGGATTGGGTGACACGCCGTCACGAGATATTGCGCTACTGCACTCCCCCACAGTAAGCGCCGGGTACCCATGGAACGGGTGACACGCCGTCACGAGATATGACCTGGCCAGTTATGATATTTTCTTTTACTTCATGTTATTGACTTGATTATTTACATGTTATACTGTTCAATTATGGATTGTTGTTCGCCTTATGCGTTTCCTTACTCTCATATGTTATTTATCATTATTACTCACTGAGTTGGAAGTACTCACATTACTCCCTGCACCATGTGTGCAGATTCAGGCGTTATCGGTTCCGCTCCGAGACATTTACCACTACTATCAGAGCGGCGATTTAGAGACTACGAGGTAGCTGTTGGCGTCCGCAGCCCCGTATCTCTTCTATATTGTTATTTCCACTTTCTTAGAACAATTGTGCCAAGATATTATAATAGTAATCTTATTGTTAGGATTTTCATTAGTTGTTCATGACTTTGTGACACCCCGGTTCGGGCTGTAGTCAGGATGGTTCACTATATTTTTCCGCAAATTACTGTTATTAAACCGTACTTATATTATTTTCGTATTGGTTAACTGTTTGAATAAAGCTCAGTTTGAATTGGCTGGCCTTGTCTTCATGAGAGGCGCCATCACGATCATGGTTGGGATTTTGGGTCGTGACACTGAACTACGTAAAAATCTGAAATGAAAGATTGCTATTGTCATTCCTAGGCTTAAATAAACACATTAATGCTTGCTTGACTTGTTAAAATGAATACTACCCCATACTTGATTGATATCCTTTGCTTAGTTATGAATCTGGATATTGGCTGAGAATCTAATAGGCTAAGAATCATGTTATTTAGCTCAAACAAGATCAAAACTGACCTTATTACCTATATGGGGGCCTCTGCTGATGTTACTACCCTTAGGAAATTTGAACAAGGGTATCACTAAATGTATCTAGTAGAGTGAAGATTTAACCATGTGTGTGTGAAGTTCTTATTGTTATGAAAATAGTTTAAATGACTGTTGAAGTACTGTGAACTTAGTTAAGAATTACTAAAAGTTTGAACCCCTTAGTAGAACTAATAAGATTAATATTCATCACTTAACTTAGCACGTCTAAACATGGACTAGTCTTCTGATGGCTTGCCATGAACTCTCCTTGTTTTACATCTGTAATAGTCTCCCTAAATGTTTTGATACATGCTATGAATGGTCATTGATATTATAAGTGCTTGTAGTAGTTTACCTCTTTGTGTTTGGGTTCTGATCTTAAGGCTGATGGTGTAATTCTAATATGTTTATGTCTTTGCACTTTGATGACATTCCATGTAGCTTCTAAACTTTGTGTATTTGAACCTTTTGTGTCGGTTACTGCTCTCAAGATAACTACTGGGTGAATACTTCATTTGTGTCCAAACCTTTGAGGAGGAGTGAGTAATTAAGGGTATTTAGGGAGGAACCTGGTTTGTGGTTAAGATACCCTTCCCTGACACAAGCACTGCTCGTGGTCCCTGAGACCCTTGTAAACTCTGAAGTGTTAGGGATCCAAAGTGTATCTTATCCATGAATAAGGTTTTATCTTAACCCCTTAATTATTAACTCTTATTAATCCATTTAGGATTAGCACAAATGGATTTGATTACACTGTATTCTTTAGTTTCATTTATATGTTGTGATTTACTTTGTTAAGCCTCGTATTGATTTCACTAATGGACCTTTATTTCTTTTGTGTGCATGATTGAGTTGGGCCTGCTAAGTTCTTTGGTGAACTCAAGACCCAAGTTCCAGTCTAGGATCTCTTTTGCTGTACAAAGTCTGCCGTTGCTTAAGATCTGCTGGGACTGGTCCACCAGACCATTGTCAAAGAGTCCAGTTTCCTTTTCCCTTCTCCTTTAGACAATAAAATTAGTTGCTCATTTCTGTGTATATGTATTTGATACTAACATTATTATTGGATGCTTATGTTGTATGTTGATCATTTTAGGATTCTAGGAAAACCAAAACCATAGGTAAATAAAGAAAGTATCTAAGTTTATATAATGAAATAGTTCGATATAAACTGACCATTTTCAACAAAGTTTTGAGTCTTAAACAGATTTGAAAGCGATGCAACCTCTCTTTGGAAAAAATAAGAAATGAAAGGATGTATACAAGGCCAATATTCAAGAAAGAAAAAAAACAAACATGGTGGAGATTAAGAATTATCAAACTTCAGTGAATTTCCCGAAAAAATATGGCTTCAATTGAAATTGATTTTCAAAGGTAAATCTATGACACATCTTCTAGTAGTCTTTAATTTCACTAAATTACATGAATAGCCACATTATTTCAAGAGACAAAATATTCAAAATATAGTAGTCTCTTACAAGTCTTTCTCGACTTTGAGGGTATAAACATTTTAAAGGATTTTTATATGTTATAAGTAGAACCTATAACTTTTTTCCAAGAACATACACCACTTTCTTTCAAAATAAGTGGACTTCAAATAAGAATTAGGATATGCCACAAATTTTATGCACCTAATTAAGTAGAATGTAGACCTTTACTTTTCTGAACCTAGCCTAAGTCTTAAGGATCTACCTCAGGTAGATTCTAAGGGGTGCCTAATACCTTCTCCTTAGAAGATAAGAACCCTTACCCAAAATCTCATCGGTTAAGCAGACCAATAGGATAATAATCTCATAGACAGATATGTACCCTAATATACCTTAAAATATTAGGTGGCGACTCTCTTTTATCAACAACAGAAGAATCACTAGTTGAATCTTGTTTTAACATATGCAAAATAGGGTGAAACAATCGTGGCTCCGGTGGGAGTTGGGTCGTGACAAGTTGGTATCGGAGCACTAAGTTGCTTAGGTCTCACGAGTCATGAGCAGGTTTAGTAGAGTCTTACGGATCGGTACGGAGATGTCTATACTTATCTTCATGAGGCTACCGAACTGTTAGGAAACTTCAGTATCTTGCATTATTGTCGTGCAGATTTGTTATTTCCAAAGCTTGAAACTTGACACTTTTATTCTCTCACTGATGGTGAGGACACGTGCGACCGGATCAGGCAGATTGCTGCCAGTACCACTTTCACGACACAAAATCCTAACCTGTCATGATGGCACCTATCGTTGTACTAGGCAAGCCGACATTTATGAAATAACTCCAACATTTAACAGAAAACAGATTTAAAACAGATTAAATAATAAAACTTCTCATAAACAGGATAGAAAATCCAAAACACACAACACAAAAATTCCTAACATTGTGGTGTCACTTAGTAGATGAGCATCTATACATCACAAGTTTGGAAAACACTGTGTAATATAGTCTGAAACTAAATATAATAAGTGAAAAGATAGGGAATGAGAGACAAGATCTGCACACGAAGTGCAGGGTGTAGCGTGAGTACAACCAACTCAGTAAGTAACAATACTGAATAAAGAACTGAGTGTAGTGACGAGCTTCACAATTCTAGTTCAATTACAGTGATTTTAACATAGAAAGGTAGGCATGCTTTCAAGTTCGACAATTAAGGCCGAAACAGTAATTTAGTTCTACTGAAACAGAGTGTAATATCTTTCAGAAATTTCAAGACAGTGATACATGGCAGCTACAAGTTAAAGAAGTTAAAGAAAGCCCTATCCCTTTGGAGCAAGGCTACTTTTGGAGACATCTTTCAGATCATAGCAAGCATGGAGGAAGTGGTTCTTGTCCATAAACAACAGTTTGAGGAGAGACCTACTGCCCAAAACAGAGAAAGATTACAAAAGGTACAAGCTCAAATGGTCAGACATCTAGTTGTAGAAGAACATTTCTGGAAATAAAAAGCAGGAATGGCTTGGTTCAAATATGGAGATAGAAACACCAAATTCTTCCACACTCAAGTCAATGGCAGAAGGAGAAGGCTACAATTAAAAGAATTCAAAACAATGCTGGCCTTTTGGTTAGAAGAACAGGAGCAGATTGTGGAAGAAGCCATCTCATACTACAAGGACCAATTCACTGAGGAAACTACTCCCACAGACTTCAAAATTCTGGAAAACATCCAGCAATTAATAGACTCACAGCAAAATGCAGAGCTGACCAGGCTACCATCAAAAGAAGAAACTAAACAACCTGTCTTCAGCCTCAACAAAGACAGTGCAGGAGGTCCAGATGGCTTCACAGGTACCTTCTATCAGTCCTGCTGGGAAATCATAGGAGAAGACATACATAACATGGTTACAACATTCTTCTCAGGAAGACATCTTCAAAAAAGTATAACACACACAAATTTGGTCCTTATTCCAAAAAAGAAGGAGATAGAAACTTTCTCTGATCTAAGACCAATAAGCCTGAGCAACTTCATCAACAAGGTCTTCTCGAGAATCATACATGAAAGATTATTGGTCTTCCTACCCTCCCTAATCTCCCAGGAACAAGTTGGGTTTGTAAGAGGCAGAACAATAGTGGAAAATGTTCTTCTGGCACAGGAAATCATCACAGACATTTGGAAAAGAATAAAGGCAGGTCCAAATGTTGTTATCAAGCTAGACATTACCAAGGCCTTCGACAGAATATCTTGGTTATATATAGCAAAAGTTCTCAGGAAGATGGGCTTCAATGGAACCTTCATAGGCATGATCATGGACATAGTGGGCAACAATTGGTATTCAGTCCTCATTAATGGCAAACCACATGGTTTCTTCAAATCAACAAGAGGTGTCAAACAAGGAGATCCCCTGTCCCCTACTCTTTTCATCATTGCTGCTGAAGCACTTTCAAAAGGACTAAATGCACAGCATCAAAACACTTGTTTCAAGAGTTTTGGATTGCCAAGAAGAAGCCCAAGAATCAATCATCTATCATATGCAGATGACATGATCATCTTCTCATCATCAAATGCTAATTCACTACAGTTAGTAATGGAGACACTGAGTGCATATGAAACAGCTTTAGGACAGCTAATAAACAGGAGCAAGTCAGCTATCTACATGCATCACTCAGCTGCCTCAGAGGCAGTAGAAAGAACAGAAAGAATCACAAGAATTGGAAGGCAGAACTTTCCATTCACCTATCTAGGCTGTCCCATATACTACTCAAGGAAAAGAATCATCTACTATCAAGGCATTGTGAACAACATACAAGATAGATTGCAATCCTGAAAAGGGAAACTACTTTCTATAGGAGGTAGAGCCATATTGATCAAACATGTTTTGCAAAGTATGCCAGTGCATCTATTATCAGCAGTGAATGGCAATTGGAATAGGCAGCAACTATCAGAACACTTGCCACAGGACATGGTAGAACACATAACCACCACAATAAAGCCCCCAAGGATGGAAAACACTTGGGATATCTCATACTGGATGCTACAGAATCAAGGACAATTCACAGTCAAAAAACAGCATGGGAATACTTGAGAAAAAGGGAAGATCCTAAAATAGCATATGAGAAGATCTGGGTAAAGGGACTCCCTTTCAAAATTGCTTTCTTCATGTGGAGAGTCTAGACCGCAAAACTACCACTTGATGACATCCTAAAAAGATGGGGGTATCAACTGCCTTCAAAATGCTGGTGCTACACTGATTCAAAGGAAGAAAGCATGGCTCACCTCTTCTACACTTCAGATACTGCCACCAAGCTGTGGAAATACTTCATGCAAAGAGCAGGAATCTCAATTGAGGAATTAACATTCCATCAAGCAATAACAAAATGCTGGACAGCACAAACAGTCAACAGACTGAAACCAGTAATGTAGGCACTCCCAGCATGCATCATATGGGAACTATGGAAAAGAAGAAATAGCTACAAACATGGGAAACCAGTAACAACTGGTAGAGTAATCTACCAAATTTCCACAATACTGCAAGCTTTAGTCCACACCAGAAAGCCAGGAATCAATGTCCCACACAAATGGCAGGATCTTTTACACATGCTAGAGAACTACTCCCCAAGACTAAGCTACAAAAAAGTCAACTAGGAATCCCCTTTGCCAGGATGGATAAAGATTAATACTGATGGAGCATCAAAAGGGAACCCAGGAAGAAGCTCATTTGGCTTCTGTGTGAGAAATGAAACAGGGGACCTAATTTATGCACTTGGCACAGAATGCTTAGAGGGAACCAACACAGTTGCAGAAACAACAACCATTTAGGAAGCATTAAGATACTGTAGCATACAAGGCTTCACTAACATCTGGCTACAAACAGACTCCATGCTCTTAAACAATATCATTAATGGCTCATGAAAGCCACCCTGGTGCATAGCTGATCAAATAGAAGAAATCCTCCAACTCAAAGACTCCCTTGCCCTGATAGTGTCACACACATATAGGGAGGGAAACAAACTGGCAGATCACCTTGCCAATTATGCTCTTAACTTTGGAAGAATAGAGTGTCATCACTTCAATCAACTGGACTCAACAGGCAGGAAGATCTTAAATGCAGACAAAATGCAATGCGCATACATAAGGGTGAATGTGACAAAATGACAAGTTGTTCTTTGTACACCACAGGACAGGACCTCTGTTTAAAATCACAAAGCACACAAGAAGGGGATGAAACCTTTACCAGTAAAATACTATTTTCCACACTTTAAATCTGATTGTTTATGTGCAGGGTGCTGGAAACACAGAATTAGATACAACAGCAGCACAATTGATGTCCAAGCAGCAGCAACAGAGGAACAAAGCAGCTACGAACTCAGCAGCAATACAAGGAACAAACTTAGCATCAAACAGATAGCAGCAACAGTGTTCTTCATAAAGCAAGCCAAGGTAGCCTCACTGCAACAAAAGCATCAGAAACATCAGCAGAGCAGCAACACCAGCAAGATGCTGGATAACTCAGGACAGCAGAACAAAGGGTGGAGGAAACAAACCAGAACTAAGAGAGCAAATAACAGGAACATCACTCTGTACAATCAGTGACAGCTTCCAGCATCAGGGAAGGAATAGTTGATTCAACAAACAGTCCACAAACTGCTCAACAACAGCAATACCATTGGCAGAGATCAACAGAAACAGAACACTTCAAGGAAGCCAAAGCCAACAGAAGAAGCAACAATCTCAGCAGCAGTAACCAAGTTCAACAACATGGAAACAGCAACAGCAGATACACAAAGCATGGCAAGGCAGCCTCAATGCAGCAAAGGAACCAATTACACCAGCAGCAAAACATCATAATCAGCAATGCAAAAACTCAGCACTCAGAGCACCAGCTTTCAAACAGGCAGCAGAGACATAATAACAAGGCTACTGCAACAAATCATCAGAGGATCAGCAAGATTGGAGTTTGGAAACACAGTCTAAGCACAAAGTCAGCACAACAATACCAACAGCCCATACACAACAATCCAGCACAAACAATGCACCTGAAGACAGCAGGAACAGAAACAAGCAATGCAGGGAAAGCCAAGAAAGAAAAAATTGTCAAGAACCAATAACACAGGTATCAGCAACACAGATATGCAAAGTCAAAGATAAGCAGCAAAGCAAGGCAAACTAAGGAAGCACTGCATCAGCACTTCATCACTACCAACAACATCATTAACAACTGTAACAAACATAATAGATACAGGAGTACCAGTGACAAAAACAGCATCAACATTGCAGGAAACTGTTGTCATAGGTCAAGGTTATTGGTGCAATTGTATTGTGCGGTATTAGCACCCCCGGTGCTCAATCTAATGCAATTGCATCAATCACCTTACTCCTATACAAACAACAGTACACATAGGAGATACACAACATTAAAGCACAACACCCTGAAATACTATCTCTGGATCAACACTGGACAAGATTCACCCTACACCAGGAACAACATGTTCAGTAAAGACAATAGCAGTGCACACAAAACAACCATCAGCATCACAGTCAGCAACAAAACACACCCTTAACCATCAAAAACACCTCTCAACAGGTCCACCCCCACCACAGATGCAATATCAAACACCAGCAGGCACCAGGCCAATACCAACAGCCACACTGCATATAGGAGCAAGAACACATACATAAGCAGGCAGCAGGCCAATATAAGCAGAAGCTATAGTAACATAACTTCTGCCCAATTCCCAGCAATGATCACATCACCACACAGGAAAAGCAACAGAGAAGTAGTAACAAAAAGAGCAGCACAGGACAGCAACAGATGCCATCAGCAGCAGCAGGATAACCAAGAATCAAGCCAACATTTACATAAAGAAAGAGCAGCATGCAGAGACAGCAGAAAGAACAGTAATCACAGAAGTCACAACAGCCTCCACAAGAAGCAGGACATCTTCAAGCAGACCTTGACACACTCTAGACCATGCCACTGTCAGGGAAAATGGAACAGCTTTGCAGAACATCCAAAACTGAGACAAAACAAAGGGGACCAATGGACACATGATTCACTTCTTAGTCATTACCCACCTTTTGTCCAAAGCTTTTACGACAGATCAAGAAAGATACTTCTCACCCATCCATTAGGGGACTACATGTAATTAGTATAGTCGACCTAGACTAATTTCACATCGCTTTTGTACATATGACTATCTATCATTATTATAAGATACATAGTCATTACATTAACATAGGTCTGACTTATTTAGACTTTTTTTATCACAAAGGGAGGAGGATCACAAACACCTTCCACTCTTTGGGTACCTTTAAGACAAGGTACATGTACTTTTTTAGGGAGGTTAGATTCATGTCCCCATCCGTTTATGTACATTTTGTTATTTGAATAGAATAAAAAACATATTTTACAAAAAAAAAAAAAAATAATTATGAGATGTCATGTGAGGTTCTTTTTGTTAAAAAACTATTAGTGCTCCATGCGAAAGAAACAAGATTATTTTGATCAAAGTCCAAAGATACCGGACAATTTTGGGCTTTTTTCATTTCCACTTGCGTTTCCTTTAAAATAATTTGATTTCTGATTTGGGAATTGGTATTGTCAAGTGTACACCCTTTGAGGTTTTCTGTATTGTAATAGTGGGATTAATTGGAGGAGATGCTGGTGAATTATTATATCAGGATGTTCTTGGAGGATAATTGATATGAAAGAATTAATTGAAATTGCTGCTAGGTGTTGAATATTGTTGCTGAGAATGTAACTGCCAGCGCAACACAGAAACAGGGGTGTTCTAGGTGCTTTTCCATTGATTTTCTGTTAAATATTATCAGCGCAATACAGAAATTGGTAGCTCTATGTTTTCTCTGTTCACGTATTCATCTTTGGATCCTCCACCACATGAGGTGATTAGGTGATGCAATGGATAATTTATTTCCAGTGGTTCTTTGTAGATCCTCGAAAACATACATCACTTTCAAAAGCAAATGAGTACATAGATCAGTCCTTTATGTTGGTCATGTTTCCCGGGAGCTATATTATCCTTTATCTTTTCTAATAAAGTGAATGTAAGCAAATGGCTACATGTATGTCGAACATACCTGTTAACATAAGTTTCTTTCCTTCGTCCTTGCATCCATGACAACACTAGAATTTATTTCCTCCTTATTTCCAGAATATGCTTATAAACTTATTCATTCAGTTATTTCGTCTTTCTTTAGTTGCTTTTAGTGGATGTGGCTGAATGCATAAGTTTAGAAGTCTGGTTTAATGATTTGGATTTGCTATTGATTTTGGCTTCTTCATTTGTACCAACTTATTTCTTTTCAAAATGCTTTATGCTTGAGTTTTTCATGGACCATACCCACTTTTATAAAACCAACCCTGGAAGGGTAATAACTTTATTTATCTTCTTTTGTAGGTGGAGCAAATGAAGAAAACGGAGATGGAGACAGTAAAGATATAGACCTTACTTAAAGAATTTTGAATTGTTGTAGATGTTTAGGAATCTTTTGTTATCAACATTTGACACTTACTCTAACTCTTGAAGTATTGAACCGTAAAACTTAATCGCTTGGGTTAATTAGAACATTTTGCTTTTATGGATATTATTAGCTTATTGGACAATATAGATTATGAATATTTCTATTTTGTGATTTATATAAATTTCAGTTTATTAAAAAATATTTATGCATGTGAATATTTATTTAAAGCCGGGGCTATATTATTGTGTCAATTAAACTGTTACAATAACCTACTAGAACCGTTGTAATAAGACACCAGTACAATTTCTATAGACAATGTAAACCGTTCCAACAGGTCCTGCAAATCGTCTAAAATCGAACGATGAACCGTTTCATTAGGGTGTTAAAACCGTTGCAATAGAAAACAAAATCATTACGATAGCATGATAAAACTGTTTGAATATCTCTTAGTCGTCGTGGCAATAGCTTACAGAACCGTTGCAGTAAATTATATGGTAATGGTTTTCAACCGTCGTAGTAAATAAAATGGTAACAGTTTTAAACCATTGGATTAAATACATGAAAACGATTTTCAACCGTTGCAGTAGAAAAGAATACTCAGTCGCTTCAGACAAAGGAAGAACCGTTGCGATAGCTAGTACTATAGCAACGATATGGTGAACCGTTCCAAGAACCGTTCCTCTAGCTCTATTGGCACGCGGCCTGGTGAACAGTTGCTATACAGTTCCAATATATCTATGGCAATGGTTTCCATATCTTTGGCAACGATTTTCTAACTGTTGCCATATGCCTATTTTCTAGTAGTGTCAAGGTATGATTCTAGATGGACAAACGTTTGTTTAAGAGGGGGAGAATATAACGACCTGGCCGATTGTTTCGTGTATCGTAGCCCCATTCCCCTATTATTTCCTCTTCTATGTTTATTTGTGGTTATGTGACTTATCGAAGTGATTGGATTAGTTTCAGGAGAGTTTGGCGTTGAATTGGAACATTTAGACCAAAGGTTGGAAGCTTAAGTTAAAAGAGTTTACCAGAGTTTGACTTTTGAGTGAACCATTTTGGAATGGAGTTTTGATGGTTCCAATAGTTTCATATAGTAATTTTGGACTTAGGAGTATGTCCGAATATTGATTTGGAGGTCCGTAGGTTGGTTTGAGGCTTTTTGGCGAATGTTAGAAAGGTGAAGGGTTTGAAGTTTGAAAGGTTTGGCCGAGAGTTGACTTTGTTGATACCGGGTTTAGATTTTGGTTCCAGAAGTTGGAATAGGTTCATTGTTTCATTTAGGACTATTGCGCAAAATTTGAGGTCATTCGTAGTTGATTTGATATGGTTCAACATTAGTTTTAGAAGTTGGAAGTTCATTAGTTTCATGAGGCTTGAATTGGGGTGCGATTCGTGATCTTGATATTGTTTGATGTGATTTGAGGCATCGAGTAAGTGCGTAATGTGTTTTAGGACTTGTTGGTATGTTTGGATAGGGTCTCGAGGCCTTCGGGTGCAATTCAGATTGAAATCAGATTCATGTTTGGACTTGAGGAAATGTCAATATTTCAGGTATCGGTGTGATCGCACATGTGAGGTTAATGCCGCAGGTGCGAAGCCGCAGAGGCGGCAGATGTATCGCAGAAGCGGAGAAGGCTAGGCAAGGCATGGGTCGCAGATGCAGAAAGGGGCTGGAGCTGGAGAGTTCGCAAGTGCGGAGGGTGTCTACAGATGCGGAAAGGGGCTGGAGCTGGAGAGGTCGCAGGTGCATAGGGTGTCCGTGGAAGCGGACACGTAGGTGCGAAACATTTTCTGCAGATGCAGAAGGTAGAAGGCCAGACGCTATAGAGGAATTGCAGAAGCACAATATTGGCCGCACATGCGGGATCGCAGATGCGGTTAAGTGACCGCAGGTGCAAGAATCGATGGGCATTCTTTTAAAATAGGCTAAGGGCGATTTTTGAGGGGACTTTTGCTACAATTGAGAAGGCAAGTGAAGATTCATCACTTTTGTTGTTAGATATTGATTATCCATTGTTAGATATTAATTACCCATTGATTTTTACATCTAGTTTACGTGAATTTGAAGTTAAATTTTGGGATTTTAGACCATGTGGTTGGAGAGTGAGATTTGGTGATTTGGGGGTCGATTTGTGAACTTTTGCTACAATTGAGAAGGCAAGTGAAGATTCATCACTTTTGTTGTTAGATATTGATTATCCATTGTTAGATATTAATTACCCATTGATTTTTACATCTAGTTTACGTGAATTTGAAGTTAAATTTTGGAATTTTAGACCATGTGGTTGGAGAGTGAGATTTGGTGATTTGGGGGTCGATTTGTCAAAGGAGTTGGATGAAATTAATATGATCGGACTTGTAATTAAATGAGTGTTCAGAATTTGTGAATTTTGTGGGGTTCCAGGGTGCGAGCCTAGTGTTGACTTTCTGATTTTGATTAAAGACTTTATCTTTATCATTTGAGATTGTTTCCTACGGCTATTATTGATGGTATTAAGTTATTTGTGACAAGATTTGGGTTGTTAGGAGGCTGATTCGCGAGGCAAGGGCTTGTTAGAGTATTGAGTTGCACGTTTTGAGGTAAGCAATATTTCTAACTTGGAATTGAGGTTAATTATTCTTGGAAAACATGTTATTTGTGATGTGTTGGGATGACACACTGTCACGACCCAATACTCAACATCTCGTGATGGCGCCTATCACAGAACTAGGCAAGCCGACAATCACAGTAAAACTATGCATTTTGTATTAAAAATAAAATGAAGCATGTTTAACAGTAATAACTCTCACAAATAGCCCATATGAACAATTGCGACTCGAATACAAACTTTCCCAAAATTCGGGTGTCACCAAGTACATGAGCATCTACACAATAACATAGTCTGAAACACTGTCTAAGAAGGTAGAACAATATAAGTGTTCCTAAGAGATAGAGGAGGAGAGTCAAGGTCTGCGGACGCCAAAGCAGCTACGTCGATGATCTCCAAGGAGTAAACTGTGCCCAGAAATACTTGGATCTGTACATGAAGTGCAGGGTATAGCCTGAGTACAACCAACTCAATAAGTAACAAGTCTAACCTTTGGGCTTAAAGCAGCGATGAGCTCAACCAATATAGTACAGATACAGAGTTTAACGGTACCGAAAAAGTAGACATGCTTCCAGGTTTAGCGGTTAAGTTCAACACATATAAGATATGCCAAGTGCGACTTAAATGAGGAATATGACATCTCTATATCTATATGCCAATATGAATACCGTATGTGTTGCAACACAATGAAAATCACACGTGCTCACACTCTCAAAGCACTCAATCTGACTGTCTCAATTCTCGCTTGTCGCACTCAGTCACTCAGCATTGTACGGTGCCTGCTCCGGCGTGCAACCCGATCAAAGGCCTGTTGCGGCGCGTAAACCGATCCACATGTAGCCATAAGCTTGTTGTGCCGTGCAACCCGATCCACATATAGTCATAATGCTTGTTGTGGCGTGCAACTCGATCCACATATAGCCTTAAGTCTTGTTGCGGCGTACAACCCGATCCACATAATTCTCATTCACAGCACGACTCTCAGGCCTTAACTCACTCATCAATCTCTCCAATCTCTCGAGCTCACAAATCTCATGCCAACTAGCCCAAACAATGGTATGTAACACAACAACAATAATAACAGAGCCTGAGTTAGGATATGCAAATAATGGATGTGACTGAGTACAAAATTGCCATCTTAGCAAATAATTCAACAGCATAAATGATCACAGTGGGCCTCAACAGGATAGACATATAGCCTAACATGATTTCTAACATGAATCGGTAACTAAATTACGCCAACACATAGAGATCACATGAATGGCTACAAGGTCTGATGACTACACAGTACCACAAAATCAACCCGGTCATAATTTTTATGGTGCATGCCCACACGCCCATCACCCAACATGTGCGTCACCTCAACACCGATCACATAACACGAAATTTTGGGATTCGTACTCTCAAAACCAAGTTTAGAAGTGTTACTTACCTCAAATCGTGCAAACCTCTACTCCAATAAGCCCTTGCCTCGCGAATCGGTCTCCGAGCGCCTGAATCTAGCCACAAATAATTTGATACAATCAATACGAGCTATAGGAATTAATTCCATATGAAGAAGCTAACTTCTTAATCAAAAGTCAAAAAGCCTATCTCAAAAATTCAACCCCAGGCCCACATCTCGTAATCCAACAAAAGTTACAAAATTCGATCACCTATTCGACCACGAGTCCAACCATACCAAATTTACCAAATTCCGGCACCAAATCATCACTCAAATCCCCAAATTTAACTCTCCAATCCCTAGCTCAAAACTCCCAAAATTACATCTTAAAAACATATAAACTAGGTGGGAATTCAATGGGTAATCAATGTTAATGAATAAAAATGATCAAAAGTGGCTTCCTCAAGAAATCACTCGAAACCCATCCCAAAAATCGCCATAATCTGAGCTTGCAAAGTCCAAAAATGATAAAAACATCAAAACCCTTCAACCTATATTTTGCCAAGTGCTTCCGCACCCGTGGGACAAAACTCTGAACCTGCTGAATCACTTTTGCGATAAAAATTCTACTTCTGCAGAAATCCCTTAATTCCACAAGGTCCGCGCACATGCGCTCCAAGTTCAGCACTTGCGGGAGCACTTCTGCGACCATCCATATGCTTACGCGAAGACAGCTCGCTCCCTCATTCTCTGCATCTGCGGAGCTTTGCTCGCACCTGGGGGCTCGCAGATGGAAGACCCCTCGCACCTGCGACACACCCCAGGCTAGCCCAGCTCCGCTTCTGCACCATATCAACCGCACCTGCGGCTAATCCTCACGCAGGTGCGATCATACCAGAAGGCAAAAGTCCAGCAATGCTTCAAGTCCATCTTTTGCCCGTTAACCGTCCGAAATCCACTCGAGCCCCCCGGGACCTCAATCAAACATACCAAATACGATACAAACTTGGGTCTTTCATGCTTAATTGGTACAAACTTTAATTAATTTTTTTTGGTTCGATGAGTTCTCAAGATGGATAATATCCTTAGATTAAATATTTGAGCTCTTGATTTATGTGCATGTTAGTGTAGCTTGAGTTGTCATAAGTTTGATATACTTAATTATTGACTTTTGCCTCTACTGATATTTTATTTTTTGGTGACACCAAAAACCAGAAGTTTAGGATGTCCACATATATTGAACAATGAATTTGGTCTCTATGTACTTGTTGAAATGTTTAACTATGATCATAAAGTGTCTGTTTGCCGGAAAAATACTGAACCAATTTAGTTCTTACGCCTAGCCATCTATTGAATTCTAACGAATATGAGGTGAATCCTTAGACTTATGCGAGAACAGACATTTTGCAAAAGTCAATGCTGCTGATCAAGCAGGTTCTATTAATGATTAATCTGGTTCTTATGCTGAGGACTACACATAGGTATGTGGGAAGTTTGAACTAAGTTACATATGGATTTGTCATTATCAGAAGGGAAAATTTATTGAGCTGAGCTTATGTGATGATTAACAAATAGTTGTGAGAAAATCAGGTGTCTTAGAGTGTATTGATCTGAAGCAAGAAACTGATTTCTAATGCAAGTCGGATTTCTTGAAGTATTTATTATGTCCGCTATAAGTATTACGTCGACAAGAGGAGTTCGTGATCAATGAGATTTTATTAATATTGTTAAACTTGCATAAAAAGAATAGGAATGCGAAAAAAGGAAAAGCGTGCTGATTTGGAAACATATTCGGAAACCAAATCCTAGAGAAGAGTTTTTATTAACCGAAATATTCTAGGTTTTGGAGCATTAATTGAAGAAGTTTTGGGCCTCACTCGTATATAAAGCGTTATGTTGCTACTATTGAAGGCTAATGCTATCCACATAGTTTCAAGAAATTACTATTGGCAAAAATCGATCATAGCAAGAAGGTGCTTTGAAGTATTTAAGCTGAGCAACAGAAGAACTTATTCACGAAGATGAAGCTGCTTTAGTTCCTTAGTTGGTTAGGTTGAGTCATTGTTCTGTAATTGTAACTTCTATTGCTTTTTGAGAAGTATAATTGTAGATAAATAATTATCAAGAGTTGATAGTCTGGAAAGGGGTAGCTACAATTGGGTTAATTGTAGGGGTTAAGGTATTAGAGTTAGTTCCTTTGGTTATTGAATTATACCCTAATATTGCTCTTTGAAGTTGATGAAGTATTGAGGTAAATCCTACTAGGGTAGGTTGTGGTTTTTACTCCATCGAGGAGAGTTTCTACGTAAAATTGCTCCTGTACATTATATTTTCGCACTGCACGTTCAATTTGTGTCAGATTAGTTAAGTCAAAGAAATAGATTCTTTAACACGTAAAAATTGAGCACTACACAATTCACTCCCTCTTATGTCTATGTGCTATCTTAAAATAACATATGTAGCTGTGCCTATCTATGTTCATTGAGTGGTCCTCCTTTGGTTCCACTGCAAGGCGATTGACGTACTAATAGAGTTAAAACCGCGACTACGGAGTTAGTGTTTACCATAATTTCTTCGAGAAGGGCCAACCACATATTCCATGCATAAATAAATGCAATTTGTACTTCCAGCTTCCTTTTCAGAATTAATCGTTTCATTTCATTTTTTCAGCATCGAATATGGGGATTTCAAAGCTTTTTCAGTTGTTTGTCGTGATAGTAATATTGTTGATGACTACAGATTACCATGGAAGCCTTGAAGTCAACCGTGTATTTGTTCAACATCCACAACGTCAGCACTCTTTGCATAATTTTTTTTCTTTTGTTTTCTTCGGTTTGAGAATTTATGTGTTAATTTTTTTTTTCTTATTTTAAGTATAGGTGATTTTCCGAACATGTTTTCTAGGATTGGTTTGGACTGCAAATGCTGTGATGGTGCAGGAGGTGAATGTACAAAGTCATGGCGAGGAACTTGCTCAAATTCCCGATGCTCTTCCTGGAAACAGTATAGACGTTGAATCCCTAATTAACCACATAATACATTTATATGGTTTTTATATTCTCAAGCTACAATGCTTTTTCGTATCAAGTGCTTGTCCTTTATCTATATGATAAAATAATCCTTCTAGTGTTCTATGGAATTAAGTAACGAGATCTTAAGAGTTAAAAAAAAAAAAAAAAAAAAAGAGAGCGGAGAGCACGAGGGAGGCGACTAGAGTGAGAAAAGTACGACTAGAGAGAGAAAGCTCCCACGAGCGGCGATGGCGACTCCGGCCGGTAATACGCCGGCTGGCGGCCCTTCCCCCTCCACCTCCCAACCTCCCGCTGCATCTTCCACCTACCCAAAACCCCTCGACTACAGTCAACTTCTCAAACCATCAACACTGAACTCGAACTCGAATGTGAACCCTAGGTCGTCAGTGGCAATCGAACCCATTCCGTTCAAGAGAGCTACTTTCTTACAAGGACAACCTTTCGTCAAATTTACAGAAACAGAGGTTGAACGAACGAATCAAATTGAAGGCCGTCAATATGCAGTCATTGGTAAGTTTTCATATGTTGGCCTGACATCCAGGAACTTCGTCGATTAATTCCTACGCAGTGCGGGATTAAGGACGACTGCAATATTGGATTACTAAGAGATAGGCATGTACTAATTCGATTGATATTGTGGAAAGATTTTCTCAATTTCACTTCTAAAGCAGTATATTACTTGAAAGCAAGAGACGGATATGAATACCAGATGAGAACATTAATCTATGATTCTAAGTTCAAGGAAGGAGAAGAAACCTCAAAAGCGATGGCTTGGATTTCATTTCCCAACTTGCTGCCAACTTTCTTTGTGAAGGAATGTTTATTCTCACTTGCATCTGCTGTTGGAAAACCATTGCACCTAGATATGGCAACTATAAACAAGACGAGACCTAGCTGTGCTAGAGTAAAAGTGTTGGTTGCTCTTCTGGCGGAGCTACCAAAGAAAGTTAGAATGGACATTGAAAATGAGGCCACTGGTGCAGTGAGAATAGAGTGGATTAAAGTCCAATATGATTTTATTCCTAAGTATTGTAAACAATATAAGTTGCAGGGACATGACATGTTAGAATGCTTGAAATTGCACCCATAATTGATAAAGGAGAATGCTATTGAGAAACCAAGAACAAAAAACAAAGGAAAAGAAGCAGCACCTCTAATGATCCTATCAAGTGGTAAAGTAGTTGGCAACATTGGATTACAGTGGAAAGAGGTTAATCGAGCACAGAGCAAAGACAAACAGGTAGCAGATCAACCCAAAGAGAGACTGGAGGTAATACTAGTTAAATCAGATACTCAGAAATTGCAGACAAATAACAAGTTTGCTGTTCTGGAAATAGAACAGAGCAAAATCAATGAGCACAACCAGGAGATTGCAATTGAAAAAGTAGAAGGAGAGAAGAATGCACATGCCTCAATGGCAGCAAAGATAACTTCACAACCAGGCAGCAGCAAGTTCCAACAGTCTACAATGAAACAAATGGAAGAGAATGGAAGTAGAGACATAGTAGCAGCTGCAGCAGTCAATGAACCAACAGGCCAATGGGTTAACAGAACCTTTGGAAACAATGTCACATATAAGCAATCATGCCAGGACACCCTTCCCCAATCATGTAACTTTATGATAGCAGACAAAGATGTGGATGAGGCTCAAATAATTCAACTTAGTGAAGATAAACTATGGAGTGAACAAGCAGAGGAAGGATCAGAGGAAGAACAAGTGCCAGCTGGTACAAGCAATGATGAGGAGTCAACTGATGAAGACACTAACACATTGGAAGTAATGCTGCCCAGCACACTAACACCTCTTAAGCCTATGGCAGTGGATATCCAAAATGCTGGAGAGTATGAAGGTAGCAAGCAATCAGCAAATAGATTGATCAAGAATATAAAGGTCACTGAGATACAGAACACTTCAACTGCTAAAGCTAAGCAACAGATCAAGACTGGAATAACTGACTACTCTCATGAGGTTAACATCAACAAAAGCCAGCTGATCCACAGCACAATGAACACATAACTGAATCAAGCAGGCCTCAAATTACAAGTGATAGGTTTCAGAAATAAATCTGAAAAGGGGGAGCAAACTGCTGAAACAGGAATGATCTTGATGAGGAATCTACCACTCAAAACCTAATAAATGTGGCAAGACAAGCAGATATTTCACCAAAATTGCTGGATGTAGTGAAATCAGCTAAAAAAGGCAGGAGAAAACAGGAAAAAGACACTCAAAGTGTAGGGGCAGGAGTCCAAACAAGAAGGATCTTATCTAAATCTCAATCCTAATCATGAATGGGATCATTTGGAATATAAGGTCAGTCAATAAGATGAAAGCCTTTGAAAGGCTTATCAATATGCAGAGACAGTACCACTTTCAATTCATTGGAATCATGGAGCCTAAACAAAAAGCCAGGAAATTGAAAAGATATAGAATGAGGATTGGACTGCCACAATGTTTTGCCAATGTGTCAAACAAGATATGGGTATTTGTGGATGATGATCTTGAAGTAGACATAATATGTGACCTGGAGCAACAGTTAACCTTGAAACTAACAGAGGTGGTTTCACAAACATCCTTCTTTGTCACCTTTGTATATGCAAAATGTAATGCCAATGAAAGAATTGAACTGTGGGATAGCTTATACAATCTTGCCAGAAACATGTCACTACCTTGGCTGGTAGGAGGTGACTTTAATGTCATATGGGATGAGGAAGAGAAATTTGGAGGACTTCCAATAACACTGAAGGAGATTGAAGACTTCAGACACTGCATCAACACTTGCAACTTTTTTGAACTAAGTTTTAAGGGAAGCATATACACATGGTGGAATGGGAAAGTAGAAGAAGACTGCATATTCAAAAGACTAGACAGATGCTTAGCCAACTGTGCACTTCAACAATGGCTGCCACAACTGGAAGTCACTCACTTGCCAAAAATAGGTTCAGAGCACTGCCCACTGCTACTGACTTGCAACACAAATGCTACATCTACAAAGAAAGCCTTCAGATTTTTAAACTTCTGGATAAAGCACCACAATTTCAAAGCAGTGGTAAGAGAGCATTGGAAAGCAGACTTCACTGGGCATCCTTTCATAATATTTAATCACAAGCTGAAGAAATTGAAAAAAGCATTATCAACATGGAGCAGAATTACATATGGAGACATCTTCCAAAAGATAGTAAGTCTAGAGGAAGTTGTCAAAGTACATGAAGCCCAATTTGAGCTCCATCCTACTGCTTAAAACAGAATAAGACTATAACAGGTGCAGGCTGAACTGATCAAGTACTTAACATTAGAAGAAGAATTCTGGAACCAGAAATCAGTCATGACTTAGTTTAAAGATGGTGATAGAAATAAAAAGTTCTTTCATGGACAAGAGAATGGCAAAGAAAGAGGTTACAACTTAGAAGAATTCAGAACAACATGGGCACATGGCTAGAAGACAATGCTGAAATAGCAGATGAAACGGTAAATTTTTTCAAAGCACAGTTTCATGAAGACACTAACACATTGGAAGTAATGCTGCCCAGCACACTAACACCTCTTAAGCCTATGGCAGTGGATATCCAAAATGCTGGAGAGTATGAAGGTAGCAAGCAATCAGCAAATAGATTGATCAAGAATATAAAGGTCACTGAGATACAGAACACTTCAACTGCTAAAGCTAAGCAACAGATCAAGACTGGAATAACTGACTACTCTCATGAGGTTAACATCAACAAAAGCCAGCTGATCCACAGCACAATGAACACATAACTGAATCAAGCAGGCCTCAAATTACAAGTGATAGGTTTCAGAAATAAATCTGAAAAGGGGGAGCAAACTGCTGAAACAGGAATGATCTTGATGAGGA
>MCJB01013825.1:0-31854 GCA_002018475.1 Nicotiana obtusifolia | reverse complement strand
ACCCCCCCCCCCCCCGCAACATTTAAAATACTGAAACACATTCCTACACTGGTAAACAATGCAGACAGCTGTTTACTAATGCATCAACCAACAAGGGAGAAAGTTAAAAATGCAGTTTTTGGTTTGAATGCAGCAAGTGCAGGAGGACCAGATGGCTTCACTGGGTGCTTCTACCAGTCATGCTGGGATATAGTCGAGAATGATATAGTTGATATGGTAAAAGCATTCTTTAATGGCCATACTCTTCCCAAGTGTGTCACACACACAAACCTGGTGTTGCTGCCCCAGAAGAAGAAAGTATAGACTTTCTCAAACTTGAGACCAATCAGCCTCAGTAACTTCATCAACAAGATATTCTCCAGAGTAGTTCATGACTGACTGGTGATCATTCTACCAAAGCTAATTTCAGATGAACATGCTGGCTTTGTTAAAGGCAGAAGCATAGTGGAAAATGTGCTTTTAACTCAAGAGATTATAACATATATTCGACTCAGAACCAAAGCAGGCCCAAATGTTGTAATTAAACTGGACATGACAAAAGCATATGACAGACTGTCATGGCTATTCCTGACCAAGGTACAAAGGAAGATGGGATTTGAAGAAAGATTCATTGGCTTGGTATATGGGCTAGTGGCCAACAACTGGTACTCTGTCCTGATCAACGGAGAACCACATGGCTTCTTTAAATCCACAAGAGGAGTTAAACAAGGTGATCCTTTGTCACCTGCCCTGTTCATAATGGAAGCAGAAGCCATGTCCAGAGGACTCAATGCTCTGCACTCTAACTCTCATTTCTGTGGATTTGGCTTACCTAAATGGAGTCCCAAGATTAATCACCTAGCATATGCAGATGACACCAACATCTTCTCTTCATCAGATGCCACATCACTTCAGTTGATAATGGAAGTACTGATTGCATAAATATATGCTTCTGGCCAACTGATAAACAAGCGTAAATCTGCAGTATACATGCATCACTCCACCTCAACACAGGTGATCAACAAGGTACAAAGGATCACAGGAATCCTACTGTAAGATTTCCCTTTTATCTACCTTGGATGTCCAATTTTCTACATGAGAAGGAGGATAGACTACTACCAAGGTCTTATACAAAAAGCGATGAATAAGCTTCAAGACTAGAAAGGGAAAATATTATCCACAGGGGGCAGGGCAGTGCTTATTACACATGTTTTACAGAGCATGCCACTTCACCTCTTCTCTGCAGTAAACTCTCCTGCCAATGTGATCAACAAACTTCACAAGTTAATTGCACAATTATTCTGGTGCAATTCTTGTTAGAAATCCAAGAAGGCACTGGGCATCATGGAATACTTTATGCTTGCCATGTGCGGAAGGGGGTGCAGGTTTCAGATCCCTACATGACGTGTCTACAGCATTGTTCTGTAAACTATGGTGGAACTTCAGAACAAAACCAAGTTTATGGATTTCATTCATGAGCTAAAAGTATTGTAAAAAACTCAATCCAATAATTGTTCCTTGGAGAGGTGGATCTCACATCTGGAGGAAAATGATTGAATGCAAAAGTATCATGGAGCACCAAATACTCTGGCAACCTAAAATGGGATGTTCAGTATTCTGGTTCGAAAACTGGACAGGATTGGGAGCCTTATACTTTGTTACCCCTCCTGATTTCATATGTGACGAGACTGTACAGAACATACAGGATATGATAGAAGAGGGTCACTGGAATGAAGACAAGATCAAGGAGATCTTACCAAATGATCTTGCTGCACACATACTAAACAACATTAAACTACCAAATGTGGCAGGTGTGCTTGATGAACCGGTATGGATGCTTGAAACCAGAGGTGAATTCACTGTCAAGACAGCCTGGGAATACCTGAGGAAGAGGCAGCATCCTGCTAATGCCTATAGAAACATATGAGTGAAAGGATTGCCATTCAAAATTTTCTTTTTCATGTGGAAAGTCTGGAGAAACAGTCTACCACTGGATGATTATTTCAAAAAACTGGGATATCACATGGCTTCTAGGTGCTGGTGTTGTACAGAGCCACAGGAAGAGACAAGACAACACCTTTTCTTCACATCATATGCTGCAAGTAAAGTGTTGAGATACTTTCTTAGCAATGCAGGAATTGATGTACAAGGTGTTACCTTACACCAAGCAGTGACCAAATGTTGGACTGTAGAGGTTGTTAATAGGCTGAAACCAATTATGCAAGCCCTACCTTCAGTAATCATATGGGAGTTGTGGAAGAGAAGAAATAGCTACAAATATGGGGACACAGTCACAATCAACAGAGTAATCTATCAAATTACTTCTACTCTCCAAATGCTTATTAAAGTCAGAAAGCCAGGAATTCAAAACACCTCCCATAAATGGCCAGATATAATCTGTATGATGGAACAATACACTCCCACCTTGAAGTACAGTAAGGTGATATGGGAATTCCCCAAACAAGGGAGGATCAAAGTTAACACAGATGGCACCTCCAGGGGAAACCTAGGTAAAAGCTCCATAGGCTTTGTACTGAGGAATGAGGAGGGAGATGTAATACATGGCTATAGAAAGGAGATCAAAGAAAGGACAAACACTGAAGCTGAGGCACAAGCAATGGTGGAAGCCTTGAGATTCTGTATCCATAATGAACACTTTCTAATAGACCTCCACACTGACTCTATGATGCTAATGAAGAGCATAAAGGGAGAATGGAGAGTACCTTGGTCCATCCAGGAAACTGTTGCAGAAATCAAGGAGTTGATGACAAGATGCAATGCACAATCACACACACATTCAGGGAAGGCAACAAATTGGCAGACCATATTGCAGACTATGCCCTGGATGTTCGACCTATTGATTGTCAATCCTTTGGTGAACTAGACACACAAAAGTAGAAGGTCGGTTAATAGTGATAAAAGTCAATGCCCTTATCTGAGAGTAAAGGTGGTAGGAAACAGAGGGAATTAAACCAACCAAAAGGAAAGGAGATGGGTGGAAAACATAATCACAACAGCAATGATACAGGAAGAATAGAATAGGACAAAATGAAATACTCTACAGAGAAGGTTGCAGGGTACAATGGTGGGAAAAGCAGAACATCAGCAAGAAGCCTAGGAAAGATCATGAGGATGCAAGAACTCATATTAGATATACACTGCTGTTTGAAGGCACATTGTTGTATCTGGGATGCCATTGTACTAAGGAGGAAGTGGAACACTGGATTCATGCTAACAAGATATCTTGTCTTGCAGGAAATTTTGAAGATCTGGGCTGTCATCAACATGAAATCATCATTAGCACCTTGAGTTCAATCAACAGTCGTTCACATGAAATTCAAATCACTGAGTGGATCCAACCTACTGTTGAAAAAGCAATAGGGGGAAACAACTCTAATGCTCTTTCATTGCCTTTTTAACTAGTACACTGGATCCCAATCACTCTAAACACTGTCAGCAAATGCACAGACACAAACAACAACTTGACCACAGCAACAACAGCACCACTCTACATACCCAAAGCACCAAACATGAAGCAAAATGCACTAACAAGGACACCCCAACAGAAACCAGTAACACTCTCAACATAGCTCAACTGCAGAACATACTAAACTCCAGACTTCTATTGCAGCTCACAACCACAGCAGCAGCAGAAGAAATTCACACAAAGACACAGAATCACTCCTGGGAGCAGTTCACTACCAGTACTCAACTCTGGCTTTGCATTGCCATAGCAGGAACACAACAGCATAAGAGAATCCTTCAAAGACACAACAATCATCCAAGACAGCATCCACAGCTCATCTTTCTACTCACTCAGATACATTCTTGGGGCCAGCCTATTGCTTAAGAAGCAAAGTGTATCCCATTTCTACCCTGGCTTCTAAGCTGGACTCTCAAGATACACTTTTGGGCAGCAACACAACAGCAGCAGAAGCAAAGATACAGCAGTTACACAAGGCAACATAAAAAACACAGGTCGATATCCACCATGATACACTCCAAACCAAGCAGACTACCCAAAAGAAGACACAGGAAACACACATACAGTCTACAGCAGCAGCCTCAGCACATAGTCAACAGAAGTACTCAGCACTTTGCTCATCTACCAACAAAAATAACACTGTTCTTCAACTCAAATAGCCATCTTCAACTTGGGTTTTCTTTTCAAGGACAAAGCAAAATTAAAGATAGCTTGCACTCTTTTGCTACTCTTTTGAGAATTCTAGAAATCACTTTTAGATACCAGATGTACATACAAGGGATCACATCCCTAAATCACATAATAGAAGTAGGGACACATGTGTTTTTTTGTATAGCTGACCTAGATCAATCACACTCTGTTTTTGTAAATGCGATTGTCTATCACTATAAAATAGACAATCGCCACATCACCATAGGTCTAACACCTTATCACATTTTAGGTATACTTAGTTATCACTTTAGGATAACGAAGTGTACATTTACTCTTTTATTGGAGGTAAGGTTTATGTTCCCTGCACTTTTATACTTTGCTTCGATTAATAAGATCTTATATTTAAAAAAAAAAAAGAATTAAGTAACGAGAATAAAACATCGTCTTTAAGCTTTACTTGCCATTATATGTGGCATAAGAAATTTTATAGTTTCGGTTGTTATCCTATGTTATCTACTTGATGTATCAAAAATATAGTAATAAAGTGTTTTTCTGCAATCCTATGCATTTTGTGCAATCTGTTGCTTTATTCTTCGCTAATACCAATCATGTTAGTTACATATTAAACCCTTTCTCTGCCAACTTCGAGGTGGCTTTCTCATATAATGTAAGTTCTTGGAAAAATAACACTAATATAAAAAGAGAAAATGACCGTCAAAATCGACCGATGTTGATAGGTAACTGGCAAAAATTGACCGAAAATCGACCGATTCGTGGCGGTCGGTAATCATATGATCGGTAGAGCCAACCAACCGACTTTGGTCGCTATTTTCAGATCGATTTCGGACGGTCAATTAAATTCCAAAAACGATAAAAATACCGAAAAAACCGACCGAAGTTGGTCGGTATTTTTAATTATGTAACTAAAAAATACACCATCAGGGAATCGAACCAAAGTCTATACTATGACATGATACTATTCTACCACTAGACTATTGATCATTTTGTTTTAAAACTGTCTTTTATTTTATTTATACTCATTAATTGCATTTTCGCGGGAAAATACAGACCGACGTTAGTCGGTTTTATTAAAAATAAATTATCGACTGAAATCAGTCGGTTTTTTAACATGACCGGCCGAAATAACCGATTGATTTCGGTCGATTTTTGAATATTAATTTTAATTTATTTTAAATAAAAAATCGACCAAAGTTGTTCGGTTTCTTGAAAAATAAATTTCGCGGGACGCGAAAATAGTTTCCCCCATATCTGCGCTCAAAGAAAATCGACCAAAGTTAGTCGGTTTCGTAAAAAGAAATTAACAAATAAAATATTTTAAAAAATCGACTGACTTCGATCGAATTTTTCGATCGGGTTTTTAATCGACCATTGGTCGGTTGAACGCGATAAATTTTGGCTGAATTTTTAGTTGTGTAATAGACGCAACAATCAAAGACTTGACGAGTTAAATGCCACCCATGCATGATCAGCTTGAATCTAAGGATTTTTACTACTGAACCATGTAGAAAGTACGAAACTAGGGAGAGCAATAGCATATAAAAAGGAAGACTGCATACCCATAATTCAAGAGAAAATAAACAAGTGATTCATCAACATCAAAGTAATAATTGTTTATAATACTTGTAAACTTTGATCTCGAAATTCTAGAGAAATCCAGACGTGTAGAACCACATTATTATGTGTAAAATGACTAATAGGTAGCCTCCACGAGTCCAATTAATGATTAAATGAAGACCATGTGAGATGGATATTCATGTGTGGATCAAAATAATATGGTGTGTGCGAAAACTAACAATGCAGAGTTTGATATACGATAAATCAGAGAATAAAAGAATTATACTAAAATATGATATTATAATGAGGATTGGTCAATTGACCTACATATAAAAATTAATATAAAAATAATCCCAAAATAAGACTCTTTAATGACTACATTGTGAATGCTATTGTTGTTGTGAGAAGAAAAGATTTTCAATTTATAGATGTTCAAGACTTTTCCTCCAAGAAAAGGATTGTCACGACCCCGATTTTCCTCCGTAGGATGTCGTGATGGCACATAGTCATTAGGACTATGTAAACCTTAACACTTACTGAATTAATGGCAAAATTTAACCAACAACTATTAATTTTGAATAGAAATTTCTATACAAGCCAACAATCCCAAAACCGATATTACAAGTCATAACCTCTACTGAAATTACTAAAAAAAATCTCTAAATATAATTATTTCGGAATAGAAATAAACAGTACAAAGTAAAATTTCAAAAGATGGCTCCGAGGCCTGCGAACGCGACATCATGTATACCTTGAGTTTCCACAACTACCCGATCAGCTAGCTAATGATCAACAAACTCTGAGGTACCTTGATCTGCACAAAAATATACAAAAAGCACAGTATGAGTATACCACGACGGTACCCAATAAGTATCTAGACTACCCTCGGTGGAGTAGTGACGAGGGACAGTCAAGACACCTACTGGACTTAATAACATGTACAAGTATGAATGTGAATCTAACAGGGAACAATATCATTATAAAGCTAAGCATGGTAGAAATAACAAAACAATATTCACAAAAGGAAACTAGAGACAACAATTACCAATAGGGAAAAAACAGGTAATACGCCGTAGAGTAAGTTGAACACAGTTTAAGTCTGGGGAAACTAAATAAAGGAAAGCAAGTAACAACTCAATAAGAACAACTGCTCTCACACAACATTTATTCAAGAATTTCCCCGAGGGACCAAACCTCATAATCACAAATCATGGGTCCCAAATCATGAACCCAAATCACTTGACATCTTGTGCCCACATTAGAATTTTGAACCACATGGACAACTAACGTGCCAATACCATTAATACCTCATATCTGTACGGACAATTCACGTGTTAAGGGAGTAACAATATCTCATATCCACACGGACAACTCATGTTCCAGCAATAACAATAACTCATAACCGCACGGACAACTCATGTGCCAATAGTACAGCTCTCATACAAAAGGCAAGTATACGAGAATATATGTACATGATCAATATCATCAGGGTTCATCTTCTCAAACCGATATGGGTGATTAATTACGTATATGCTTGTGCAAGTGTTCTATTACAACTCGAGTCAACACGTAAGAGTAGAGACAATGAATGGCACATAGAGTAGAGACAATGAATGGCATAACTCACACAAGGTAGGCACACCACTACACATATATTATCAATAAAAATGCCCCAGGCCATCACAAGTCATCACAAATCATCTTCGATATATCCCACCTTATCTCACCACGTGCGCAACACTAAAGTAAATGCCCACCTTGTCTTGCCGCACGCGCAGAATAATATTTCCACATTGTCTCGCCACATGTGTAAACCCACATATACATATAGCCCGCCTTGTCTCGCTGCATGTGAAAATAATAATAGTAACAAAAGCACGGACAACTCACGTGCGAACACCCCGACAATCCACTCAACAATACCACGTGTTCCAAAGCATAACAACTCAATTTAAGGTCTTTCACGGCATGTGCCCCTATGGCACAACTTTTCCTCAAAACAATATTAATACCACAACCACGCATAGCCCTCGGGTCAATAACACTGAGTACAATAACACGAGGTACGACAAGTAAATCAACACAAGAACTACAAAACACAAAGAAACAGAAGAACGAGCTCACAATGAAAGACAAACAGGGAATAATGGTTTCAATAAGAATAGCTCAACAAGGGGAGAGATAATGCATCACAACGGCAATTCCATATAAGTACAACTCGACAATAAGAGAGATAGCCTAATTCAATGATTCCAAATAAGGATAAGTCAACAATGAAAGGGATAACAAAACTTCACCTAAGGTTTAGCCATAAAAGATAATGATAACTTCAATTAAGGGTAAGCAATTACGAAAAATACAGCATGGCAATAAAAGAGGCGACAACTTCAATTAAGGCTTGCAAGAGTTTATTGGCAACGAGAGTAGAACATGAATCAATCAACTCCAAATAAAACACGTAAGGGTGAATTTAGTAAATGAAGGATTTAACATGATAAGACAACTTCATTTTTAATGAACATAATAACCTAAGAGCCTAAAACGGTCAAATTTTCACAAATAAGCCCGAGTACATACTCGTCACCTCGCTTATACGGCCTTCAGATGACACAATTAGCACAAATGACTCAAATCCTAAGGGGTAGTTCTCCCACACAAAGTTACGCAAGATACTTACCTCAAAGAAGCTAGACCGACACTCTACATTGACCTTCTCGTGTGAAACAACTTTCGGATGGCTCAAATCTAGCAAAAATAACTTAACATCATAAATAAGAATCATAGGAACAATTCCGAATATAATAAAGCTTCGATCTTGAAAGAGAAATAAAAAGTCAACTCAAAAAGTCAACTCGGGGTTCGCATCTCGGAACCCGACAAAAAGTACAAAATCTAAATACCCATTTGATAACGAGTCCAACCATACAAGAATTACTCAAATCCGGCCTCTAATCGCCTTTCAAATCTCCAAAGTTTAGTTTAACAAGTGTTCACAATTTTTCCCCAAATTTCCAACTTAAATCACTAACTAAATGATGAAAATAACAATGAATTCATGAAATATAATAAGATACGGGTAAATGACACTTACCCCAGTGATTTGCTTGAAAAACCCACGAAATATTGTCACAACCCGAGCTCCCTAGGTCCAAAAAAAAGTAATGAAACCAAATCCTCGAATATATGCTTCTGTCCAGGCTTTTCGCATTTGGGGGCAGATACCCGCACTTGCGGCCTCGCATTTGCGAGAGAAAAAGCTTGCATTTGTGAACCCAGCTTACCAGACCAGGATCCACATATGTGGAAAAAATAGTCACACCTGCAACAGCGCAGAAGCGCCGAACGAATGGCAGAAGCGAACCCCTGCGCATTAAGATACGTTTCAAGCGTGGATGATTATCCCGATCCCTGAGCCGCAGAAGCGAAGCTTCCGCCCAGGCCTCAACGTCGCATAAGCGATGCAAATTGTGCAGAAGCGGAGCCGCACCTTCTCTCCAAAATGCGCAGGTGTGAAGCACTAGAACCAGACCTGTCCAAAAGCATAAAAATGATCTGAAGCTCATCCAAAACACAACCGGGCCACCCATGGCCCCCCTCCAAACATACCAACAAGTTCCATAACATAACATGGACCTTCTCAAGGTCTCAAATCACATCAAACAACGTCAAAACTACAAATCGCACCTCAAATCGAACTTAATGAACTTATGAACTTTCTACTTTTACAACTCGCGCCGAAACACATCAAATCAACCCGGAATAACCTCAAATTTTGCTTGCAAGTCTGAAATGAGATAAATGAGCTAATCCAACTCTCAGAATCACAATCCGGGCCCCATATCAATAAATTCAACTCTCGGTCAAATCTCCCAACCTTCTAAACCTTCGACTTTCCAAATTTATCCAAAATGCATCAAATTAACCTACGGACCTCCAAATCCAAATTCGGACACATGTCTAAGTCTAAAACCACCACACGAAGCTATTGGAATCATCAAAATACCATTCTAGAGTCATCTACATAAAAGTCAAACTCTGGTCAACTCTTACCGCTTAAACTTCTAACCCGGCCACACACGCAAATCATAATACATAATACGAAGCTGCTCGAGACCTTAAGCCACCGCAACGGAACGCTAATTCTAAAATGACTGGTCGTGTCTTTACAAGGATAAGGCATATGGAGAAAATTTAATTCTTTTAGGAGTCTTTTTCCTTCCTTCAAGAAGAATTCCTAATAGATTAGAAATTCAGGACAAAACCCTAACAATTTATATGTCAAAATCTTAATTGGATATCCTATAACGTTGTTGTCATGACCCAAACCGAAGGGCTGCGACAGGCACCCGGTGCCTTACTCAATCGAGTACCAACATAACATATCTTTCTTTTCGTACAATCATGGGTCAATGAGCCGAAAGGGCCGTCATGAGATAACCAGAATAAAACATAAGGAATTACTCGACATAGGACGACCCAACATGATATACAAACTTATACATGTGACATACGGGCCTATAAGGCCGATATGATCATTTGTACACTCAAAACATAGGCCGACAAGGCCATACAAGTATCCATATACATGGCGTCTGTCTACAAGCCTCTAAGAGTACCTAAATGTCATAAAGGTCGAGACAGGGCCCCGCCATACCAATCAATACATGTCTAAAGCATGCTAATCAAATAGGCAACTCCAGAGCAAGTGGAGTGCACCGACACCTTTCGCTGAGTTGATAGCCTACTAGGAAGACTGTCAACATGTCTATCGGGACCTGCGGGCAAGAAACGCAGCATACCCAGGCAAACGGGATGATAGTACGAATAAAGTACCGAGTATGTAAGGCAGGAAAGCACAAACAAGAACAATAATGTAAAGAGAAATAGAGAAGATACAACCTATAACATTTGAGTGCCTCTAAGGGCGGCTGCCATGGAATGCATGTTCCATATATATATATATATATATATACATACACTCTTTTAAACATACGCTTCTGTGGGCATCATCATCATATCGTACCCGGCCATGACGAGGACTAAGTAAAAACGTACCCCGCCATCATAAGGCTCGGTAGAACGTACCCCATCACGTGGAGCTCGGTAAAATCGAACTGATCATTGGTTTCACAATAGGTGTCGTACTCGGCCGACTATAGCGCTGCTCGGTAGAGTTATATATATATATATATATATATATATATATTGCATGCTGGACTCATGGAATCACTTTCTAAACCTTTCAGAGTGATTTAAGGCCGCCGCACCTTCGATTAACGTTATGGACATCCATACCATCAATATGAACCTCAATAGGATTCAAGGATCATATATACTTTTTTGGAATAACTTTATATGGAAAGAACAACATGCACAACCTTAGTTGCTAAAGTAGATCCGTTATGAAATACCGTATTGTTTACATTCATTTCATTTTATATCATACCAAAAGAAAAAAGGAAGTTCCTTAACATAACTTTTCAATCTTCTCTCCAATCATCAACCAAGCTCAATATGATCTTCTTACATCTACAATGAGTAAACTGACTTTGTCGTTATCATATAGGCGTTGTAACTCTCATACTTCGAAACCAATATCTACAAGAAAATGGACAGCACCTACGATGTTTTTACTACATCCCATAAGTTACTAAAAGTCAACAAACAACCCAAACAACAACCAGTAGCTATATGTCACACAACCATCACAATAACACGTCGAGCGGCAAGTTCGATTTTTGTCTAATAACACTATATTTTGAACCCTTTCCCTCTTATTTATCTTCAGAAAAATATTGATAATAACAAAAAAATATACTTAGGTTATTCCATAAAATTTTCAGCCATAAAACGCTGCAAGAAAACCTCCCAAACAGTCCAACAATCAACAACATTACTAACAAGCCTTTCGATCAATATCTCATAAGTTCTAGTTTCAACGACTTAGTCGTAACTTGGATAAGCTTAAATAAATGTAGAGTAAGAGGTTCATTAACTTTAAAAAGATATAAAAACTCCAATTTGAGCTTAGTTCACCACGGAATATCCTTCCAACGCAGCCACAAGAACAAGGAAGCGAAACTAGCTATCATTTCGGGTTTCTTGGCACTAGAATCACTTTGGAAGAGTTGATATCACCTAGGGTTGATATAAAAAACTTGGGAGAGTATTTTAAAGAACTTAAACAACTTTAAAAAACTCCACACACGATTTGTAACCACACCAAAATCAGCAACCACGAGAAGAACTAGAAATTCACTAGCGCCACGGGATCTCCGACACTTGATTTGTGTTGTTTTCCCTTGGTTTGGGTATTGGATCATGAGAAAACTTAGAGAGAAAGTTTTAGGTGTCTAGGTTATGAATAGAGTGAAATATAATGAGTTAAAACGGGCTTTAGGCATCACATATATATATCAAGATATCTCAACCACCTAAGTGGGTCCCATAGGGAGCTGCTTGCGCAGTCTCATGAAAATGCGAATATCTCTCTACTCCGATGTTATGTCGACAAATGATTTAATGCATTGGAAAATAAATTTGTAGACCTTCAATTTTATAGGTGTATCACTCTGTAATTCGTACTATATTGAGAGTAAAGCTCTGCTACATTTGACCTAATATTCAACACGTTTATGAATGTAAATTGTGATGACCTTTCCCAACTTTTATTCCACGGCTCGCTTGACTTCACACGACTATCATACGACTATAATAACTCATAACATAACCTACTTATCATGTTAAGCACCCTAGTCTCACCCAAAAAGTATATGTTATAACATTCCCAACTTGTCGACTTCCGACGAAACTTTTTTCTTCAATTCGTTTAACTTCTAAGCCTTCCAACCTTCTTGGTACTTGTTATTCCTGATCTTAAATATTTGTAACCTCCAAGGAAACATGATTAACTTATTTTATATACTTCCAAATATAATATTATTTTTGAGCTTACATCAATTAAATTACGATGTACTCTCACGTACGAAAACATGGGGTATAACAGTTGTTGTCCTTGATAAACGTATCATTGCATTTCCATTTTGTTATCTTATATTGTATGACCATAATGATCATCAGGAATTCATAAATGCTAATATGTACCCACTAGTTAAGTCAAATTTCTATAGAATATTCTATATTGATTTTGTGACGACCCTAAAATCCCACCTTAGGAAGTAGTGTGTCACCTAGTCACTACGACTAGGTAAATCTAACACACATTGATAATTTAGTATAAATAATGACTAAGATAATAATTTAAACTGATAAATACCATAATAAACCAAAGCGGAACCAAAATCATACAATCCTAAAACCCGCGGTGCAGAGTCATAAGCTTTAATGAAGAACGCTAGGAATCTCAAAATACAATACTGTTTTGATAGGACAATAAACAGTAGCAAAGAGAGTACCAGAAGGTGACTTCGAGGCCTGCGAGCATCAAGAAGGTGTACCTTGAAGTCTCCGCAAAATCTGAGTCAACTAACTAGCGCCGGCATACGCAAAAGTCCGTGGATCTGCACAAAAATGTGTAGAAGCGTAGCATGAGTACAACAACGGTACCCAATAAGTATCAAGCCTAACCTCGGTAGAGTAGTGATGAGGTCAGGTCAAGACACCTACTAGTCATAGAAACCTGTGCAGAATATTAATGTAATGAAAGTAAAGGCAATAAATGAAAATAAAGCAATTTATCAATACAAGGCTAGCAACGGAAATAAAAGCAACAAATGACAACAAAGAATGCACATATGATAGAACAACAAGTAACCAATTACAATCAAATTACGAATAGAATGAGTTAGGAAAAAAAATAATAGCCGTTCAAATCAACAAGCCTTTCCAACATAGAATGTATAATAAGAATCATACCGATGTACCACACCTCATATTCACATTTCAAAAGTCACAATCACAATCCTCCTTATAACGCTGTGTGAGCCTTGTATTTATTTTATTTTTTACCGAAATAGCTTCACGCACTTTAGCCCCCTTATCTCGCCGCATGCCTTCATGTAATTTTCTTACTAGCAACACGCGTATAAATCCTACCTTATCTCGCTGCATGCACATCAATACACCACCCTCATACTGCCGCATGCACATCAATATCACAACATAATAATCAACTCGCACCGCACGTGCCCATATGCCACAACATTACCAAAATAAACGATACAAATATCATCACAACACATAGCCCATGGCTCAACCACAATATGTACAAGAATCTCAATAACAATAAAATGAACGAAAAATAACTCAACAAGGAAAGATATTCCAATAATAAAAAAGTACAACCACAAAGTGTGTTAATAGGAATTTCCATGTAATGGAAACATTAAATTCAAATGCATAACATCAGCTCAACAATGAAAGAGATAGCATGAAATAGCAACTACGACTAAATGCATGAGAATAACTCACTAATGGAAAGGATAGCATGTAATAACAACTACTAATAAATGCATATAAGAGTAACCTCGACAATGAAAAATAGAACATGTAATAACAACTTCAAAAGCATGTAAGAATAAACCTGAAAATGAAAGATAGAACAAATAATAACAACTTAAATTAAATGCATATAAGTAACTTAAGAGTCTAAACTGGTAAATTCACATATAAGCTCGTGTACACACTCGTCCCCTCATGTACACGTCTTCCGCATAATTCAAATAGTAAAATCAAAGCCAATCCTAAGAGTTAGTTCCCCCACACAAACTTAGGCAAAGATACTTACTTCAACTAGGCCAAATCAACACTCAAAAATGGCTTTTCCCTTATAATTTGCCTCTGCATGTCTCAAATCTAAGGAAAAATGACTTAATATCATCAATCAATGCAAGAGAAACTAAGTTGGATTAACAAAGCTAAGATCATTCCAAAATTCCCAAAAGTCAACCCCGGGCTCGCCCTGTCAAAACCCGAGTCCAAGGGTAGATCTCGACTACCCATATCCCCATGAGTCCATATATGTGTTTTGTTTTCATATTCGAGTCTAATTCAACTCTCAAATCTCAAAATTTCATTTTTCAAAACATAGGCAAACATTTCCAAAAATCCTCTTAGATTCTAATGAATTTAATGTTAAATCTCATATATAATTATGTAATATATTTGAAAACTGATCAAAATCACTTACCAAATAGTTTTATGTGAAAATCCCTTCTCAAAATCGCCTCCTAACGAGTGTAGGGTTCAAAATTATGAAAATAAGACTAAGTTCCATTTTTCTAGCTCTTATGTTCAAGTGCAGGAGTCGCAATTGGACTTTAGGTTTGCAATTGCGAACCCTCGCACACGCAAACAATAGCACGCAAATGCGGGAGCTGACATCTTAGGGAAATGTCGCAAATGCGACGCTGACTTCGCATTTGTGCGGTATGTCCCTTCCGCAAATGCGACCTTACCCAGCCCAAGCCTATCTTCGCAATTGCGAGGAAGGCATCGCAAATGCAATATTTGAACCCTTCTTGTCTACTTTGCAATTATGATGTTGGTACTTGCAATTGTGATAACTGGAGCACCGGCACACCAACAACCTAAAAATGAGTTCAAACCAACCCGAAACATGTCCGAAACTCATCCGAGCCCTCGGGACTCCACACCAACCATCAACACAAGTCTAAAAATATCATAAGAACTCTTCATAGGATCAAAACATCAAAATAATATCCAGAACTATGAAACAAACATAAAAAATCATAAAATTCTTAAGGAAATTCAAGATTCTCTAGAATCACAACCAAGAGTTAGATTCCTATCAAACCAACTTAGAATGACACCAAATCTTGCAGAAAAATTCTAAATGACAAAACAGACCTATTCCGAGTCCCAATACCAAAGTCTTACCCCGATAGCCAAAAAGTCAACCTACGGTCAAACTTAATAAAATATCTAAATCTCAAATTGCCAACATCGGAAAAACAAGTCAAATCAACCCAGGGACCTCTAATTCAATTCCCGACATACGCCCAAGTCCTAACTACAAAATCATGGTGATACGGTCCCACTTCCACTCTGGAATGTTAAGCCTCTAAAGCGAACCGCCCTGTCTCTGATTCTCATACTTCACCTGCCGATAGTTTAAACACCGAGCCACATACTCCACTATATCATTCTTCATTCTTCTCTACCACTAGTGCTGCCTCAAATCCTGGTAAATCTCGCGGCACCCGATGAATGGAATACCGCAAACTATGGGCCTCCACAAAAATCAACTCACGCAACCTATCCACATTGGTACACAAATCCGGCCCTGCTTCCGTACCCATCATCCCCAGTATAAACCTCATTGGCATCACCGTGCTTCACCGTATTCTTAAGGATAAGCAAATGGGGATCATCATACTATCGCACCTTGATGCGCTCAAACAACGAAGACTAAGAAACCACGTAAGCAAATACCCCGCTAGGCTCCGAAATATCCAATCTCACGAACTGATTGGCCAAAGCCTAAACATCTAATGCTAAAAGCCTCTCTCCGACTAGAATATAAGCAGACTACCCCATGCTTTCAGTCTTCCTACTCAAGGCATCGGCCACTATATTGGCCTTCCTGGGATGATAAAGAATAGTAATATCATAGTCTTTTAATAGCTCTAACCACCTCCATTGCCTCAAGTTCAGATCCTTTTGCTTAAACAAGTGCTGTAGACTCCTGTGATCTGTGAATACTTCACAAGACACGCCGTAGAAATAGTGCCTCCAAATCTTCAATGCATGAACAATATCTGCCAGCTCTAAACATGTAGTAGGTAGGTCTTCTCATGGGGCATCAACTGACGTGAAGCATAAGAAATCACTCTACCCTCTTGTATCAACATGCACCCATTAACAATCCACAAAGCATCACAATAAACTGTATAGGAAACCAATGTTGAAGGTAACACTAGAACTAGAGTAGTGGTCAAGGCGGTCTTGAGCTTCTGAAAGATCCCCTCACATTCGTCGAACCACCTGAATAGGGCACCCTTATGAGTCAATCTGGTCTAAGGAGCTACGATGGATGAAAAACCCTCCACGAAATAGCGATAATACTCGACTAAGACTAGAAAACTCTGGATCTCAATAGCAGAAGATGGTTTGGCAAACTCTAAATTACCTCCACCTTAATCCCCTCACTAGACACCACATAGTATAAAAACACCACTGAATCAAGCCAAAACTCACACTTGGAGAATTTGCATATAACTTCTTCTCCCTCGAAGTCTAGAGCATGATCCTCAAGTGCTGCTCATAATACTCCCGGCTGTGAGAATACACCAATATGTCGTCAATGAACACGATGACAAAAGAATCAAGAAATGGTTGTAACACACTATTCATCAAGTGCATAAATGTTGTTGGGGCATTGGTCAGCCCAAATGACATTACCAAAAAATCATTGTGACCATAGCGAGTCATGAAGGCCATCTTCAAAATGTCTGAATCCCGAATCTTCAACTGATGATACCTGACCTTAAGTCAATCTTTAAGAATGCCCGAACACACTGAAGCTGGTCGAATAAATCACCAATACGCGGTAGTGGGTACTTGTTCTTGACTGTAACCTTGTTCAGTTTCCTGTAATCATTACACGTTCTCATAAAGCCGTCTTTCTTCTGCACAAATAGCATTGGAGCACCCCAAGGCAAGAAACTTGGTCAGATGAAACCCTTATCAAGAAACACTTGAATATATTCCTTTAATTTCTTCAACTCCACTGGTGCTATACGATATGGTGGAATTGAAATGGGATATGTGCCTGGCACCAGGTATGTATTCTACCACAGTTTGATATGGATATTTCCTACTAGCGAGAGGAGCATATTGCGTATTGTGATTATCTCCTAGGTGAGATCAATAGGAAGGTTTCCTACTGACCAAGTATGTATTCTACTTGTGACTTGGAGTTTATTATGAGATTATCGTGCTTTCCATATGACGGCATGAAAGATGTGGTATGTTGTGTGGGGTTGAGATTTTCATGTGCAAGGTCACAGTTCAGTTTTGGAGGGAAGGTCATGAATTCTGAACAATATGAATGGTTTCAAATGTTTAGTGAATGCTATTACTACTTGGTATTGCCTGAGAAGGATGAGCATTTCAGAAGGCGCTCTATGTTTTGGCTTACAGATACTTCATTGGTATTGCGATACTCACTTAGTTGATCGATTGCTGATGTTTATATTTTGCTATGTGGCACGGAAGAATTATGGACAAATTTCTCATGGGATGATTATGTATGAGATGCGTGTTATTCATTCGAGTGATGGAGTTGGGGTTGACTATGGTGATTTAGGTGTTCTATGGATTTTGAGACTGGGAGTTGTCAAAAGCAGATTGTTTCGGGGTTGCGGACTATGAAGTTGTGGCCAAGGTTATCTAGATGGTGGTACGTGTTATGGTTAGATCGTTGTGGAATTTTGGAGGGCTATTTATCCATTTGGGGATGACCGGAGTTGATTTGGGGCCCATTGGTAGGCCCGAGGAGGATGCGTATTCTACACCGAATCAGATTTGTGGACTCAAAACTGTTAGAGCTGAGGGGTGTGTCATTCGATTGGAGTTGATCTCATATGTATCTGGTATGTTCTATTTAGTACTCTTCTATGCTACATGAGGTTATGATTTGTTGGTCATATGCACACATGTAGCGGAATTTGAGTGAGATGGTTATTAGGGTGTTGATTGGTTGATTGCGCCTTGATTATGTTCTTTCCGGGCTGTGCTATAAAGTGTTATTCGCTTCTCCATGGTTATGGTCATGCACTTGTGTATTTGGTGTCGAATTTCTTATGGGTGTTGATTTTGAACATTGGGGCTCTTGGTATTTCATACGGATCGGTGTTTGGATGGGTCACGTAATGCAGCTGGGTTATGATGGGATATGATCCTTTGTGATAGATTCGTTTCTTTTCGTTCTACTATGTATGATGGGTTCTTAGCATTACATTGTGGTGGTACTTATTGAACTTGCGGGACGGTTCTCTCATTTGAGTCTTTTTTTCATTTTTGAGTGCATTTGAATTGTTGCTTATTCATACACGGATTGCACAATTTATGCTTTAGGTTGTATTGGTGTGGCCTGTCTCTAGAATGGTTGTGCTTGATGAGATGAGGTCATTGGACCTAGAATGGGTACTATAGGATTTGATTACAGTATATATGGAGGAATAATATCGGAAGTCGGCTTAGGATTTAGCTTTGGTTCTTGCCGGACGAGAGAGGGCTTCGTGACTTGTTGATCTGATGAGTGGTTATGAGCTTCTATATGTTTCTTTCATTATCAGCCGTGTACAAAGGTTTTAGAGCGAGGTATTGTTTGATATGAGGTTTGTTATCTGTACCGGGTGTGTTTTGAGCAACTACTACGGTCAAAAGTTATTTTTGTGAGCGTCTGAGTTATGTCGTATATCATATGATTACATCTTGGGTAATGGTTACGACTTGATACAGCCTGTTCAAATTTGTACTGTGTGTAGATGTGAGATTCGGGTCTTATAAGGAATTTCAGAAGTTAGGAATTGGGTTCCAATGTTTATGGGCTAAAGTTGAATTAAGGACGTCAGTTAGGTTATGTCGCCAGGCTTATATGGATATGGGTGATGTAGGATCACCCTGGTATGTGCATGGTAAGGTTGTATGTTGGTTTGATGGCTTTGGAACGACTCTGGGCACGTTTGAGGACAAATGTATGTTTAAGTGGGGGAGAATGTAACGATCCGATTGGTCATTTTGAGCATTTGCACTCTGTTAAGCTATATGAAGTCTTGAGTAGCTTCGTATGATGTATTATGACCTGTGTGAAGCGTCGGTTTTGGTGTTCAAGTGATTCAGAATTTATTTAGAAGAATGATTCTCAACTAGGGAACTTTAAGTTGGAAGAATTGATCAAGTTTTGTCTTTTGAGTATTTGACCCTGGAATGGATTTTTGATGGTTTTGTTAGCTTCATATGGTGATTTCAGACTCGGGCGTATGCTCGGATTTTAAATTGGAGGTCCCAAAGTGATTTGCCGTAATTTTTCAAAAAATTGTTAACTTTGAAAAGCTTTGAATTCCAAAATTTCGCAATAATTAGATTTTTATTTATAGCAGGTTCCGATTTGGATTCGAGAGTACGTGCATCTTTGTAACAATAGTTATGACTTGTGTGCAAAATTCGAAGTTATTATGAGGTGTGTAGGCATGTTTTTCGTTAGTTTTTGAAAAATTAAAAGTTTTGATTTTATAAAGCTTGAATTCGTTGCGACTCGTAGTTTTAATGTTATTTTTGTATTTTGATCTCTCGAGCAAGTTCATATCATATTTTAGGACTTGTTGGTATATTCTTTTGAGATCCGGTAGGGCTCGGGTGAGTTTCAGATGGGTTTTTAATGTGTTTGGTGTTTCGGCATTGTTTTGAGCTCAAGCATATAAAGATCCAAAGGTCCATTTTAAGTTGTAGAGATTGAAATTCGATTTTGAGACTTCCGAGAGTCTGATAATGATTTATAGGAATGATCTGGAATGTTTGGTCTGATTTTATTAAGTCGCGATTGGGTTTTTACTGCGAAGTATGAGTTAATTATTTAACGAACGAAGTTGGTATCACATTAAGCAAATGAGCTCCAAATTGAATTTTGACTAAACGATTAGGTTCGTATTATTATTTGTGACTCATAGGATCAAGAATCGTCAAATTTCGAGTTCGTATGAGAGTTAGAGTTTTTTTTGGTGAAAAACGAATTGGTGGTGCAACCAAGTTTTGGTACGCACCTTTAGCGACCATTAGTGTTTTTATTGGGTAGTTTCTTTATAAGCTCATTTCAACAATTTTAGAGCTAGGGAACATGGATTTGGGCAATTTTATTAATGATTCGACCTTTTTCGATTGTGTTTGTTTCCTTTGGCATTATTTGATGTTCTTGAGTTGCTTTTGGCTAGTTTTGAGCCGCTCCGAGGTTGGTACGCATGGGATGGCATTTTGGAGCATCTTTTGGATTGATCGGTATTAGATTTGGCTTGTTCGAGGTAAGTAACACTTCTAAACTTGGTGCTGAGGGTACGAACCCCTGGGGTCCACGTCTTGGAATTCAATAAAAGTCACCAAATCCGAATAACCATTCGACCAAGAGTCCACCCATGCCAAAATTATTCAAATCCGATACAAAAATCTCTATCAAATCCCCACATTCGACCTAAGAACTTTCTTCCTTTGTTCCTCAATTTTCCACCCCAAATCACTAATTAAATGATGAAACCACAGGCATAGACATGGAATTTAACTGATACTAAGTAAGAATCGCATACCCCAATCACCCACTTGAAAATCTCTCTAAGAATCGCCTCCCACCAAGCTCCCAAAATCATAATGTGAAAATGAACTCAAACCCTGGTTTTGAAATATTTAAGTTTCTGCTCAGGTGACCCTTATTCGCGAACGCGACCCTCTTCTCGCGTTCGCGTAGCACAAACAATTCTGCCGCCCAAAAACCTTCTATGCATATGGGATGACTAACTGACCCCAAGCTTCGTGAATGCGATCCCCCTACCGCAAACCTATAGACCAACGCGTGAGGTCACCGTCTGCTCCTCACATTTTCTCGAACGCGACCCTCTTCTCGCATTTGCGATGCACCATCTTTCCCAAACTTCCGCGAACGAGGTTCCCTACTAGCAAATGCAATGAATAAATCTTCACTTGCCTCAAGATAATCGTCGCGAACGAGGGACTCCCATCCCGAACACGATGAAGGAAACGAGAAACCAGAAATCTGCAGCTTCAGCCATCTTCCAAGTCCAAATTCCCATCCGTTAACCATCTGAAATCCACCCCAGGCCCCCTGGACCTCAACAAAACATAACAACAAGTCTTAAAATATCGTACGAACTTAGTTGAGCCTCCCAGTCACATTAAACAACGCTAAAACCACGAATCGCTCATCGATTCAAGCCTAATGATCTAAGAAATTCCAACTTCATCAAACAATGCCGAAACCTATCAAATCACATTTGATTGGCTTCAAATTTTGCACACAAGTCATAAATGACACCACGGACCTACGCCAATTCCCGGAACACCATTCCGAGCCCAGTAACCACAAAGTCCACTCTCGATCAAACGTATAAATTTTCAACTTTTGCCATTTCACGCCTTATTCAACTGCGGACCTCCAAATCATAATCCGGACATGCTCCAAAATCCAAAATCACCCAATGGAGCTAACAGAACCATCGAAACTCCATTTCGGAGTCATTTACACATAAGTCAACATCCGGTCAACCTTTTCAACTTAAGCTTTCAACCTTGAGACTAATTGTCTCAACTCATTCTGAAACCTCTCTAGACCCAAACCAACTACCCCTACAAGTGACATAGCAGCTGTAAAGCACATAATGAGCAATAAAGGAGGGAACGAGCTACCACTCTCAAAACGACCGCCCGGGTTGTTATATCCTCCCCCTCTTAAACAAATGTTCGTTCTTGAACGGGTCTAGAAACATACCTGGAGTCTCAAATAGGCGTGGATATCCACTCCGCATCTCCGGCTCGGTCTCCTAAATAGCCTCCTAAACTGGCTGACCTCTCCACTGCACCTTCACTGAAGCTATATCCTTGGACCTCAACTTTAGAACCTGCCAATCCAAAATAGCCACCGACTCCACATCATAAGTCAAATCAACATACAATTAAACCATGCTGAAATCCAAAACATGAGACGGATCGCCAACATACTTCCAGAGCATAGAAACATGAAATACTGGATGCACACTCGACAGACCAGGTGGCAAGGCAAGCTTGTAAGCCACCTCTCCAATCCTATAAAGCACCTCAAACAGCCTAATATACCAAGGGCTCAAATTGCCCTTCTTTCCGAATCTCATCACACCCTTCATTGGTGAAACCTTAAGCAGTACCTTCTCCCCAACCATGTGAGCAACATCCCGAACCTTCCTATCGGCATAACTCTTCTGTCTAGACTGCATCATGCGAAGCCGATCCTCAATCAATTTAACCTTGTCCAAAGCATCCTGAACCAAGTCAATACTCAATAGCCTAGCCTCCTCTGGCTCAAACCAACCTGCCGGAGATCGACACCGTCTCACATACAAAGCCTCATATGGAACCATCTGAATGCTCGACTGGTAGCTGTTGTTGTAGGCAAACTCCACGAGCGGTAGAAACGGATCCCAAGAACCCTTGAAATCTATGACACAAGCGTGTAGCATATACTCCAATAAATAAATAGTGAGCTCGGAATGTCCGTCCGACTGAGGGTGAAATGCTGTACTCAACTCAACATGGGTGCCTAACTCTCGTTGCACGGCTTTCTAAAACTGCAATTGAAACTGCATGCCCCGATCTGAAATGATGGACACTGGCACACCGTGAAGCCGAACATTCTCGTGGATGTAAATCTCATCCAACCAGTCTAAAGAATAGTAGTCCTAATTGGAACGAAGTGCGTGAACTTGGTCAGCCGATCAACAATTATCCAAATAGCATCGAACTTCCTCGAAGTCCATGGGAGTCCAACTAGAAAATCCATGGTGATACGCTCCCATTTCCACTTCGGAATCTCAAGCCTCTAAAGCAATCCAACCGGTCTCTGATGCTCATAATTCTCCTGCTAACAGTTTAGGCACCAAGCTACAAACCCCACTATGTCCTTCATTCTCCTCCACCAATAATGTTGCCGCAAATCCTGGTACATCTTGGCGGCACCTGGATGAATGGAATACCGTGAACCGTGGGCCTCCTCAAGAGTCAACTCGCGTAGCCCATCTACTTTAGGCACAATAATCCGGCCTTGCATCCTCAACACCCCATCATCCCCGATAGTAACATCCTTGGCATCACCGAGCTGAACCTTGTCCTTAAGGACAAACAAATGAGGATCATCATACTAGCACTCTCTGATGCGATCATATTAGGAAGACCGAGAAATCACACAAGCTAGAAGCCGGCTGGGCTCCTAAGGAATTCTAACTTCGACAAACGATGTCGAAACCTATCAAATCACGTCCGATTGACCATAAATTTTGCACACAAGTCACAAATGACACCACAGACCTACTCCAATTCCTGGAATCCCATTCTGAGCCTGGTAATCACAAAGTCCACTCTCGAACAAACTTATATATTCCCAACTTTTGCCATTTCCCGCCTAATTCAACTACGGACCTCCAAATCATAATCCGGACACGCTCCTAAGTCCAAAATCACCCAACAGAGCTAATGGAACCATCAAAACTCTATTTCAGAGTCGTTTACACATAATTCAATATCTGATCAACCTTTTCAACTTAAGCTTTCAACCTTGAAACTACCCCGAAACCCTTCGGGACACGAAACAACTACCCGGGAAAGTCACATATTAGCTATAAAGCACATAATGAGCAGTAAATGGGGGAATGGGGCTACAACTCTCAAAACTACCGGCCAGGTCGTTACAATGTTGAAGATTGGATCTGTCCTGTTCAGTGCTGAGCGACGGTTAGGTTAGGTGTCATCATGGTTGGTTGGATTTTGGGTCGTGACAAGTTGGTATCAGAGCTTTAAGTTCATAGGTCCTACGAGTCATGAGCAAGTGTCTAGTAGAGTCTTACAGATCGGTATGATGACGTCCATATCTATCTTCGAGAGGCTACAAGGCGTTTAAGATAAACTTCCCATCTTTCTTTCCTTATCGTGCGAGATTAATTCAGTTTGAAGCATATCTCTTTAAATTCCTTCCAGTCATTCGTATGCGCATGTGAGTGCTCGGTATCAGCTGTACATCAACGGCTTGTGGAATTCCATGGATAAGGTGCGAGATATGTCTTCTATGTTTCGGTGATGGGCCAGTCTAAAGGACTTGAGGATGGGTTTGGACTGCAACTTAGGCTCGGTAGTTTCAGTTGTGTGAGCATGTGCTTTTTGACTTCTATGTCCAGTAGTGTCCTTATGAGTGGAATTTGTGGCCCGATGAGTGGTTGGATGACTAAATGATGAGTATGATGTGACTACCGGCTGTGTTCAGATGGTTTGAATGTGACGAGAAGAGTTTTGTTGAGATGTAAAAAGGACCATTGGGTGCTTGATTTCTGTCTTGATGTGATGTATAGTCTCCAGTTACGAGTGTGTTGAAGGATCTTTCATGTTGTTTAATTGTGAAGCAAATTAGATTCTCATGTCTTATTGATGAGTTCAGACTCAGGAAGAATAAGTGATTGCGTAGCAGTTGTGGCTGTGAAAGGGTATAGAGAGATGTCAGTTTGGGGCTAAGCAGGTGGGTTATAACCTACGGGATAATCTACGGATGTGTGATCTTGATGATGTTGTGAGGAGGGTTTCCTTTCTACCAGTGGGTTATAGGTGTTACGATTTGAGTTTGGATTGGTAAAGAAAGTTGACCTAACCGTCATGAGGATGAATATGAGATTTGCAAATTATTTGAAGTATTAGATGGTTTGTGTTACATGAGCTTATGAAGGATTTAGTTGAATTTCAGTGTGAGATTATGGCAGTAATATGCGAGATTATGGTAGTAATAGTGTATGGGTTTTGTGAGTTATCGTGTGTTTTGTCCTATGGCTTTGAGCCAAGTAGGGGAGTCTTCCATCGACGATTTGATTGTATGGTTATGTGTTATACTATTTTCGAATTGAGGGATGCTTGTGAATCAGATAAGACTTGTAGAGGTTGATATCAAGGATGACTCGAGTAAAGATATTCTGGATACGTGTTATGTTACAATTTATGGGAGTATGGGAATCATGGAATGACTGAGTTGTTATTCATGGAAGATGTTGTGTGCATGGAGTAGGAATTTGCTCGATTGCGTTAAGGAGGTGTTGCTTCTATGGGTGTTGTCGTGCTAAGGGAGCATAGGTCGTTCGGCCTGTTTGGGTGGTGCAAAAGAGATTTGAGCAGAGTAGATGATTCTAGAGAAAGTTCTAATGGATGCAAGATTTATATATAGCAATTGAGAATTTATTCAGATTTGTATATGGCTAGAATCCGAGATTTGCGTCGGATGATGTCGGGACTCGTGGTATTTTTATATCACTATGGATTCTATATTTCAGTATCAGGAAGGTAAAGGAAACAATTTTAGGTTCACATAAGGTGTCTCCAGACTGGGTGTCTCGATTGTGGTACTTTGGGTGCCAAGAGGGAATACAACGGCTTATGGGCCTTAGGGAGGTTTGGTTTAATGCTGGGATATTATGTGGTGTGCTTCGGGTAAGGATCGTGGTGTTCTCGCAAGGGGAAGTGTTAACTTGAGGGTAATTTGGAAGGAACTCGGAGAAATAGGACAACTTATTAGTAGGTTGGATCAGCATGGTAATGGATATGATCGGTTCTTTGTGTACTTATGATGTGGTGAGGCTCTACAAGTGTTTCGGAAGCAACACTCTTGGATTTGGCAACCTGCATGGCTTGGTTGAGTTAGAAAGATTCAGTTCGGATGGTTTGGTTGTGCAAATGGGTTTTAGAAAGTTCTCGATGGTTTCTACCATCGTTTGAGATGGATATTTCCTACTAGTGAGAGAAGCATATTGCAGTATTGTGATTTTCTCCTGGATGAGATCAAATGGAAGATTTTCAGCTGACCGGGTATGTATTCTGCTTGTGACTGAGAGTTGATTATAAGATTCTCTTGCTTTTCATATGATGGCATGATAGATGCGGTGTGTTGTGTGGGGTTGTGATTTACATGTGTAAGGTCACGGTTGAGGTTTGGAGGGAAGGTCATGAATTTTGAAAAATATGGACTATTTCATATGTTTAGTCAATGCTATTACTACTTAGCATTTCCTGAGAAGGGTGCGAATTACAGAAGGCGCATTGTGTTTCGGCTTACGGATATTTCGTTGGTATTGCGGTACTCGCTTGGTTGATCGATTGTTGATGTTCAGATTTTTCTATGTGGCACGGATGAATTATGGAAGAATTTCTCATGGGATGATTATGTATGAGAGACATGTTAGTCATTCGAGTGATGGAGTTGGGGTTGGCTATGGTGATTCAGGTATTATTTGGATTTGGAGACTGGGAGTTCTCAGAAGCAGATTGTTTCGAGGTTACGAACTGTGAAGCTATGGCCAAGGTTAGCTAGATGGTGGTACGTGTTATGATTAGATCATTGTGGACTTCTGGAGGGTTATTTATCCATTGAGAATGACCGAAGTTGATTTGGGGCACATTGGTAGGCCCGAGGAGGATGTGTATTCTACACATGGTCGCATTTATGAACTCAGAACTATTAGAGCTGAGGGGTGTGTCATTCGGTTGGAGTTGATCTCATTCATAGCTGGTGTGTTCTATGTAGTACTATTCTATGCTACGAGGGTTTGTGATTTGTAGGTCATATGCACACATGTAGCAGAATTTGAGTGAGATGGTTATTAGGGTATTGAATGGTTGATTACGCCTTGGTTATGTTCTTTCTATGCTGTGGTGTAAAGTGTTATTCACTTCTCCATGGTTATGGTCGTGCACTGTGTACTTGGTGTCAAATTCCGTATGGTTGTTGATTTTGAGCATTAGGGCTCGAGATTTCATATGTATTGGTGTTTGGATGGGTCACATATTGCAGCTGGGTTATGATGGGATATGATCCTTTGTGATAGATTCGTGTCTTTTGGTTCTACTGTGTGTGATGGGTTTTTAGCATTGCATTGTGGTAGTACTTGTTGAACTTGCGGGACGGTTCTCTCATTTGAGTCATTTTTCATTTTTAGGTGCATTTGAATTGTTGATTATTGGTGCACGAATTGCATGGTTTGTGGCTTTAGGTTGTATTGGTGTGGCCTGTCACTAGAATGGTTGTGCTTGATCAGCTGAGGCCACTAGACCTAGAATGGGTGCTATTGGATTTGATTACAGTATGTATGGAGGAATAATATCGGAAGTCGGCTTAGGATTTGGCTTTGGTTCTTGTCGAACGAGAGAGGGCTCCGTGACTTGTTGATCTGATGAGTGGTTATGAGTTTCTGCTTGTTTCTTTCATCATTGGCAGTGTACGAAGATTTTAGAGTGAGGTTTTGTTTGATATGAGGTTTGGTACCGGTACCGTGTGTAATTTGAGCAGCTACTACGATCAAAAGTTATTGATGTGAGCGTCTGAGTTATGTGGTATATCATATGATTACATCTTGGGTTATGGATATGACTTGATGCAGCTTGTTCAAACTTGTACAGTGTAAAGATGCGAAATTCGGGTATTGTAAGGAATTTCAGATATTGGGAATTGGGGTCCATGGTTTATGGGCTAAGGTTGAATTAAGGACCATTAGTTAGATTGTGTCGTCAGACTTATATGGATTAGGGTGATGTGGGATCACCCCCGGGTATGTGCATGGTAAAGTTACACGGTGGTTTGATGGCTTTGGAACAATCAGACAGGTCGTTTTGAGCATTTGCACTTCATTCACCTATTTGAAGTCCCGAGTAGCTTTGTATGATGTATTATAACTTGTGTGAAGCGTCGGTTTTTGTTTTTTAGGTGATTCGGTATTTATTTGGAAGAATGATTCTCAACTAGGAAGCTTTAAGTTGGAAGAGTTGACCAAGTTTGACTTTTGAGTATTTGACCCCGGAATGGATTTTTGATGGTTCAGTAACCTTCATATGGTGTTTTCGGACTCGGGTGTATGCCCGGGTTTGAAATTAGAGGTCCCAAAGTGATTCGGCATAATTTTCTGAAAAATTGTTAACTTTGAAAAGCATTGAATTCAAAAATTTTGCAATAATTGGATTTTTGTTGATACCGGGTCCCAATTTAGATTCCGAGAGTTCGAGCTGTTTGGTAAAAATATTTATGGCTTGTGTACAAAATTGGAAGTTATTCTGAGGTGCGTAGAAACGTTTTCCACTAGTGTTTGAAAAATGAAAAGTTTTGATTTTAGAAAGCTTGAATTCGTTGCAATTCGTAGTTTTGATGTTATTTTTCTGTTTTGATCGCTTGAGCAAGTTCGTATAATGTTTTAGGACTTGTTAGTATATTTGATTGGGATCCCGTTGGGCTCGGGTGAGTTTCGGATGGGTTTTTAACGTGTTTGGTGTTTTGGCATTATTTTGAGCATAAGCATATAATGATCCAAAGGTCCATTTTTAGTTCTCGAGATCAAAATTCGATTTCGACACTTCCGGGAGTTTGAGAATGATTTATAGGAATGATCTTGTTTGATCTAATTCTATTATGTCGCGATTGGATTTTTATTCTGAAGCATGAGTTAATTATTTAATGAGCGAACTTGGTATCACATTGAGCAAATGAGCTCAGAATTGAGTTTCGACTGAACGATTAGGTTCGTATTATTATTTGTGACTCATATGAGCAAGAATCGTCAAATTCCGAGTTCGTATGAGGTAGTTAGAGTCTTTTTAGTGAAAACTAATTGCTGGTGCAACCAAGTTTTGGTGCGCACCTTTAGCGACCACAATTGGTACCATTAGAGACCAAATTTGGACTTTTAACGACCACATTAGTGTTTTTATTGGGCAGTTTTTTCAATGAGCTCATTTCAACATTTTTGGAGTTAGGGAACTCGGATTTGGGCAATTTTTGAGAGGATTTCCACCATATGGATTGGGGTAAGTATTCTCTACTTAGTTTTGATTATATTTCATGAATCTATCCTTGTTTTTGGAATTTGGTTGATGATTTCAAAAGAGAAATTGGGGGTTTTGTCTAAAATTTTATACAGTGAATTTTTGAGTTTTGAGCATCGATTCGGAGTTGGATTTGAGTAAAACTAGTATGGTTGGACTCATAATTGAACGAGTTGCCGAATTTTATGAGTTTTGTCGTGTTCCGAGGTATGGGCCCGAGTTTGACTTTTTGGTCGACTTTGGAATTTTGATTAAAGATTCGACTATCAATTGGGTTTGTTTCCTTTGGCATTATTTGATGTTCTTGTGTTGCTTTTGGCTAGTTTTGAGCCGTTCGCAGGTCGGTGAGAGCGGGATGGCATTTTTGGAGCATCGTTTTGCTCACTCGGTATTATATTTGGCTTGTTCGAGGTAAGGAACACTTCTAAACTTGGTGCTAAGGATATGAACCCCTAAATCTACGTGATATGTGTTTTGTGTTGAGGTGAGCACATGCTAGGTGACGGGCGTGTGGGCGTGCATCGTGTAAATTATGACTTGATTGATTCTGTGGTACTGTGTATTGACCTAATATTGTTTCTATTAATGAAATTTGTACGTGCTAGAATAATTGAGTTGGGATCCATATTAGAAACCATGTCTAGGCTATATGCTTATCTTGTTGGGATCCACTTAGGTCATTTCTGCTGTTGAGTTATTTGCTTACATTGTAATTACATACTCACTCATACTCATTCATTTTCTTATCATATCTCAGTCTCTTTTTTTGATTGATACATCATATCATCATTTTTGGGCTGATTTTCATGACATTGTGAGCCCGAGAGACTAGAGAGATTGATGATTGAGTTGAGGCCTGAGAGTCGGATTATGAGTGATATTAATGGGTTCGGGCTACGCGCCGCAGCAGGTATTATTGATTCATGATGGGATCGGCTGCACGCTGTAGCATGCGTTATTGATTTATGATATGACTGGCTTATCTTAGCGCTCGGGCTGGATACACCCCTTCGGAGTCTGCACACCTACATTTAGCGCAGTTGCTATTGATTCATTTGGATTGGATCTGACCTGTACAGTGCTGAGTGACTGAGAGTGTTGAGGGTTGGACTTGCCATGTTCAGTGCTGAGTGACTAAGTATGTCGAGTGATTGAGCGTGATGAGTGGAAAATGTGAGACAGTGAGATTGAGTACTCTGAGAGTGTGAGTACATGAGTTCATTACTGTGATGCATTGCATTTGACATGCATACTTGACATACAGGCATAGAGATGCATTTACTCATGCTACTCGGTTTTGATGACATTCATGATTTCACGTGCACACTGACATGCAGGCGTAGAGAAGTACTTTCCTCATGCTATATGATAATGAAACATTTTAGTTATTGTTGAAAGGTTTTGGGAAAAATTATAATTTTTCTGACTCACTCATATTTTTGTGATTTCGGTGAAAGATTTAGGTTTTACTGTTATACCGGAGAAGCATGACTATTTTTCTGTAACTGTGAACGAGCTGAGCAACATATTTTTGAGTCATTGTTTGTACTGCTTTTCTTATATTGTTAAGACCTTTGTCCAAGCTCGTCACTGCTTTCAACCTAAAGTTAAGTTTGTTACTTATTGAGTACATGGGGTCGATTTTACTCACACTGCAGTTCTGCACCTTGCGTGCAGATGTTTGATGCTAATGTTGATATGTACGGCGAAAACTGGATTTGAAGATGTACCTAAATTCTGGTCATACCTGCCTCTTATCCTTCGTAGCTTTAGAATTTTTAATCTATTCATGTATATTTCAAACTATGATGTATATATTTTATACTAGCTTTTGTAAACTCTAAATCTTAGAAGCTCATGATTTGTACTACCAGTCATTGGAAATTCTTTGTATAAAATTTAAGTTTTATTATCATTTCTTCTCTTAATGAATCTTATTTGAACTGGTTTAGTGTTTACTGGATTACCTAGCGAGTTGGGTTAGGTGCCATCACGACTGGTTGGATTTTGGGTCGTGACACGTGGCTTGTCAAAGACCACCGATTCTGCCAAACGCACGCTTGTCCCAACACATGCACCAGGCAGACAAAATATATTTTCAAAATGGATTTTGAAAAAGCAAACAAAAAAGCTTAATGTCTCACTTATCTCGCTAACGACAAGTCTTCCAACCTTGTGATATTCAAAATTCCAACCAACCGGCCTCTGACAACCTCAATCTATGCAAAATATTACTTAACAATGTCAAATATGCTAGGCGAGATCATTTTATTAGTTTTGGAATATCAAATCAAAGATAACTAAAAGACAACTCCATGCGAACATTATCAAATCCTGAACCAATTATATGTCACGACCAAAAATCTCTCTTTAGGAGTCGTGATGCACCTACTCTCTAAGACAAGGTAAGCCTAACACTTACTGAATTAATAACAGATTTTAATCAATTACTTATTAAACTTGAATCAAAAATTTGTATATAAAGCCAACAATTGCAAGTAGATATATTACATCCCAAAACCGGTAGTACAAGTCATAAGCTCTAATGAGTTTACTAGAAAATTTTTAAGTACAAATGTTCCGGAATAAAA